>JBBIGC010000125.1:25332407-25352427 GCA_037576955.1 Lepidarchus adonis | reverse complement strand
CACACACACACACACACACACACACACACACACACACACACACACACACACACACACACACACACACACACATCTGTGGTGTTACACTTTGCAAATCAAATGTATAAGTGTAAATGAAATTGTAAGGATGGAGAATCTTAAAATATACTTAATTTTACCAATATATTTACTAAAGTAATTCACATACTGCACTTGCGAGGACAAGCATTTCCAAGATTAAACCAATTGCCTTCTAGTTTCAAAGCAACACTGTCAGAATAAAACCAAAGATGTTAATGAGAATCTTACCTGAGACCAGCTTCCTTCTTCTGACTCTGATTTCTGTTATAATTAAAAACTAAATTAATGTATGATCCAGTACATACATCCTTTTTAAACACATTAATTAAACATACAATGTAATTTCATGTTCTAAAATAAAACAAGTTTATGTTATAATTAATAGTTAAACAGTTTTACAATAAATGAGTACATACTTTTGTTACTACAATGCATTATGGTAATACGGTCATATGTAAAATATTACTGGACAAGACACATGTTTTGATTGTGAAATAAGCATAATTTTAGTTTATAATGGAAAAAATAAAGCAAACTATTAAATTCTGGCAATCATGTTATGTCCCAAAAGCCACAATCATTTGTTCCACAAGCTATTCTAGCATTTAAAAGCATTCTCCTACCTCAAATCATAGTTATGAACAGGTATTGTGTATTGTATTGTATCTGTTTTCAAAGCACTAATGTTTGTTGTGTTTCTAGTATTGTTGATCAAATTTACCAGTCAAAAGATATTGGCACAGGAGTGTAAATTCGCTTTACCTTGTATTTACAAAGTCTAAGAATGTCTTTAATTATTCATTTAATTTGAGACATTGTTGTATGCATAGTCTTATTTTATAGAAGAATTTTTTTT
Source organism: Lepidarchus adonis (assembly GCA_037576955.1). Classification (NCBI taxonomy): domain Eukaryota; kingdom Metazoa; phylum Chordata; class Actinopteri; order Characiformes; family Lepidarchidae; genus Lepidarchus; species Lepidarchus adonis. The sequence goes on along the minus strand of JBBIGC010000125.1, from coordinate 25,351,511 downwards.
TTTTTTTGACATGAACACATGCATTTTTAAAATTTGCATAGCAAATGTAACAGAGGGTAAAATTTCCCCATCCCTCATGTTAATCCTTCTATTCTCCAACACCTGACTGACTTACTACCAGTCTTGATTTCACTGATCTCTGAGATGTTAAGGTAAATAAGTTTAAATTGGCTCAGAATATCACATTTTACAGGAACAGCAAACACAAAATCAGACAGAATACAATGTTACAGGGGTTAGAATTTATTATAATAATATTCAATAATGTATGCACTATTTTTGGGGCAAAACTTTGTTGTCTGTATTCTATGTGTGTAAACAGGTTTTCCAGTTACATTTGTATAATTAGTGTATTCACAGAATAGACATGTGGCTTGAAGAGTTTAATTCATTAATTCTGCTGTGATATATTTCACTAACTCCAAATCCAGAAGTTCAGCTCTAATATTATCCAGCTGTTTATCCAGCTTTTATGTCTTCTGAAACTTTTTCATCTAAAATATGTTTAAGTTGTTTCGTTCTGTTTTTCTGTATTATGTGTTCTCCTTTGAGCTCAACAGGCTTTTAGTTATATTTTGCTTTTGTGTTTGGATAGATAATAAAATAATGCTTTAAATCAAATATTAGATGGATACAAGAGAGAATAACAGAAAATGTGTTTGTGTACTTTTTTACAATTATATGTGAAAAGATATGGTAAGAGCTAAATGGGAAGAAAGAAGAGACCGAAGGCAAAAGAGGATGGAAAGAGTAAGGGATGGCGAGGAAAGACAGTGTAAGGGAAACTGACCGTTTTAGAGGGGGCTGCTAGCGTCTCCATTTCCTCGTGGGTCACCCACACGTTGCCTGAAGGCTTTGTGGGTGGAACCCAGAGAGAGCAGCCATCCAATGGGAAGGGCAAGCAGTGTTAAAGAAGAAGAGCAGCACCACTGTAAGCCAATAGTGTTACAGCATCATGGTCTGATAATGAGTAAGCACCCTGCCCATTTTGGCAAAGAGCACAGATTGTACATGCTAAGGGTGGGTGATAAAGCAGCAAAACATTTTCTCAATACACAATATGTAGCATAATTTGCATTTCAAATAATTTCTTAATGAGGTTTGGCTTTGCAATGGTCTACTATGAGCTTGCTGTTCTGTCCTTGCGCCTGTATGTCATTTTTGGAGATGTGATCACCAGTCAGTGTTACAATGCAACAGTAAAGTTTGTGTATCATGACTTTACACTATACACAATGTGAAGCACAATGTTAGGCTATGGTATGAAAAGCTATGTGTGGAATGTTTTTTTCTTAATTAATCATTTACAATAATTGAAAATTATAAATCTGCTGTGCTGCAGTGTGTGCATTTACTATACACTATATGTTTATAGTTATAAGGTTTCCATATATAACTGGTTGAAATTTTAACTATCCAACTTTTTGTTGTTCTGTAAGTACTGATAAAACCATTATATACTTAGAAAGAAGTGTTGTGGTGTAATTTATAATGATAATATCACATTATCCAGGACTAATATAAGCACATGATAAACACATGATACACATTGTACTTTTTTTTTAAACAAAGCTGTTAAAGGTTACATAGATAGCTGCATGTCATTTGCAACATGCATGGTAAGCTGGTTAGTAATCCACATGAAACATGAATTAAAGTTTAATAGAAAGGCTGTAAATGTGTACAGAAAAATAAAAGCTTAAAAGGATAGTGAATGAAATGTGCAGACAGTCAGGCAAGGCATATCTGAAGTTTGCTTCTACTGGAAAGCGTATACCCCACCAAGAGCAATGTGCTAACTGTGTGGCTATATCATCACACTCAAACCATTTGTTTTTAGAAACCAGATTGTTAAGTACAGGGGGTCCTAAAGTTATGTCTGGGTTTGGTTCCTCTGAGTTTCTTAAGTCAGAACTCGTGCATGTAATGATGCTGCAGAGCCTTTACTGAACAGCACTGTGCTTTATTAACAAAATGCATAAACGCTCTCATATTACAGTAAAGCATTTAGGAAACATTGCTCCAGATAGAAATGCTCTTTTTAACGCTTTAACATACACCACAGCAGTAAACACATTGGAGTGCACTATTAACCCCCCATCTCACCCACCAATCCACATGAACTCTTACTTAAACATAAAACATCTCATCAATAACAGTGCACAAGGAATTGGCAAAGCAGAGTACAGTCTCTATTTCTCCCTGCACACACACACACACACACAATTGAGTATGACTTAAGTCGAGGACCCCCTGTGATCCTGAATACACACACTGATGTGGTTTTCGACAGTGTATGATGACAAATGTATGTTGCATAGCATAAAAAGTAAACTCAATCTGTACTTCTGATTACTAGCATAATAAAGGAATAATGGAAGTTGTATACATTTGTTACTTCACCAAATTTAAAAATGTGTAAAATAAGATTTAAACAATTTGAACACATCTTTAATATTTGCTGTTTGTGAGTATGTATTCCAAAGGCACCCTTTTGTATAAATTATTACTTTATTAAGGTATTTAAAAAGAGAGCAAGAAGTTATTTAATAAATGCCTCACTAAATACAATATGAAATCATTAAGTATTTGTGTGATGGTCAACAGAAGCTAGATTGCCACTAACTTCTATCTTGCAAGAATAATTTTGTGCAGTTTCTTGAACACATTTAATTATTTGATAGACTAATTATGTGTGTGTGTGTGTGTGTGTGTGTGTGTGTCCATGTGTGTGTGCGTGTGCTCGTACATGTGCGTGTGCGTGTGCGTGTGTGTGTGTGTGTGAGATTTAGATGTAGGCCAAGCACCAATTAGCTAGCCTGATAGCACCCACATTACTTTACCTTTTAACATTTCCATAGAAAATGGGAATAAAGACTGTGAACTTATCAAGTAAATATGTGTTTAATTCTATGCTTTGAATACTTCTGTCTTTTTGGTGGTGATCAAATGTTCAGATTTTTCTGATGGAGTTATCTTTTAAAAAGTAGTTAGTCCACTAATTAGTTTTGTGCATTTACAGCCTATGTAACTTCATATTTACAGTTATAGCCTTGTCCTCCTAACAAAACCTGCCTGCAAAACACAAGCTTGCCAAACATGATGTTCTCTTTAAAAGAGATACTAACATTCACATAAGAAGCTAGCCATACTTGTTAGCTGTTTCACACATTTCTTTCTGTATCATAATCTAAATTGGATGTATTTCTGAGAAGAAGAAATGGAAGATAATTCACTTACATAAATAAAAAAAGTTGCTGGAGGTCAAAACATTAATAAAAAATGACTTGACTGCTAACAACTTTATAAGACCTTGTGGACTGCCTAACTGCCTAATTAAATTAACAGTACATAAAGTTTTCAGCTTTGAGAGAAAAGTAACAGAACTCCACTCTTGCTTCAAATCTGAATAACTTATAGGGCATATGTCATCTTTTCACTCTAAGAAGAAGACTCAACACTGTGGTTCTGAACCAATAAAACTAAAATACTGAAATAAAATTAAAATACTGCACACCAATGTTGAGGATTAATTTGGATTGTAAGAAGCACAAACTGCAACCAACATTTAAGACATTGTACTTAAATGTTGAAAAATATGTATTTCTGGAAAAAAAGTATTTAACCCTTGAAAAAGACACCTGATGCATTTGCTTTCAGCTTTTTTCCTGATGTGTTCATCTATAGCTATATAATGTTTTTTCAGGGTTTATAAATAACAGTGTGTCATATGCTGCTGAAAATCGAGAATATTAGAGTTTACTTAACAACGCAATAATGCAAGGTGAGTGTGTGAAAACGAAGTCCTGCACACTGCTAATAAGCCTTCATGGTAAAGTAGCAACTAACCAAAATGCTATCTTGGGTATTGTCAGATTCACTTAACCCTTACAAATGTATTCAACATTTTCTTTCTTGTACACATGCATACACACCACTGCAAAACACACATCGTCTATTTTACACTATATTGCCAAAAAGTATTCGCTCATCTGCCTTTACATGCATATGAATTTAAGAGACATCTCATTCTTAATCCATAGTGTTTAATATGACGTTGACCCACCCTTTGTAGCTTTAACAGCTTCAACTCTTCTGGTCAAGCTTTCTACAAGGTTTAGGAGTACGTTTATAGGGATTTTTGACCAGAAGCACATTTGGGAGGTAAGACACTGATGGAAGGCCTGCCTCTCAGTCTCCTCTCTAATTCATCCCAAAGGTGTTCTATCAGGTTGAAGTCAGGACTCAAACTGTGCAAGTTTTTCCTGACCAAACTCCCTCATCCATATTGTTATGGACCTTCTTGAAACAAGAAGTCGCTTTCACTTTGTTGGAAGACCACTGACAGTCGACTGTGGTTGCACAGGTGGCATCCTTTCACGGTACCACGCTGGAATTCACTGAGCTCCTGGGAGCGACACATTCTTTCATTAATGTTTGTAGAAGCAGCCTGCATGACTAGGTGCTTCAAGTTATACACCTGTGGCTATGGAAGTGATTGGAACACCTGAATTTAAATATTTTATTGAGTGAGTGAATACCTTTGGCAATATAGTGTATATACAGTATTTTAAGCATCTTTAAATTAAATTAAATCAATATCTTTTACATTCGAGCAAAATATCAATTGTATTTTCTCCAACTGCAGGCGACCAGAAGTACAGACCAAATTCTGCTTGGAGTTATTAGGATTACTTTTTTTTCGTTTCTCTCTTCAATTTTAGTTACTGCCAGTTCCACCCACTAGTGAGTTCTGTTCCTATTACACAATGCTACCAACACAGGCAGGGTGAAAGATGGAGATTCATCTTGCCCCCTGAGAGAGCTACACACATCATTCACTCAGAAAACCAACCACGCTCTATTACTCCCAGCCACATATGGCAGGAACATTGCCTGAGGATTGAACTTGATGACAGGACCAATGCAGATATGAATATGTCAAACAATGTCACCACATGAGCAAGTGTATTTGTTTAACAATCTGGCATTGTTGGAGAGAAGTGTGCTATAAATATACAGCTACCTGTACGCTATGGTGGGGCATAAACCTCCATCCCTTGTAAGCTACATACGCCTCATAGTCATGGCACAAAACTAAAAACTTCAAGCATGTCTTGCTGATCCTACATTTCAAGGGTTAATTGGTATAAATGAATGTTCATGTTCGTATGTGTGTTTACTCACGGTTCTGGTGGTGGGTGGGGCTGAAGGACTGGTTAGAGAGACCATCTCCTGTATAGCAAGTCGCAGCTTGAGACGATGTAGAGGGTTACTGATGCCGATCTCTCGCTGGATCTCAGTGTCTGACAGTGCCGACATAATCGCTCCGCTTTTCACATTGGCACGGCACGCTGCTACATACCAGGCTGGCATGCCCAGCCACAGCTGCAAAACACACACGCACACACAAACATTCAATATCAATGTAGCAGCTTACAACGAAGAGGTAACTGTTACTTAGCAACTCAGTGGTCAGTTTAACGATACATGTATGAAGAAAAAAGTGATCAGCCATAATATTTACACCATTGACAGGTAAAGTGAATAATATTGACTATCTAGTTATTTCATTACAAATGGTACCTGTTTGGCAAGGATAATATATATTGGGCAGCAAGTAAACAGTCTGTTCTTGAAATTAATAAGTAATAAGGATTTCATATGCTGCATGTGCTGTCCTTAGATAATGTCTATACTGCCTTTCAAAAGCTTGCCACAACCATGACATGAAGAAACATTTTTAGCACTAGTGGCTGCTACCACTAGATGGTATCATTGCAAAGCTTCTGTGTGCAGAATCTGGCAGGTTAGTATTATTAACAAAAAAAACCTGACCCTAAACCAATGACATTTTTGTATTTATAAATGGATGAAACTTAAAAAAAATCTTTAATACAACCTGGGACATAGGTGTAAAACATCTGCTGAACGTGGTAAATCTATGGACCTTAACATTTATCACCAGCTGCCTCAAAAGAACAGAAATCTGTGTTTAGGTTTAATTTGTTTAATTTGTCCTCTCTGTGTTTGTTTTTCACTTTAACAAGTATTTTCTCATTTGTTCCTTAATTAGTCATACCTAATCCACACAACTAGTTATGAGCCCTCCAATAACACACAGCTGACAACACTGAAAGGAAAGTGACTATGTTTGTCGTTGTAAACACACCGTCACACACAGTGCAGCACAATAAAATGTGACTTCTGCATTTAACACTAGGACTCCCAGAAATTTCAGATCTTGAGGACAAGTGACCCCCCAACAAACGTTCAGACGTGGAGCCACTGCCAGTGAGGAGTGAAGTGGGGATGGTTTTCTGCTCAAGCGTACCTCAATGTGTTATGTTATTGAGTTATAAGATACTACATAATAAATGCTTCAGTCAAATGCTGTGATGCAACAAAAATACCATAATTATAATTTCAGTATCTGACTACTTGAACTTGGAATATTGAAAATTCTGTTAACCTACCTAACACCCACTAACTAATTCTTGCTCTTTTACTTCATAGTAGTACACAGCTTAACACACCCCCCCACACACAAAGTATGTGCACTCATAGCACACTCATGAGTACTATAATAGAGAATTGATTAGTGGAGATGGCTGAGAGTGCAGGTTAGAGAGAGAGTGTGTGTGTGTGTGTGTGTGTGTGTGTGTGTGTGTGTGTGTGTGTGTGTGTGTGTGTGTGTGCGCGTCAGAAGTACAATAATCTGCTGATCTATTCACATCTCTCAGCCTCTGCTGATGTGATTATGTAAGCACACACTGCACCCAGCTTCTGACACATGCTAACTATTAAAGTTGAGAGAAAGTGCTTTGCTGGCATTTTGGAGTGTCATGGGTGAAAGGCAATGCTTGATTCAGCATCAAGTAAACTAAAATTGCATTAGAATTATTTAATAAATTATGAACATGTTTAGGGAAGTCACACCTGCCCTTTATTTTAGAAGTCCATAATTATGATTTTTTTTGGTATAGTTTTTAAGTGAAATAATGTCCCAATCGAACATTACACAATTATTACATAGTAATGGTTGATATGTAGATATGTAATGATCAGAGAGCGAGAGAGAGAGAGAGAGAGAGAGAGAGAGAGATTTACTTTAGATTGTTACTGTAGCTCGCCCCTATTGGTCTGGGCTCTAAATTTGGTTAGAGGTGTGGTTGGTGAGCTTTTATATCTGGGTAAATAGATGAAATTAAATCTGAAAACAGGGGGTGAGCTAATGGTGTTTGACTGTAAATTGATTTGCATTTCATTGAGTGAAAGAAGTATTTGATCCCCCTAGCAAACAAGACTTAGTACTTGGTGGCCAACCCCTTGTTGTCAGAGCACAGAGGTCAGATGTTCTTGTAGTTGATGACCAGGTTTGCGCACGAAGCAGGAGGAATCTTTCTGTTGCATTACCTATAACTAATATTGTGTGTACTTTTGTTAAACAATCATGCAGTTATGTTCTTATAAAAAGGTGAAATGCAGCAGGAACATGAAGTAGTATGAAATATGTGTTCATGCTGACAACAAAAGGAATGTGTTGAACAGATGAAAAAAAAATTTATATTCTAGTTTTTTTTTTCCATGAAGTTTACCATACACATTTAAAAATGTGATTTCCTGTTTTTTTTACATTCTGTTTTCTGTTCTATTCTCACAGTTGAAGTGAACCTATGATCATTATTACTCCCTCATCTTGCAAAATCGCTGGCTGCCATTTGCCCCACTATGTATATTTAATTGGGATTGATTCCAACATTCAAATGATTCAACATTCACAATGCACTGATGTATTTTTGCACTTCTAATACATATATCAGAAGCACATTCCATATAAGTGGACATTGTAGGTTTATAGTTACAGACTATAGCTTGTTGTAATCCCACCCACATTTATTACTGGAAACGGACCACCATAAGATGCTGACCAGACCGTGACTGGGTGTGTGCATTCATGTGTACATCACTGAGTATACCAGGCTTATTGGGGCTTTTACAAAATCATATATTTTATTTGCAGTTCTTGTATCACAGAATTCCATTTAAGTTAGTAAAGTGTGTATGTACCTCCAGCCAAGCTACTACAGTAGGGCCATCCCACTGAGCGAAAGGCAGTCCTTTCCTCCTCGCCTCTTCCAGCAACTCATGCCTACAGAGAAAGAGAGAGATATGGAGAGATAGGAAAAGGAAAAGTGCATGTAAGAAAGACAGATGAAGAAGATGACGAAGAGAGATGGAGAGTGTGGAAGAGGGAGTGACAAAGTGAAGGAAAGGTAACAGAGTGGAAAAAAGAGAGAGAGCGAGAGAGACAGTAAGAACCAACCAGCTTCAGATCAACTCAACTGGACAGAAAGAGAGGCAGAAAGAAAGATGGAGACAGAAAGAGAAATTCTTTATCTGTTTTAACAGCTAGTCTTTCCCTTCCTTTCAGGTGCACTTGGTATGTGTGATAAGAATTAATTAATTAATTTTTTTGCTTTTTTTTTCTAAATGCCTCTCACTCTTCTGTACTGATAACACATCCCATGATGCTCCACCTCTGCTGTTTCCACTTTGAATAAAGAATATCCATGAGAGAATAAAGAACTTACCACTATCTACACAATCATACTGTTTTGGTAACGCACTGCAGGCTCATTTTTCACAAATAATTCATGACATATTTCTCTGGCTTTTGTATCTTGTTCCAAGTCCAAGGTTTCTTTTGGTGCTGTGTCAGTGCTGTGGCCTACCTTGCCAAATCAGCACTGAGAGGAAAAAAAAAAAGAACAGAAACTGACTAGGTCATACATTGCAAAAATGTTGCATAGTGAAATAATTAAAAATCTAGTTCATATATCACATATTCCTCATTTTGAGATTGTTGTAAAAAATAATTTTTTTAGACATTTGTATGTTTCGACATATTTTAAGTAACTACATCAAATAAAATTACTTTCAATACTGACAAATGATTCTGCTTGTTTGCTTATTTCTTAAATCAAGCAAAATTATTTGCCAATATAGTAAAATAATTTACAGCCTAGTGTGACTGGTTTACCATCAGGTTTAGCATTAACTCAAGCCCCTGTGGTAATGAACAGTATACTACAGGTGCAGTACATAGAGAGAAACAGTGGAGGTTGAGAAACAGTGGAGTTTTCCTTAAATGAGGAATAGCACAACTCTAACCTTTATCTAGCACAATACCCCCAGTGTCTTCATTCCAGTTCAGAGCCCATAAGAGCATTAGAGAAGGCCACTGTGATGAGCTTTGATCAAAGGTAAGAATAAACATGTCCTGCTGGTGCATCTCTAGTATTTCAGCATGCTGGCACCACAGGCGCCTGCAAGACTGAAATTTAGCAGAAAAAAAATGTGATTATAGAAAATGGGCCTTAATTTCCCATTATCACCCTCATAAAGTTTGTGCATGCTGAAATTGAGGAAACACCACCCCTAAAATCTGATTATGCTGCCCAAGAGTTAGCAAAGTGAGGTCAAATTTGAAAATGGAAAAATGGTGGAGGCGTCTGCAGGCACTTGGCTAATGAACAAACAACAGACATTAAAATACTGTACTTAAAAGGACAATTGGGGCACAAATGCTAGCGTGGATAACAACAAAGACAGGCAGGATAAAAATGAGATAAGACTACATAAGAACTGCTCATTCGGGCCAGCTTGCTTCTATACATCGTTAACCGCATTAGCATTTGTCCCTGACCAGCCCTCTAAGTATTGTGTAATACAGTAGTACAGTAAGGCAACGTTAAGTGGACAGTGATAAGTGTGCTGAATGTTCCTCCCACAGAGGATGGATTAATAATGCAAGAACACATTTGCAGTGCAAAGTAAGGACACTTGAATACAACATTGGGTACAGTGGATTTTAAACAAATATAGCCAAATTCACCACCAATTTTTTGAGTATTAGTGTTAATGTGGACAAATCTGCTACAGTATTTTTTTTTTATTTTTTTTTTTACTGAAAGTACTATCCATTATAGACTCAACAGATTTCATGAGAGCACAATCTATTGAGCTTGCTACAGGCTAAGACAGTCACAGCACTGCAGAGTTCAGCATTGTCACTTATTTTAAGCATGCCTGATCAGCTCCAAACCAAAATGTTGAGCCAGAATCACTAGAAGTATGCTAGTTACTGAAAGTAGACATACAGAAAGAAAGAAAGAAAGAAAGAAAGAAAGAAAGAAATATTAAAATAGAACAAATGCAACAGAAAAAAAGCTGAAATCCTATTTGAGGCAAGAGTAAGACAACATTTCATCTACAAAACTACTAACTAACTACTAACTAACTACTACAACTAGTCTCCTCAGTTCCCACGTTTACAGAATGTGTGAACATAAGGGATGGTGCAACACAGTGGAAAACATAAAAAAAGTGTTGCTCACAAAATTCTAAATAATCAAATATCTTTCCTAAAACATCAACAATTTTCTGTAAGTTTACATGATTTGTAAATTATCATATTCTGCTTTCACAGTATCTCAACATTTTTGAAAACTTGGCTATATGAATGACTTGTAGATGATTTAAAACATAATGTGTTGACTGAATTAAGAAAATGTTATGTTAGGAACTTTCACTAACAAAAGTCTACAGGACAAACGTACTAAGCAATGCAGTGTCATGACTCTCCATGTTGTTAATTAAGCCCTAGAGGTGTATTCAAGCACAGTGGGGCTGCCACTTTCTCCTTATCTTTACATGTTGATGTGATATGTTCAGGTTGACTGTATTATGTATGACTGACACCGTCTGAACATACTGACGCTGGGGAGGGAGAAAACTAGTTATGTGCATTAAAAATACACAAAGAAAAAAATCTGAAGTTGACCATCCATAACCAGAGATGAGACCTGGTTATTGCAATACAAAACACAATGCACTGACAGAAACAAACATACACACGCTTACGTACAAGGGCTGCAACTACCAATAATTTCCATTCTTGATTAATTGATTAACTATTACTGCATTAAATATTATTACCTGGTTAAGTATTTTATTTGAACCTTACAGGCTTCTGTTGTTTTCTCTAAATTTGTACCCATTATAGTGCCCCGATACTTAAACACTGTATTTTAGTGCCTTTCTATTACACATGTGCAGCACCTACGGGACATTAGTAAAAAAAACCTCTCCAGACAAGAGGAAGTGGGGAATGGGCTACGATTCATCCAAACCAACAGTTGCCTTAAAGGTTTTGCACCAGATACTTAAAGTAATTGTATCTGGCACCCAAGATATGTAATATTGAATAATTATCCTCAAATAATAGAGTATGATTTTTTGTCTCATTTCTTAAACTGAGTACTTTTTATCTGGGACTGATGATGTTTTAGGTCATTTTACAAAGAAATATAGAACATCTTAAACTTTCAAGCCTCACTGTAAACATGAACAGACGCATTTTGTTCCAACTGTTACAACCTACAAAAATGCTTGATTTTGGACAAACTTTTGTGCCTGAATCACCCAGAAGACTTTACTGAGCAGTTCTCCTCATTCAATTCTAGAATATTTTGTTATTTTATTTGAACCTTACAGGCTTCTGTTGTTTTCTCTAAATTTGCACCCATTATAGTGCCCCGATACTTAAACACTGTATTTTAATGCTATTCTATTACACATGTGCACATATTACACAAGTTCTCCTCATTCAATTCTAGAATATTTTGTTATCGCCCACTTTCATTGTAGTAAAAGACAACTTGACAGAACCACCATAAGCATCATAGGAATATTGCAGAGCATTATACAGCACTTTTTAAGTCAGACAGGCCCAGCTCCGGTCGTGAAGGGCCGGTTTCCAGCACAGTTCGGTGATTGCCAAGTTCAGGGATTGTGTTAGGAAAGGAAACTACCAAACTGTCCAGGACACCAGCCCTCCAGAATTGATTTTGGCACCCTGTTTTAAATGAAGCAATCAAACATCTCCCCCTACACTTCCTGTAGTGTATTACCATCTGTCAGAATGACTGCCTGGATCATATGAACACTGTGCAGCAGTATAGAGAGCTTATGTTTTTCTGATATGATATGATATTGTCAATAACTAATCTGCTTGGTTGACTAATTGTTGCAGCCCTAACATGCATACACGCATACACACACTAGGAGGAAGGCCTCAACATAGCCGCCTTTTTGAAGGCACACACAAAACTCTTTGTCTTTTCCAGGCAGAAAAGCATCCTCTACAAAACTGCAGAAAGGAAGAGTCACATGAGCAATAGAGTGAAAGAGAAGATGGTGGGGTTTGGGTTTGGGTGGACGGCTGATGGAGAGATATCACATCTAACCCTTTAAAAATAGACACACAACCACAGAGCACACACAGACACATACATTGAACACAGCGTTAATATGTGGAAAAATGCAGCAAATCTCAGCAACACAAACCAAACTTACCCGCTGATACAGAATCAGATGAGGAGAGGAGAGATAGATAAAAAGTGAGATAAAAAGAAAGTTAGGAGAGAGGGAGAGAGAGAGAAAGTGATGGGAGACAAAAATTAAATGTTTGTTATTGAGCATACTGTATGTACAGTACATGTCTTTTTAATCTAATTCACTATAATTCACTAAACGTGCACTAGCATTTCAACTCCTGTATTAATAAAGGCACTTGGTTGCAAATGTGTCCTTTTCTGTATTTGGATTTGTTTGACTTATTCATAAGCTTTTAGTTACAGAGCAGTAGTTCTGATCATACAGCATGCAAAAAAATATGAATATGCAATGGAACAATGGAAACGCCAGCATACATCATGTTACAACGTAAAATAAAAAAAAAGAAAAAGCGAGTCATTTTGCTCATTTTGGCACGAGCACAGTGAACAGAATGTTATCAGGCAATATCAGTAACATGCTCTCACTCCTGCTGCTGTGGAAAAAACAACACACCTCTAGTGTTATTAATGCAATCACGCACATTCACAAATTCATAATTCATTAGCGCTCTGTGCTTTAACATGCCATGGTAAACATTTGATGTTGGGCTGTGTGCTATAAAGGTGCAAACTGTGCATTAGAACTAGATCTATAAATGGCACACAGCAATACACACAGGTACATTTTTATGCTTATTGCAAATGTACATGCCACTCATGAGCAGAAGCTGTCCAAGAGAAATTTGTTTAATTTCTGCTTGATTTGACGATACCACAGCTGCACCATTGATTTGACACATACTGATAGTTCAAGTTCAGCTTAAAAATTACACAGTGTAAGGTTTCCCTGATATAGTGATTATTAAATTAATTTCTCTGTATGTTTCATATAAGTAAAGAAATGAACGTAGTAAGACATTAATTGTGACACATCATGCATCTTACAAATGGAACAATACCAGGTGCAATAAAGGTTTGCAGAACTGTTTCTGTTCTGTTAGTTTTTACTCAAAATTGCAATTAAGCCTAAAGTTATCAAACTATAAGACTTACAAAGCATTATTTATTTAATTATTTACTTTATCATATGAGGCTCACAGATCTCTTTAACCCTCTGTATACCTCGATGCATTATGTTAGACATTCATAAAGTGTTACATTTTTCTTTGATCAAAATAATGGGTGGGGACAGATCAGATGTCACTAGGTGTTGGAGGGTACACATCCGCACCATCCCCACGCAATTCACACACAATTTATACACTCTTGCTTAAGTTAATTTCACACTCTGGCCAAACTATCAAGACTACAAAGGCAGAGTGACTCGTTAATTAAAATAGTTACTGCTATTGCTACTGCTAGCAAATGCTACTGTAATTAGCCTCTCTGCTAGCACTGCCCATTACCCAGATCATGAATAAATGATTTTGCCCCTTGTAAGTCTGAGATACATGGTTAAAAGACATATACCGCTGCAAAAAGGAACATATCAGTGAGCACTGTTAGTGAAATATTTATAAAATACGTGTATTTAACACCGTTAACATCTTTGTATGGTTACAGTAGGTTTTTTGTCCCTGATGTATATGTGCTCTGTTGTAGGTCATGTTTAATTGCACAATATGTAACTGCGTTTAGCTCAAACATTATTACAAAATTGCATTGTACTCTGTATTGCATAATAATAGAGTGTAGTTCATGTTTATTTTATGTGTGTTCGTGTGCTAGGTCATCATAAGACCAGATAAAGTGCATTAGACTTTCAGATGTATATGAAAACACCTCTATGTCTGCATTACTTAAAGAGTTTGTGTGTGTAACACTCACTTCTTCTTCAGCCTGCGGTCCTTCTCTGCCTGAGTGCCCAGTTTACCCACAGCTATGTCTTGACCCAGCAACTCAGGGTCAGACACATTTCCTATTGGACAAGAGCATTCATAAATGTATACACACACAAACACACACACACACACACACACACACATTACATTTGTTTGCGATATGATAGATAGATAGATAGATAGATAGATAGACAGACAGACAGACAGACAGACAGACAGACAGACAGACAGCTAGATGATAGAAAGATATACATGTAAAGAGACAGAGAGAGAGAGAGAGAGAGAGAGAGAGAGAGACAGCTAGATGATAGAAAGATATACATGTAAAGAGACAGAGAGAGAGAGAGAGAGAGAGAGAGAGAGAGAGAGAGAGAGAGAGAACGAACACTCTACCTTGTCCTGGTCCCCTTAGCTCTTTCCCTAGCTGACCCAGTCTGCCTTTCTCTTTTTTCCCAAAAAGCCGGCCAATGGAGGATTTTATTCCTTTTTTCTTTGGCTGTTTGTGGAGTGAGTCCTGGCTGCTAGCAACACTGCTTAGCGCACTGGCTTCAGTCTCTAATGTTGCAGCCAGACTGCACCACACAAGAGTATGAACAAAATTCAGGGTTCAAGATGGCTGTTACTACTGTTTCTGGTTAACACACAATTTATAAATAACAATAAGTCAGAAACCACTTAAGAAGATTCACAGAATTAATGTCACAGCTACATCATGATGAGAGTGCCCAGGGACCTGTTTATCACTGGAAATGTCAATGTACATGATGTTCCCCCCTTACTATACATGTCAATCAGTTAAGATGCGTTGTGGTTTTAAGAGCCAAGATGTGTGTTGTTTGAAGCTTGCTTCTTTAGTTGTTAACTGGAACTACAGGGCTAACGTTCCTCTAAACGTTGTCAGAGCATTAGAAAAGTGTATATTCTTGCAGAATATTGTGCTGATTGTGCGGTCATGTTGATTGTATGATTACTCAGTGCTATTGTTGTGCTTTAATACTGCTCTGGTTAAACAAGACAATGAGCGCTTACCGATCTATGCTGCATTCTGAGGGAGCTGATGCATTCAGGGATGCACAGCTTTAAAGAAGCACAAGATGCTATTTGGTGAAGTGAAGTATAAACTTAATCTTGGCTAACTGACTAACATTTAAAGGTAAGGGGAAAATACATAAACTTGATTTTTCACTCAGTTATCATTATAGTGTTAGATAAATGTGAATAATTATAGTAGGGCATGTGTGTAACTTACCGTGCATCATTGTGAGAGGATGCTGGGAGTGTGTGTGTCATACGGACTTGGCGAGGTGTTGGAGGAGGAGAGGTTTCGCACTTTATGGTGGCTTTATCCTCTCTGCCATCCTCATCTACTGCTGCAATCTAGATACACACACACACACACACACACACACACACACACACACACACACACACACACACACACACAGTGTCACACGCATGCCTTTTGGCAGAGCAGATATATATATATATATATTTAAATATATACTCGATGGTATTAAGCTGCTATACCTTTCTCCTGTGCTTCCTCAAGTCACTGGGCTACAACACAGAAAATGCTGTAAGTAATTATTCATTAATTACAGTGAGATTCATTAAAGAGTCATAAATACAGTGGGTAAAATAAGATGTATTGAACACATTAATTTTCTAAGTAAATATTGTATTTCTAAAAGTGATATTGAAATTATATTTTTCAGAATATGAAATTCTCACCAGGAGAAAGATTCAATTGTGAAAAATATATTTTAATGCAAAAAAGTCTGTTCAGGACAGCGAAGGGGATAGAGTTGATATTGTACCCAGTTTATGCTGAAAAATATTTCCAAATATTCACATTTGCAAAAAACAAGAAAGTATAAAGTCAGTATGAATGAGATTTTAAAAATGAACACAAATTTGCCTGATCCTCCTGGTTTCAATTTGGCACCAAAGTGCTTCTCCAGTTATTTTTGACATGTCATGTCCTCTGAGGTGCAACAGCAGTTCATTAGGTGATTATTCTCAAATTAGCAACATGACCTCATCACAGATTTATGCACATGAAATAAGACATAAACAGAACTACAAACTTGCATTAATACAAACTAAATGTGTGACTAACAATCTGTGCTCAGGGTAAGACTTTAGACAGGGTAAATTGTTAGTCAACATTGTTAGCCAGATAAACATTACAATACTGCATGAGGTCCTGTGTGTTTTCTGGAGAATTAGGTGTGATTTTATGTTTTTCTGATTTCTGATGTGACTTGCACCTTCACACCAAGTTTGTAAAACTGCACAAACCACAAACCAATCTATGGAGAAAATAATTTTAAAACCTTAAATTTAAACAGTCTTTTTAAAACTCTTCGCCCCCCGGTGTTGCTGTATTGATTACCCACATACCCACGTTCTTTCCCCCAAAATTAATACTTGTATCCATACTTTTGACCTGTAGATCATGCTTGAGTATTTGCACATGTGGTAGTGTGAGTTTGTTGTTAATTAACAGTGTCTGTGTACCAGTGTCATGACTCCCATTCGCTCCATGTCACGCGCAGGGCTGCGAGGGGTGAGTTTTGGGGTTGAATGGCCACTGGGTGGCGATGAAGAGGCTAGTGATGAAGCTGTAGCGGAGGCGGTGATCGATGCTGCAGGGTGATGAGCTCTAGCCAGGTTTAATCCCTCTAAACTAACACTCGCCACACGGTTTTCTATCTCCTCTGCCCGCAGCTCTGTCGACTCCTTCTCCTCCTGAATTAACCTGCAGACCCAAGCGGAACAACACAGCAACAACCACACACACTTTACTAAGACTTAGGTTTCAAGTTGAGGAGAAACCTTACTACAAATGTAACTCAGTCAACCAAGACACTTTGGTATGAAGCCTAAAGCATTGACCCTAATATAGATTGAAAGTAATGGAAACTTACACCCCACCAAATAGCATGAAGCAAAATGTTGATCTCTAAACAGAGAGCACATAACAGTCATATCATACAGTGCCAGAATACACACAAATAAATGGATTAGAGTAGTATTTCCCAATGTATGGCACATGAAGGTCCTTTTTAATACATTTATTAAAACATTGTTATAACAAATTTATTTATGATTAATAAATTATATTTTTAAAAGATCAGAACTAAAACAACAAAACAATATGGTTTAAATGGCACGTTATCTGGAACGTATCTTAAACCTTATCACTGGCAGGGAATCATAACTGACAGAATGAATGTGTGTTATTTGGAGCTAATTGGGCTTCCATTACTAGTTATGCTTATAACTTTAGTGCAAAACATGTCTGATTGACTGCAAAGTTAGTATTGTGGGTACAGTCTAGAATGGAAAACATCCTTTAAATTTTTTGCCAAACTTTTGTCAAAAGAAAAAAAAACACAGACTTAAATCGGCCAAAAATCAAATGCAATTCATGATGTAGCTATGTGATTAGTCATATAATTAGTTAATTACATATAAACAGTTATGTAAGGGTGATAATAACTCAAGCCTTTAAATGGTGAAAAGAGGGAAACAGAAGTTTATCCTGTTTATTTCAGAGTCATCAGTAAGTCGGATCAATACCAGTAAAGCTGCATCTACTTTCTGTACTTCATTAATCTGAAAATGCATGTGATAAAAAAAGGAAAAAAGGTTTTTTTAATGGGCACAAAATGAGCTGGATATTGAGAATGTAAACCTATGGAAATATGACTGATGACAAAAACATAGCATGAAAAGCCATACGTATTAAAAACAAATGAGAAAGCATCTTCATTACGCTTGTAGAGCTCATAGGTTTTTTGTTATAGGTTTCATGCAGAACCCTCAGGCTCTCAGAGAAGTAATAACATCTCTGTAGTGTTTTATCATGACGTACAGCATCCACTAAAGATTAATGCAATACTTTGAAATGTGATTTTAATAAAAAGCGCACAGTGCAAAGACCTTCTACTTTCTAGTGAACAGTAAACAATCACATGCATTTTAGAACCTTATCTTTCCTGAAATTTTAATGTTTTTACTGCTGAATGTTTAAAATGTAGGGAATGACCAGTTAGCATAAAGCAGATATGTATAATGCTTTGAGTATATTTTGCTTCATCAAAGTGTCTGGTCTAGTAGGAAAAGCAGGTTTTGTTTAAATAACGATTTGACAGATTAAAATAAATCTGATTAAGCCTTAATAAGGTGAATTTTAATCAAACTAAACATTCAAAGTTTTAATATTCTCATTAAATAGCTGTTTATGTATAATGGCTAAAAGCACTGACCGTATTTCTTTGTTAATAGCATCTAGCTGTTCCTGTAGCATCATGGCAAGTGTTTGTGCATCAGAGTGACCACCAGGGGACAGGAGGTCCATCGAGCTGAACAGGGTCTCTCGGTCATCATCATCAATGTCCGACATTTCTGTATCACTCTCGAATGGATGGCTGCCCAAAATGCCAAGTTGCTGTGACCTCCACTCATGCTCACCCAGAGACTTTGCCTGCAGAAAGAATGGGTCAGAAAATTGGTGTGAATCATTTGAACATTTATAGAGCATTACAGAGTCATTTTTAATTGAACAATAACAGCTAAATCACATATCAACTTTTCCCATAATTGACTCATAACAATACTGCAGTAATGTAGTGCATGATCACCTTCGGTTCTTCTCTGAGGAGCCCCACACGACCTCTCCGTGGTCGACGGATGACCTTTGCTGAGCGATAGTGGTCAGACTGGGTCTCAGCTAGAGAACCTAGAGAGTAGCGCAGCTCTGTGGATGCATCCAAATGAGACCTGAGACACACACACACACACACACACACACACACACACACACACACACACACACACACACACACACACACACA
>JBBIGC010000125.1:25319864-25332307 GCA_037576955.1 Lepidarchus adonis | reverse complement strand
ACACACACACACACACACACACACACACACACACACACACACACACACACACACACACACACACACACACACGGTGAGGTTCCCCTTGCTTTGGAAATCTCTCTCATCCCCTTAATCGGTGTAGAATCCATCAAAGTGGGTCAAAACTCCCTGCCATCTGCACCACCGAGAGTTTAATGCATGAAGCCTGATTAAAAACACACACACACACACACACACACACACACACACACACACAGCAAGGAAAATAGGCCGAACACATTGAACACTGCTGGACCCAGGAGGCTGTGTGATCTTACATTTTCATAAAAGACGACAGAGAGAAGTTATGCTGGACACTGGGTTGTGGGACAATATTGTCATTATAGTTATATTAATAGCCACACAGTCCACTGATTACTAATTACTGATTATCATTAATTGTTATATTAAACTTTAAATGACTGTCCTGGTACTCCAGTATCTCACAAAAGAAAGTACACCTCTCAAATTTTTGTAATTTTTTTTATTATATCTTTTCATGGGACAACACTTAGGATATAACACTTTGATAAAAGTTTAGTCAGTGTACAGCTTGTATAACAGTGTAAATTTGCTGTCCCCTCAAAATAACCTATTAATGACTACTGGCAACAAAAGTTGAGAACACCCCTAAGTGAAAATCTACAAATTGTGCCCAATTAACCATTTACCACAGGTCACAGGTCAATATTCTAACACAATAATGACCCCATACACACCTCCAGACCTGAACTCTATTGAGCACCTGTGGGGCTTCCTGAAATGGAAGGTGGGGGAGCGCAAGATAACACATTGTACACAGTTATCAGAATTACCACTGTAAACAATATGATTGTATTGAGTAGTATGACAATAATCAAAATTACTGTGATGAATGTACTTTTCTGAATATACTGTGGATATTATCAGTACTAATTAACAAAAGGTTTCATTATGAAGTAAAATCTGTCCTATAACATTCGATTTAGTGAAGCAGAAGCAGAATAAGCCCTACCCTCTCATCATCACTCCCAGATTTGTATCATCTGTTGTAAGAATATTTATATTTCTTGTTACTGTCTTTCTGTCTTGTTTTCCAGGCTATTATACTGGATGTTGGAATTCTTCCTTTGTTGTTTTTCATTGTATCATCAAGCCAGAGTCCTATTGAAGATTATTCTTTAGCATCAAAGAGAAAATTGTGGCCACAATTCACATTTTTTTGTAGAATGCGTTCTGCACTACTGTACTGAATTGGCAGTCTATTGCCAGTTAAACTGTTGAAATAAATCATGTTATTTGCAGGGTTATGAAAAAGCAATTTGATGGGAACACTCCCTTTAATGGGTAATGGGCATTATCTAATTTTATTGTTACCTAATTTGCCTAATGAATATAATACAACTGTCGTCATAATGGCTGTGTGGAGGCGGATGAGTGACAGGGCTTTTCTGGCCTTTATTCTCAGTGAGTAGCACTGTATAACCACACGCACACACACACACACACGCAAGCACACACACATGCCAGGCTATAAATGAACAGAGCACAGATAGTTGAGACAATGATGCATTATGGTCCAGGCAAAGCGATGAAACTAAGTGTGTGTGTGTGTGTGTGTGTGTGTGTGTGTGTGTGTGTGTGTGTGTGCATTTATGGTTACAGGTTTGCATAGGTATGCAAACTCCATTCCTTATATATCCCCTATAACAGTAAATTGAGTTTGCTAAACGACAAATTGTCACTTATTTTAGTGTATATGAATTTTCACTGTATGGTCTGATATTTAATATTGTAATATTGTACTAGAGTGACCATTTACTGTTGCATCTTATTGGCTGAGGAAACGATGAATATAGGGATAAAGATAAAGATTACTGTCTAAAATAACATGGTCCTTCAAAATCAGACATAACTAAAGGGGTTAAAAACTTTCATTGCACATGAGGATAGGAAAATGATATCTGACTGATATCAGGTTCTCCATACTTTAAAATAAAGATTGTTTGGCTTGTTTGTACCTTTTTATAATATATGTTACATATGAAATGGATTAATTAGCATTCATGAAGAACAGTGTGCTTGGTTATAGAAATCAAACAGTGGAATCATTAGAATATGTAAAAGCAGATTATCTCATTTTAGACTTAGCTGTTATAACAACCAATGTTACAATTTCATTTAACAAAAAACTCCTTACAATAGAAAACATGTTAACTCACTTTGGCCCCTTAAGGTGTTCACACCTAGAAATGCCTGTTCTCACATTTCGTCTGAATGGAAAGTCATTTAGCCCCTCATTCCTTACAGGGAACAAAAGTTTCACATGTTCCAATCACATCCAAAAACAGCCTGACATGATCTTTGCCTCCACAGCCCAGTTACTCAGCTAAATAAATGCAAAAACATTCATTCTTGATGGCCCCTTTTCTCACTTCTGTTCAAAGGTTGAGGACATGTAGCTTTTCCTAACATATTTAATATGTATGAGCATGTCTGTCATAATTCAATTTGCATCTCATTAAAACAAGTGGCAAGATTCTGTGAAAAATGCAAATTCCAGACTTGCAACCCATCTATCCATTTTCCAAACCACTTTATCAATTTTGGGTCACAGGGGAAGCTAGAGCCGATCCCAGCTGACTTCAAGCCAAGGCAGGGTAAACCCTGGACAGGAGGCCAAACCCATCACAGTGCAACACAGAGACAGACAACCCTTCACACTCGCATCTATGGGCAATTTAAAGTAGCCAGTCCACTGAAATCTGCAAGCTATTGGACAGTGGGAGGAAACCGAAGCACCTGGAGAAAACCCCTGCAAACACAGGGACAGCTTGCAAACCCCACATAGAAAGGCACGCATGGCCAACACTGGGATTGAACCCAGGACCTTCTTGCTATAAGGAAAGATAAATCCAACAGCAAGGAACCCAGGGTAACTTACTTTTTCATTTACATTTATCCATTTATTCAGCTACAGGAACAGTCAAGCATTTAGTTCACACATGACAGCACTGATGTGAGAGCTGCAAAGAAATTCAACACATTCTTGAAGTCACTG
Source organism: Lepidarchus adonis (assembly GCA_037576955.1). Lineage (NCBI taxonomy): Eukaryota > Metazoa > Chordata > Actinopteri > Characiformes > Lepidarchidae > Lepidarchus > Lepidarchus adonis. The sequence goes on along the minus strand of JBBIGC010000125.1, from coordinate 25,329,246 downwards.
AACATAGATGGCAAGTACCATGAACTATAAGTGTACATTACTAACTGAGAGTGTGAGAAGAGTGTAATTTCACATTACCTTTAAGTGCTATAAACGAGTCTAGTGCATTAAATACAGATATGAATGCAACAGATTTTACAATCCTGGTAGTGCTAAAAGAGTCCAGGATAGTCCTCTTCGTTGTTAAGTGCTGGTACAATAGATACAGACGTCGGATGTAACCACATGAAATATAGTGGTACATTACTATCAGTGCTTACAAAAGAAGTTCAGGACATCATCATTTAAAGCTCCTCATCATTTAAAGCTACAAATAATTACAAAACATTAAATTAAATACAGACAACAAGTAACATAAACAATAAGTAGGAAATTGTTCTCTAAAAACATTATGTAGATCAATTGTGTGTCTGCTGGGCTTAGATACAGACACTTGTAAGACTAAAGGCCTCTCTTACATTGGTTATTGTTAATATTTATGAGTCCATCACAAGAAAACACTGAAAAACACTGGTATGCAAGACAAGGTTGAAAAGAGAAAGAAAGCGCTCTCCAAAAAGAACATATCAGTTTATCTACATCTACAGTTTAATATAAATTATGTGGACAAACAAGAAAGATACTGAAAAAATGTTTTGTAGCCAAAATAGAGCTTTTTGGCTTAAACTTGGAGCATTACATTTGGGGGGAAAAATCATATGCATTCTAGCAAATGAACCTTATCCCATCTTTGAAACATGCTGGTGGGAGTGTTCTGGATAACTTACCATCATTGATGGAACAATAAATTCTATACCAGAAAATTTATAACAGAGAATTCTGAAGAAAAATGTCAAGACATTTGTCCAAAACCTGAATCTCAAGACAGACACAGTGGGATATGAAACAACACAACAATCCTTAATACACTAGTCAATGTACGAAAGAACGGTTAAAGAAAATGAACTGAATGTTCTGGAATGGGCAAGTCAAAGCCCTGGCCTTTATCCAATTGAAATGTTGTGGAAAAACCTAAAGCAAAGAGTTCTAGTCAGTTAAAACTAACCACCTACACTGTAATTGGACAACAGAGTCTTGCCTCAAGCTCTAGGATTAACTAAAAGTGTCCTGTTTCATGTAGTGTCCAGATTCCTACTTAAACATGTTGCTTCTAAAGTCGTTCCTCTTGGGCTGGGATGTAGTATCTATTTGTGATACAGCAGGAACAAATGACATTTAAAGTACATCTACATTGGTTTCTACACTCTTTATCCATTTTTTTTTAGCTCAACTTACCATACAAGTGCACTTAGTAGTTTGCAATTAGACACTTTAGTCCAACTTTAGTCCTTCAGCAAGCCCTCATGCCTCGCCGGCATATCACAGGTGGAAAGAGTTGGTGACTGCACTTTCAGCAGCAACACCACCAACACAATAGCTCCACAAGGGTGTGTGCTAAGTCCCCTGCTATATTGTCTCTATACTCATGACTGTGTTTCCACCTATAAAGTGAGGAACATAAGTATTTGAATTCCCTTCAAAGTTTTTCCGACTAAGAAATCATGGAGGGGCCAGAAATTCATGCATTCCCACTGTGAGAGACAGCATTTTTAAAAAATGGTACACCTGGTACCATGGTGTCAGGACAACTGTCTCCAGCTGAACATCAACGAGACAAAAGAGCTGGTGGTGGACTTCAGCAGGAGACAGCAGTGCGACTATAAGCCCCAGACCAAAAGAGCAAAGCATCACCTGTACCACCTGATACAACTGAGAAAGTTTGGGGTCTCTTCAAAGATCCTAAAGACCTATTACACGGGCGCTGTCCTGACCCAGAACATTACATGCTGGTTTGGGAAATGCTGAGTTCAGGACCGTAAAGCCCTGCAGAGAGTGATTGGTGCAGTGGAACGCTGCTCCTGGTCATCACTGCCAACTGTGCAAGACATCTACACCAAGAGATGTAGATACCCGGGCCATCAGGATCTTTATGGACTCCAATAAAAGCCTGTTTCAGCTGCTGAAATCATGCAGGAGGCTGAGAAGTATAATGGCCAGAACTGAGAGAGGAGTTTCTAACCTCAGGCCATAAGACTCCTGAACCAGGACTAGACACCCCACACACTGAAACATAGCTGTCTGAGCACTTAATCACTCCACAGGCCACAGAACTGGGCAATGCACACCTGCACTTTACTCTGCACACACTTCTCATATCCATGCTGTTCTGGCATTAGTTTTATTCCCTTCTCCCGATGTTTGAACCTCTGGTTCTTCTGGACTAATTTTAACTGCTTGCGTTATAGCTTAACTTTCTATTTTTCTATTTTTATTTTATTTCATTCTATTTTTCTTTATTTATTTTGTTCTATTTATTTGTGTGTGATAATTTAGTTTTTAGTAATCCTTAACCATAGCTTATTCTTTGCAGAGTTTGAAGTGAATCAGGATGCATTTCACAGCTTGTTGTATGTGTATAACTAGGCATGTGATGAATAAACATCTCGAATCTTGAATTTTGAATCTATTTCTCAGCATCATTTGTCAAATCTCTTTAGCCCCATCAATGGTCAGGACCCCACAGGACCACCAGTCAGCAGGTATAATTTGGGTGGTAGATTATTCTCAGCTCAGCAGTGATACCGGCATGGTAGTGGCATGTTATTGAGAGTGTGTGTGTGTGTGTGTGTGTGTGTGTGTGTGTGTGTGTGAGAGTGAGAGAGAGAGAGTGAGAGTGTGTACTGCACAGGGAGGATCACACACAGCAGTGCTGCAGGAGCCTCTTTTCAGTTTGTGTCCTTTCAAACAAGAACATCTGCCCTTCCAGGTGGCAGAACCTGACGCATCCGTAGAAGTGGCAGCCTTAAATCACCAGGCAGCCATAACAATAACAAAAAAATAACAATAAAAAGTGCATTGTGCTGAGATGTTCATGTACAGTTTTATTTTCCACAGATTCAAATGACTGTCTAAGGTAACCTGGCTTGTCGCGACATGAATCAATATCCAGTGGCACCAGCTTCATTCTCATAGATGCGTTTAGGGGCCAGAGTAGTTTAAGGTATTCTGCATGAGAATAAAAATCGATTGGCCTGCTGTGTGAGGCTACATTAATAATAAAAGAGGTTTTGTTAGCCTGCGAGAATTTACTAGGAAGGGTACAGAAAGCTCGAACATAACATATATCATACATTTCTTACATTTGCTACACAGTGAACTACAGAACATATGTGGCATACAGTAGCATACAGTCTCAGGTAATTCCATTCTTTAATAGTGGTGTGTTTCGTGCACTGGCATTGGATAGCGGTGTTCCTTTTCCTGCATTGGGTCTAACAAGTATTCATCAACCTCCTGCTGTGGCACTGGCTTGATGTAGCCCACTGCACACGCTGGCACTGGCTAGGAGACTACGTCTTCCTGCAGTGGAACTGGCTTGTAGTATACTGTCCTCTCAACTGTCATTAGCTAGAAGTGTTTTATATCCTGTGCAGGCATTAGTTAGTAGCATCCTGTCTCCTGTGTTGGCATTAGCTAGTAGTGTCCTGTTTCCTGTGCTGGCACTGTATAGTAGTCTCCTGTCTCCTGCAATGTTGTAGTTCCAGCACAGACATGAGCTAGTAATGACATGACTCCTGCAATAATATTAGCTATTAGCTAATATTCCGTACCTTGCATTTGCATAGGAATGAAGTGTCCTAATCATTTTTCCTGCATTACAACTGGCTACCAGTATCTTTGGCACTGGTTAGTAGTGTCACATGCAAGTGTCCTGTCTTATGCACTGGTATTTACTAGCAGTTCTGCACTAATAGAAAAGGTAGGTAAAACAAGCTGACAGTATCCTGTCACCTGCATAATCACTGGCTAGTAGTGGCTCGTCTCCAGCGGTGCCACTGGCTTGCAGGGCAGTGCCTTGTCTCCTGCACTGGCACCGGATTGCACTGCATTGTGTCCTGTAACATTCTTCTCTCTCTTGAACTGCCATTGGTTAGTACTGTCCAGTCTCCTGCACTGGCACTTGTGGGAGGATTCGGTCACCTGTGCTTTTTCAGCCACTAGTTTGTCCAGCAGAACACTGTATCTTAAATCTAGAAATGGCTAGAAGTAACCAGCCTTCTGCACTTGGTCTGACTAATATCCAGCCTTCTGCAATTAGACCCACCAGCAGTAAACAAACACTAGGACTGGCTAGTAATGTTCTATACTCTACTACAGGACTAGTTTATATAATGTCCAGAATCTAACACACAGTCCTTCCTTGTGCACTGGGATTGGCTACTAGCCCATCCTAACACAGAGGGTGTGACAAATCTTAGGCTGAAGTGTCAGTTGCACAGAAGCAAGAGAGAACTGTCAGTACAGATAACCAAGCCCTACACAAACCTACTATACACATAATCACAACCAACATTTCAGCATGCAGTCATATGTCTGATAATGCAGCAAAAGAAAGACGCACTATTGTGCATTTTTACAACTGAAATCTGCTATGACTTTGTGCATCCCGAATGTGCTCGTGCAAGGCTGGAAAATGGAACATCACTTGCCTGGTAGGTGTAAAAGCGCGTGCCATTGGGCGGATGCATCTTCGGGGAGCTGCTCCCCGTGCTCATGTCTGCAAAAATCATGCTTTATCCTCCAAGGAAAGTGTTCACGCTTTACGCAAAGATCTGCCTTTTTGTGTTGTGGAGGACGGAGGATTAAATCCTGCTTGTGCGCTGCTCCAAACAGTGCGTGTGTGTGAAAGAGAGAGAGACGAGCCACACTGATCAAACCACAGAGATGTGACAGCTACTTCTTCACCTCCTTGTTTTTTCTGCCTTTATTTCCACAGCGTCAACGGGGAGAGCAGCAAACGCACAGAAGGCAACGCGCGCGCTCCATGGCGTGCGTTCTCAGTACTGTGCGCCGTATACTGGCAGCTCAGCTCAAGCTAGCGCCCTCTCTCTCTCTCTCACTTACTCTCTCTCACCCTTTGGAGCGCGCGAGAGCCCCGGGCTGACCAATCACAAACCTGCTCAGCTTGCTCTCGCGCTGCTTGACTTACTTGCACGCGACCTGCTGAAAGATGCCCTGACGACCCGAAACCTTCTGCGTGTCACATGCAAATTAGAGCGCGTGATGTGCGCGCACTGCTGTGAGATTTGAGTCACTCTGCATGGTCACTTCTGACAGTATTAGCCGGACTTGTGTAACAGAAACAAGGTGACAGATAATGAGTGTAACATTCTAACCCCTGTATACAAAATTTCAGAAAAGCAAGGTAATGTAAAGAGATGTTTTTCTGTGTCGTGCTGGGCTATTTATATTGGTCCGTTCACCGTGAAAGTTTTTGACACTGTGAGTAGCAGCTAGAATTTTCAAATTTTGTATTGAAAAAGGAAACAAATCTGAAATTTGTTTCGACAGTACAGACAGGTAGAAAACACAAAAGCAGATACAGCATGTATAGATGCACCTAATTATCACATAGTTATTTAAAATTAATATATAAATAAACAAATGCAAATCCATACTTGGTTTTTTAGTTTTGATTACAATGTGATTAAACAGGGCATTATTTAGAAATATAAAAATGCATTTTCTTTCTGCATAACAAAACTACACACAACAATTGTTTCTAAATACATTGAAATCAAATTATTCTCTACTTTAAAATGTGAATTTGACATATATTGAATGTTCAGAAATACATATCAATTCACAATGCTCTTGATCACTGATTGAACCTGCAACCTCCTAAAGGTATATGATGTACGTTTGGGCATTATTTTGCATGGCCTATTGTTTTGATGAGAGATGACGTCACTAACTTCACTCTTCCATCATGGATCTGGTGATGTTTCCAAAATGAGTAGCATACTAATCAAGATGTTCCAGTGTTTAATAAAGAAGAGCTGTAGTTTTATCTGCTTTCACTGAAATCCCTGGTCTTTCTGCTCTTTTCTCATTTCCCTCCAGTGTCAGGCTTTTCACAGGATACAAACAGTCATTGTTGGAGGAGGTAATCAAATCTGCCCAGAACAAGGTACCCTGAGTCCATTTGGTGGACTTTATTAAATCAGAAATGTCTGCTTGATCGGCCTTTTCTTATGCTTCTCTACTTGAATGTGCATAAACCTTTGCTCCTCAAAGGTAAGCACAGTGTGTTTCAGTCATTCATTATAAGTGCAAGCTCACAAAAACACAGGCCTTCTTATGACCTAACATAAACCTGGTAGAGCATAAAAGAACCATCATTTTTCCTCAAGGATTTAGAGATTCAGTGGAGCATCAAGAGATTCAATGTATATAATTATTTTCAAACCAATTTGTGTGAAATGTCACACAACAGGTGTAGTTTTCTTCTTGTGCTACCAGCATAACATTGTTAGCTATCTACAGTAACATCACAGCCTAATGCTACCCTAAATTATTGTGTCCTAGGTTGTAATATTCCAAATAAAAATTCCTATTTTCAACATCTATTCCAGGTGCATGATGCCAAAATAAACAAAAAGTAATAAACTATGAAGTATATATATTTGGAAAATATATTTTACAATGTTTGCCCTTTTACTTTCCGAGAAAAAAACTTTTGTGCAGAGAAGATTACTTTGGGGGAGTTTGTAGTTACCAGCAATATGAGCGCGTGTGCCACCTTAATTAGAGGAAATTATACTGTACATTTATTTTAGTTCATGGTTTTCCATTTACACTGTGAGCCTCCATGACTGCTACCATTGTTGTGTGACGTCAGACAACTGCTTCCTTGTAAAGTCTGGGTTGGTAAAATTTGCCTTGAGTTAAGAACTCTGAGACTGATTGGTGAATGTGTTTTAGTAAGAGATTAGAAAATCTCAACTACTAAGCAAAAAGTGATGGTACTGTAGCATGGATGAAGTTATTTGTTGACGGCTTTGTCAAGAACAGTTCCCTTGTCGCACTCTCCAGTCATACTGTCAATACAGCAGAAATGGAAAGTGTGATACTATGTTGCCTTAAGCTTTATTAATAAAATCAGACTCCCATTAACATCAGCAAAGAGAGGCCTAGCTACCTAGCAGCTTTAAACTGGTAAATCTGCTTATCAACCAGATGTTTACAGGGGGTCCTCAAGTTATGTTGGGGTTCTGCTCCTCAGAGTGTGAATTTCAAAGCAATTTGGAACTCGCGCATGTAGCTACCGTAAAGCATTTAGTAGGAGTTCGATTGCGTTCTACTACCATATGTGCTGCTAACTGCCACTCACTGCTACTCCCAGAAAGCAATTGTTTTCACCTATTATCAGCCTGTATTACCCACATATTTTCCCACACCAGACACTACAAAGTCCACAATGCATTGGCATGTCAAATTCCACAACAACATGGAAGAACATAGCTGGAACTGTATTACCGTAAAGCATTTAGTAGACGTTCAACTGCATTCTACTACCGTATGTGCATCCAACTCGTGCTCTCGCTGCTAGTCCTGAAAGCAACTCAATTTCCACCTCTTTTCCACCCATATTACCCACCTATTTCACCACACCAGAAACTGCATAGTCCACAATGCATTGCTCCCCATGGAAGACGCCAAATCCCACAACAACTTGGAGCATAAACTGTGTAATTATAACTTTTTAAACTTTTTTAAAGGACCTAGTGATGTAAGCACAATTCGTTGTATGTCGAGTAGGACCCACTGTATTTATAAAATCATTACTTACACAACACAACACTACTATCAATCCATCATAATTACAGGTTGGTGGGACACAGACAAAGGCAAACTGGATATTGCATTGTAACAATGTAGGACTTTTGCATGCATATAAAAAGGATAACATAAAACAACAACATGTAGTTGGCACAATTTATTATTTATTAATTTATTAATTTATTATCATTTATCATCAGATTTTAACCAATCACCAGGGGTTACTCAGTTCTAGGGATGGGCTATACAGCAAAAGTATCATATAATGATAGTTTGAGGAATTTTTCTGACATGCAAAATATCACTATGCATATCTGTTGAGATGGAAAAAATGAAAAAAAGTAATAATTTTTACAAAAAACCTAAGTATAATGAGTATAATGATTTTTATACAGTGTTTCTCACACCGTGGTACAATACGTTTATTGAAGTAAAACCTAGCATGCTTTTAGAAATTAAACATGAAGTGTTTAAAGTATTGACAATATCACAATATGATCAGAAAATCTAATTGTCACACCAATTTATCATGATAACAATACATTTTGCTCTATACTGTTCATTCTGTTTCATTCAATGGCAAGATTTTAACAGATATAGGTTTTTTCCTTTAGTATAGTTAAGCTTGCTAAAGGCTTTTTTAATTTAGTGTATGTTCAAAGCGAGTCAGTGCTCTCACCCAGTGCATATAAATTGCTGTGGTACCGCTGTGCTTAAATGAGATTGCGTTTCACAGAGCCGCTTAAAATAGACAATAACACTCCTATTGCCTCAATTAGCAGTGTGCTATGTGCATGGAAACAGATTTTAATAGGAAGCATATTGCACAAAATCACCCACTTGACTTACAGAAGTGGAAAGATATTACACAGCCTCATATTACACAAAAGAAAATAAAGAACAATTCAAATGAAAGAGAATATAAGAGAAGACATCTAAAGCATCGCACTCTCCTCTTCATAAAGTTGTGTCAGGACAGAAAGACGCAGCAGATGGGGCCAGCAAACAACCTGAAAAAGCCTTTACACACACATACACACATAGTTTCCCCAGGGACAGGCCAGGAGGTTTGGATTGCTGTATTAAAACATGTCCCTCACTAATACTCAAACAACAGTGGGCCCTTCGTGAACAGATGTGTGTCTGGTGATTGCCTCAGCCAAGGACTAAATAGAATCAGTGTGAAGAGGGAGTGAAAAGCTGACTTCCACTGTGACTCAAACGTCTTAGGACATCTAGCGTTTCACCTTTCTTTGTTTTTAATAACATAATTAGGAACATTTTAAATAAAAAAGACGAATCATACACCACTTGTCAAAAGTTTTAGAACACTCAATTTTTCCAGGATTTACTGGTTATTTAAGCATTATTCCTGTCACAGTAAATAACCTTAAATGGTACAAAGGTAAGTGTTTACAATAATAAATCCATCATAAATAAAATGTTTAGGTCACCAAACACTGAAAAAATCTGCAGATTTCATGGAGAACATGTTCCCCCCAAGCATTAAGAACTTGGTGATCTTACCGTTTTCCTGCAGCAATGGAAATCAATGAAGCCTTGAAGTTTAATGTAATAAATCCTCAGAGGTGCTGTTCCCAAATTCTGCAGATGATCTACAAAACCTGTAACAGCTATTCTCTATGCAGTATTAGTACAGTACTGTAGAGCAGGAAGTAGTACTGTATATGGAGATCACAATGTGGAGGAAAAGGTGGAG
>JBBIGC010000125.1:25283360-25303941 GCA_037576955.1 Lepidarchus adonis | reverse complement strand
ACACACACACACACACACACACACACACACACACACACACACACACACACACACACCAAATATAAGTAGAATAAGTACAATCACTTTAGCTGTACTCAGGTGTACTCCCTTCACCTGTCTGTGTGCGTGTTCCTGCAGAAGTTTAGGTCCAGTTGCCCTGGCTTCCTCAAGCATTGCATTTAGTTGGCGAACCTGCTGGTCTCGCTCAGAGTGTGTGGCTAGAGTCTGCTGCTTCAGGTGCTCTGCCTGGGCTTGCCAGTCGCATCGCTCCAGCCTGTCGGAAGTGGCAAAAGAAAAATATGCCAAATTCACCCTGTAAGCCCAAACACAAGCTCTTTTACCCAGGCTAAATCAACACTGAGGATGAGGAAGTCAGTGACCAGGGCAATAAGCAACTGAAGAGACGGTGAGAATATCGTAACCTCTGACTATGCATATGAATTATGAATGGTATATGAAATTGTAGAATCATAACTTTAACTAAAAAAGACACAGAAATCAGCTTACTTGAGTGTCTCCAGTTCCTGCCTGTCTCTCTCCAGCTGGGTCTCTATCTTCTTCACCCGTTCTGCTGTCCTCTTTTCCTTCTCTCCTGCTTCCCTTCGTTCCTTCTCCAAGGTTTTTGTAACTCTCGTCAGCTCTCCAGACTCAAGCCTGTCCAGTTCACTTCGCTGGATCTGCAGTTGCTCCACCTGGAGAAGAGAAAGATCAGGCTGTTTAAATACAAATGATCTAGTGAGGTTAAGGTTAGGTTTAGGTTTAGACTTAGAATATATATATATATATATATATATGTTCTATTACATTTAAATATTGCTTAAGTTCATGAAACAGTTTACAAAACCTGGAAAAAAAAGCTCAGTGCTAAAGATGTATCAGTTAATGACAATACGGGAAAGTACACATTCATTTTCTTAAATAGAAAGTAGCTACACACAAACCAGGCCTGGTGTGTTGCTTTTATTGTCTATATTCCACTATTATGTAAGGTACTGTGCATTTTTAGAAACAAATATGAATTGTGGAAAAATACTCAAATTGACCTAAAATAAGGCATCATGTTTCAAATGGTTTCTTAAATAATGGCATTCAAATGAAATAGTGAATGAAACCCTATGTTCCATATGAATAATATTACTTTTACTACTTAACAGAAGACAGAGTGGAGATTAGCCATTTTCAGTCACATGGTAGTGCTGTTTTTTTTTAAAAGTCCTTTTAAAAAGTGTTTCCCAAAATATGCTAATGTTTTAAATGCTTGATAAACAACATCAACTGCGCAACCAATTGGAAAAATTAGCAAATGAAATTCTGTACCATTCTCTCTCTGTCGTTCTGGAGTGCTGAAAGGGCGTTCTTCAGGCCCCACACCTCACCAGTGGAGCTGCTAGACTGCCCTGTCTGTAGACACTCTTCCAAACGGAGATGAAGCTCCTTGGCTTCATTGATGGCTTGATCCCTTGAGTCCTGCAGTGAGGCCATGGCTTGACCAAAGGCCTGATTCTGACCTTTGAGTTGGGCTGCTGCTTCCCTCTCAACCAGCAGCTTCTGCTCCATTTCTACCAAGTCCCTGGCAAGTTCTGCTACTCTTTCCTCAGCTGTTTCAGCTTCAGTCCGCAGAACACCACCTTCCCACTGAAGCTCCTTCAACTCTTTGCTGTGAACTGCCTGAGCTTCCCTTTCAGACTCCAGCAGGTCTTCTAGGTTGCCAATCTGCTTCCGAGCTGCTTGAAGCTGCTCCCTTAGCTTCTCCACCTCCGCACCTGGAGCATCATGTACCTCTGGCTTGACCGATACCTCTCCAGCCTGGCTCAAAATTTCATTCTCCACTGAGGGCCCCTTCCTGATCAAAGTCTCTTTTTCTAGAACATTTATCTTGACGATGAACTCCTCCTTCTCCTTTTCTAAAACGCTGATGCGCTCAAGCTGGGCTGAGAGCAACTGCTTATGCTGTGAGTCCTTCATGGTGAGAACTTCTTTTAGCTCATCCCTGTAGCCCCGGAGCTGTGCAGCCAGCTTGGCATTTTCTGCATGGAGGTCATCACGCTGAGCCAGAAGTCCACGGAGTTCCTCCTTCAGACCATTATTCTCAGCAGCAGCCTCCTGAATAAGGCCATCCTTTTCCATCATCACCTGTAAGACAAGTAATTAAGCTCACACAAATTAAAACTTTTGCTCCTTGCAGATGTAGTTAACAAATAAGTGTAGCTTTATATCCCACCTAAATCAGTGCTTCGTGTTGAGCTGCTCAGTTATCAACTTTTTAAAAGCAGCTTTATTCAACATAGTGTCATATATGACATAAAGAAGACTAAGATCACTTAATAGCTTGATGCAGTTTAATGCAAAAGACTAGCTTCTTATCTTACTATGATCTAATAAATCACAATCATTCTAATGTAACCCTTAACCTGACCTCATACCTGAAGGTGTCGCTCTTCTAACTGTTTGTACTGGCTTAGAACCCTGTCTCGATCATCCTGCAGGGAGCCCATAGCCTTAGTGAATGAATCAAGTCGAGCCTTGCTGTGGCTAGCATCCTCCTCAGCTTTGCGGAGCCTCTCCTCAAGATCTTGCATGGCTGACCGTCTCTCCTCCAGCTTTCTTTCGGCTTCCTCTGCCCTCCCTTCTGCTTCCTTCCTGGCTTCTTCCACAGCCTGAAGAAGGAACACGGTGTCAGAACAGAACATGGTCTACCAAAACCAGAACACTAAACAAAGTTTCTGTTTATGCTTTGAGTTTTTGAAGTGTGTCCAGGCAAAGAATGCATATACATATTAATTATTTTAACTTTAGCACTTCTCTAAAATTATCTGAGTAGCATAATGAATATGAATCAAATATTAGAACAAAGAAAACCCTAAACTGTTCAGCTCAGTGGCTGGATTAAACCTATGTTCAAGACGAATACCTGAGTCACAGCTTGTTCCTTCTCCCCGAGGAGCTCAACTTCTCTCTTCTGCTTCTCAGCCAACTCTGACTGAAGAGTCTCTGTGAGATTCTTAGAGGAACGCAAGTCTGTTTCAAGTTGCTCCAGGCTTAAACACAGTCTCTTCTCCTCAGTTTCTCTCTCCTTGATTTCAGCTCTAGCTTGGGTGGCTTCACTCTGAATCGTGCCTACTGCTTCTTCTAGAGCTTTAGATCTATGGCGCAATCCTTCTGTCTCTGACTCCAGAGAAGCAAGCTGGGAGCATGTTTGGGACAGGGAGCTTTCGGCTTCACTCAGGCGCTGTTGCAGTTCCCCTCTTTTATTTTCCAGAGCAGCAAGGATTTCACTGTGCTTCTTCTCTGCCTCAGCCAACTCCAGCTGCCACTGTTCTTCTGCTTTTTGCAACCTGTAAGCAAGACAAAAATGAAAATTGCATATTATAAAAATAAGCATGAGAAGATAAACTATTTTGTGCAATTTATGTCTTTGAATTTAAATGAGCAACAAGTAAACAAATAAAAAATAAACCTCTCTAGAGAGTTCTGTAGTTTCTCTTTTTGCGTGGTTTCTTTCTGGAGTTGTTCAGATAGGTCCTTTGCTCGGCTTTCAGCTTCCCGCAGTTCGGCCTGCTTTCCCTGGAGGGTGTTGTGGAAACGATTCTCCCACTGCTTAGCTTCATCCAAAACACGGTCACGGTCGTCCTGTAGGGACGACATTGAGCGAGAAAAGGCAGCAAGTCGTGCTAGGGATTCATTTAAGCGTGCCTGCATTTCCTGCGCATATCTGTCTGCATCTTCTGCAATTTTCCTAGCCTCCACAGTTGCCTCCTCTTCCCTTTCCCGGTCACTGTAAGCCTGCTCCAGCCTCAGCTCCATCTCTTTAAGCTCCGCCCCCAATCGATATCGTACTTCATCAAGGGTCCGCTCAGCCTCTGCCTTTAAATGAGCCTCATGCTGTTGTGCCTTCTGTTCAAACGCCATTTTCTCTGCCAGTGCTTTGCTAGCCTCAGCCCGAGCCATATCTAGGTGTCCTTTAAAAGTTGTCAACTCTGATTCTAGCCTCATCCTCTCCTCTGAGATATTTGCTATCTCCAGTCGTGCTGCTTCAAGCTCATTGCGTAACTCATCTCCACCCAGCAAGAGTGCCTTCACCTCTCTGTCTAGTTCACTAATCCTTTCCTGGTACTGAATGCAGTCTTTCTGCATTTGTCGGACCTCCAGCTGCTTCTCCCTCAGAAGCTCTTCGAGCTGACGAGTTCGACTCTGGCTACCTTCTTTCAATCTCTGTGCTGACTTCAGCTTCTGCTCCAGCTCCCTCTGTTTGCCTGCCTCTACCTCTGCCTCAGCTATTTCTCGCCGGGCCTGTCTTTTATCTTCTTCTAGTCTTGCTGCTCGTTCCTTTTCACTGGCCACCATGGCTTCCAGCTCCGCTCGCTCTCTCTCCATTTTCTCCAATTCTCGCTGCAGGTCTGCAAGACGATCTCGGCTGTCAGCTGCCTCTTGCTGATAACCAGCAATACTGCCATTGACCTGGGCTAACTGGTTCATAAGCTGTTCCTCAAGGTCATCCTTCTCCGCTACTAGACTTTTGCGAAGCTGCATTTCTCTTTTAGCACATTCCTTCAGCCTCTCTTCTCTTTCCTCAGACTCCTGAAGGTTCTGCTTAAGAGAAGACAGTGCTGCATTATGCGAAGTTTCCTCTACAGCTCTTGTAGCTTTCTCATCTTCAAAAGCTTCTTGAAGTTCTTTTAGTTTATTTTCTGCCACCTCCAGAGCAACCTCCAGTTCTTTCAGTCGGTTCTCTCTTCCTATATGTGCATTTTCATCCAGTTCAGTCTTAGTAACAATCCCTGAAGTTTCTTGTTTAGACATGACCACCACTGATTCATCTGCTTCCACAGACAGAATAGGTTCTTGAGAATGCAGATGCACTAGATCTTTTTGGTTTTCAGTCAAAACAGAGCATGAATGTTCAATAACATCTTCATTAATGACTCCAAAGGAGCTTACATTCAGAGATTCACTATTTTTCTCACTAATTTTCTGAGCTAATTTATGTTTCAGTTCTTTTGTTTCCTGTTCAAGAGAACTTCGCTGGCCGGTCACAATGTCAAAATTAGCTTTTAAAGCTTCCAAATCATTTTTCACTTTTTCAAACTCTTTCTTCAATTCTTCATGCAGTTCTTCTGTCCCTTGCTTCTCCATTTGTTCTCTGAGCTTCTCATTCTCCTCCTCTAGTTCCATAATCTTCTGTTGCTTTGCCTTGGCAAATTTCCTCATCTTCTCTTTTACAGCATCTACTTCCTTCTGAGCCTCCTCTGCTAACTTCTCTGCCTCCTGTTTGGCTGATTCATGGGCCCGTGCTCTGGTAGCCAATTCCTGCCTCTCTTGCCTTGCAGCCTCCAAGACCTTCCTAACACGCTCAGCCTCATCACTCACATTCTCATACGACTTTAGTAAGGTTTCATATTCATCCTTCATGCTTTGCACTTTTTCTTCCCATCTACTACGTGCCTGATCAGCTTCTTGTTTGGCACTCTCAGCTTGGCATTGCCATGCATTTTTTTCATTCAGTAGACCATCCATAGCCAGCTTAAGGCTCTCACAAGTAGAACCAAGACTCTGGTTCTCCAACAAGGTTCGATCTACCTCTTCAATTAGCTTCTCTTTCTCTGCTCTCAGCTTACTTAGCTCTGTCTCACCATTTTCAAGCTTCAGCAGCAGCTCTGATCTCATCTTCTCAACTGCAACCTGCTCTTCCTTCAGAGCTTGGTTCTCTTTAAGAGCTTCCTTTCGTGATACTAAGGCAGCTTGTAACTTGCGCTGAAGTTGCTGTAGTTTAGCATTGTTCTCTTTATCTTCCTCCTGCCGTTGTGGAATTTCAGACTCCATTTTCTGATTTCTCTCCTGCTCAGCTTTTAGTCCCTCCTGCAAAGAATTGATCCACTGATCTTTCTCCAGGACAGTTTCCTGCATCTGCTGTAGAAGATTGCTTTGCTCACTCAGCTGATTGCTTAGTTCAATGATTTCGTTATTTTTGCTATTCAGAAACTGCTTAAACTCTTCTACCTCTGCTTGAAGAGATGCAACTGGTGACTCTGCATCAGACATGCTTTCCCTCGCTGCAGCCAACTCCACTTCTGCTTTCAGCATTTCTGCATGGGCATCTGCTTGCTGATACTTTTCCCGCAGAGTGTTCAGTTCATCAGAAAGAGCATCTATTTGTCTTTCCTTTGCCCTTAATACCTCCAGTTCTTTGCTGAGCTCAAGGAACTCATTCTCCTTGAGGGACACGGAGGCCTGACTCTCTTGCAGGCACATCTCTAGATCCACACGGGCAGCTTTCTCAGCTTTGATCTCTTCCTGAAGGGACTTTATCACAGCTTCATGATCTCCTGATGTGCCCTGTGGCGGGAGCTCAGGAGGTAACCTTTGCGGTTTGTTTTCAGCTTCTGGTGCAGCAAAATCCACCCAATCCTCTTGAACCCAATCTCCTGACCCTGGTTTCTCAAGACTCTCTGAAGCAGTCTTAGGTTCTGCTTCCACATAAAGAAGCTTCTCTTTTGATTCTAGAAGTTGCTCCTTTGATTCTAAAATACTTTCAAGGTCTTTCAAGCGTTTTAATAGCTCAGCTTTTTCTTCATCTTCTGCTTCGAAACGTTCTAGCAGGCCATTGTATTCCTCTTTCTGCTGCCTCAGCTGTTCGCGATGGTGCCTGTCCTTCTCTTTTGCTTTGCGGAGGGTGTCTTTACGAGAATCTACAGCCTCCTGGAGCTTTTTCTGCACCATTTCGATTTCAGATTGCATGCTTGCAACCTGTGACTGGAGTCTTGTATTATCCTCTTCAACTTGCTGCATCTGTTGCTCTATTTCACTCACGGATTTAGTCTCCTCAGTTAATCGTTGAATTTGAGCCTGTGCCTTAGCTAGTGCTTGATCTTGATTTAATGATTTCTGTTCCAAAATAGTCAAAGTTTCTTCTTTGGACTTTAAGACCTGCCTTGTCTCTTCCAATAATGCTTCACGTTTCTCCAGTTCTTGCTGTATTTCTCGATCCTCAGTACAATGGGTAGTAATATCTTCCTCTACAGCTCCTTTTTGTTTCCCCCCCTCTGCTACCTTCTCCGTCTCTGCAATTTTTTTCATCAGCTCCTTGCGCTGCACCAAAGCTGCCTGCAACTTTCGTTTAACTTGTTCTCCATCTTTCTTCATGGTCACTATCTGAGCAGCCAAGTTCTCGTTCTCCTTGCGCAAAGAGATGAGCTCCTCATTTTCATCAGCTGTTTTGTCTCCTTTTACTTTCTGCTGGTCATCCCATGTTTTTTCAAGTTCTAACATTTGCTCCTTAAGTTTTTTTACTTCATTAGAAATAGAAAACTTTTCCTCGCCTGCTTGGAGTAGCTTGGCAGTCATGGTATCATTGAGTTCCATCATCTCCTGCTCTTTTAGGGCAAGACACTGGTTTAAGTTCTCTAGTTCAGTCATCTTTTCAACAAGAGCAGCTTTAGAAACGTCTGCCTCTTGAGAAACTTGCTGAATTTTTTCCTCTACGCCAAATAACTTCTTCTCCAGGTCAGAAGAGACAAGATCTCTATCCTCCAGCTGAGCATCCAGAATCCTGACGTGATCTTCTTTCTCAGTTAATTTTAACCTAACATCAGCCAGATCTGCCTGCAGATCTTGAATTGTCTGATCTTTGGAGCAAACTTCTACTTGCAAACTTTCCAAATGCTCTTCAAAGAACTTCTTCACACTATCCTGTTTGTCTTTCTCTGAAGTAAAGTGATCTGCTGCTTGCTGAATCTCTGCTCTTGCTTCTGTCAAGTCTTCTTCAAACTTCTGGACCTTTGTTTCTGCTTCATCTTTGAGAGATCTCAGTAACTTCAACTCCTCTTCCAGTAGGTGTACTTTCTCCTGAGACTCCAATGCTGTATCTTTCACTTGCTGAAGCTCAGCCAGTATTTCACTGGATCTTTTCTGGAGCTCCTCTGCCAAGACCTGCGCAAAGGCCTGACCAGGACTAGAATCAGTACCCAGCAAGTTTGCCTCTTGCTGGCTAATATGTACCTGTACTGTTTCATGGATAACCATGGATGATGACTGTACCTCAACCATAGAACACGCCTGGTCTTCAGTAGGCTCTTCCCATGACTGTGTGGATAGATGAAGAGCACCAAAATTTTGAACCTGTGGAGGCCACTCTTGAGGTCCATCTTGATTAATAGCCTCCAAAAGTGTCCAGCTACTGTGAGCGACTTCTGAATCACTGCTTGTTACCATCTCATCTGAGGAAGCCCCTTTTAAATCTCCAGGAGACTCAGGATGTGGTGCAGTAAGCTCGGGACTACTCTCATTGTCAGCAGATGAACACAAGTCAGAAGTAGACATTCCAGAAGTCTCTACTGCAACAAGTGTTGTGTCTTCCTCTGTGGTATCATCAAGACTAGGTAGTGCTCCGGGACTTTCAGAGATGCCAGTCATGTTTTCAATATTTCCACAGTCAGAATTTCCTTCTTCTGAAATCGTCATGCTCTGATGCTCAACAAATGCAAGCTTTTCTCTGAGAGCTGAAAGTTCCTTCTCTCTCTCCATCAGCTGTTGCTCCAGGGCCAGAACCTTTTCGGTGTGTAATGCATCGTCTGAGCTGTGGCCAGCTACACATTCAGCTGTGAAAACAGAGGATCACATCAAAACTTTTTCACCATATTAGAAATGTTTACATACTTAATATCATTGCTAATACGCCAGATCAATATAGATCTCAATATTCTGAAATCTCCTCTTAAGCACTTTAGGTAGGAAGTATGTTGTGTGTTTTAATGTGCTACATTAAAATATTCCCTCTCTATGGTAAATGTACAATTTGTTGAACCAGTTTGTGTTCTTCAGCATACTCCCAAGACATACGCACAATATCTCTCCCCCTCCCCCTCCCCCAAAAAGTTATTACGGTTTCTGGTTGGATTGATTTATGTCTACCTAGACTGCACATGATACATAGGTAAGTTCAAAATGCAGATCCCTAAAAGCTAATTGCTACATTTTCACAGTCAATTAAGAAAAAAAGATGACTTCATGATCCATTACTACGTTAGCGCTTCAGCTGCAGCTGTTATTGTTTGGACCACTGAGCTGCAAACTCAGCCCTGAGAGTGGACTGGATGGGTGGGGGAAGTAAAAATGCCTCCCATTTAGCTGCCTCCCAAATTACATATCTATACTTACATGTTACATTACTAAATGCATTTTTAACAGTTCTGTCCAATTTGTTTCTATTTATTTTGTGTGGTAGTATGCAGCTTTTGTGTTCTGTGAAAGGGAAAGAGCACGAGCAGGATTCTCAAGCCTGCAGCTTAAAAAATGTGAGAGTTTGTACTCAATGTTTGCTATAGTCTCTAACTTCAGCAAGGGTAGAACATGTCATGATGCATCATATAATCAATGCATCACCCAGCCCTAATTTGACCCAAACAACCCAAACATTTGACAAATTGTGCAATGTGCATTAAATAACCCTTTCTATTACTTTTGTCTAATATGTATTGATATAGTGCAACCTAAACTACAAGATCACTAATCACTAAAATACCTGAAAAAGAATAATAAAGAGAATTAGTTTGATCAGTGGTCAGAGTCTGTTTAGTGAGCTTGCAGCAGTTTGAAGACAAACACAGATACCCTAGTGAACTCACATTTGTCTGCCCTGTCCAAATCCCTCACAGACAGGTCAGTCCCCTGATCTCCCAGTGACTCATCAGTAACCTGAGAAACACAAGTCCACCTTACAAAACAAAGTCCAAACAGAAATATAAACACAATAACTTGAACAGGAGTTACAATACATATATGATAATAATGTATCGCAAACATACAGGAGGCCACAGACAGTAATGTCAGCAGAACTGGCGGTCATAATTGGCAATGAAAGGATTACAGGGTATGGGACAACCAGTCTGCCAGCTTGACCCGAGACGGTCACTGCTTCATTACTCTCGGCTTGGGTCAAGGAGGCGGACACACAGACAGACTGCCCTTTCCATATTAAGCATGTTGCACTAAAGAACTGCTTAGTAAGTAAAAAATACAGCAGTACATGCATCCTAAGGTTTTGTTTTAGCAAAAACAAAACTAGCTTCTTATGGAAGGTATCCCCAGGATTCCGCCAAAGCTCTAGCCATCACATCTCTCCATCCAATTACCGGAATCTTGACAAGCAGTTGTTCTAGATGCTGGATCCTGGCAACTGCCTCTTCTCCTTCTGCAGTGCTTTTATCTAGTTGTCCTTAAAAAAAGAATAACTGATCATTATATTTTGTTTACAATACATTCAAGCAAACATTCAATGAAGCATTGATTTCACACATGACAGAACTGATACGAGTGCGACAAAGAAATTCAACAGATTCATATTAGTCATAGAATACAGATGGCAAGTGCTTATAACACGAAATTGTTGTACATTACAATCTGGGAGAGCCAGAAAAAGTATAACACATTCCACCACATTATTAAGTGCTTATGAATTAATCTGTTACTTTAAATATAGACGGAAAGTGAGACAACATGTACTATTATTATTACTACTACTATTACTACTACTAAATTAATTTAATATACCAAGTGTGTAATTCCTTTGAAAAATTACAAAGGTGTCAAAGCCTCACAAACAAGACTTGCAGAGATCAGCTAATTTTGTTACTTAATTTCCAGGTTTCAAGGCTTATGTAAAGAGGAGCATTGACTAAAAAGAGTTTCACTGCTTAATCCCTCATTGATTCGTCAGTTTACCTTGCAAAGTTTCTAGGGTGAGGGTGATTTGAGACATGCGCCCTTCTCTCGCTTGCTGTTCTGCTCTCAAGTTGTCCAGCCGGCCTTCTAATACAGATACTACCTCTGCAGGGTTGGCAGGGATGGGCATTTCTCCTTCCATTGCTTCATCACTTCCTGTCAGGGAGTGAAGTCCTTTCCACAGTTTCTCCAGAGCCTGCATGGCCTGAAACCCAGCTTCCTGCTCCTCTGTGCCAACATCGAGACGTTCTCTCAAGATGGCAAGCTCTAATTGAAGTCGGGTCAACTCCTCTCTTTCACCCTTAGATGCTTCCTCCCTCTCGCTCTCCACCTCAATAAGCTTCTCTTGTAGACAGTGCAGCTCAGCCATTCTGCTTTCAACCTCCACTTCCAGCTTCTTCATCACCTCTTCCCTTTGCCTCTCAGAAGCTTCCAGACTTGCCCTTAACTTGGTTACTTCAGCCTGAATGCCAGACTCTGTTTCTCTATATTTCTCTGCACTCTCCTCCTTTTCCCTCTCTACAGCTTCCAGTCTTGTTTTCAATTCATACATCTCAGAGCTTTTTCTTGCTATATCTGTTTCTAGAGCAGCAACTGCCTGCTCTCTCTCCTTCTCTAAATTTTCCAGACTAGATCGTAGGGTCTCTACTTGTTCCACAGAATGGCTGACCAACTGGCGTTCATCATCTCTCTGCTTGCAGGCTTCTGCTAGTTCCAGCTCCATTTGTCTGAACTGTGTAGTCAAGATCTGGCCAAAAGGAAAAACAGTACCGGAGTCAAAAATACGGTTGCACAATGGGAGCAATATACAAAGTTGTGCAATTATTTTTGTACAAATGACTATAATTATCTTGCAATATATTAGAAAGCCATTTGTCAACCAATAATGTTAAATGCAGGTCTGCATTATCTTTGCCAAATTTAACCAATTTCAAAGAGAACCTAAATTTATGTACATGTAATTATGTACAAAAAATTAGAAGTTAGTGAAAAAAATATTTCTTGACATTCCTTTCAAAAAGTGAAATCCATATATTATATAGATTTATTAAACATATAATTAAATATGTCAAGCCTTTATTTCTTGGAATTTTAAAGATTACGACTTCCAGATAATAAAACCCCAAATTTACTGCCTCAGAAAATTAGAATATCACATAGGATCAATAAAAAAAGGATATTTTAAACAGAAATGTCAGGCTTCCTACGCACTCAATACTTGGTTCGGCCTTCTATTGTATGAATTACAGCATCAGTGTGGCATGAAAGCGATCAGCCTGTGGCACTGCTGAGGTGTAATGGAAGCCCAGGTTGCTTTGATCTCAGCCTTCAGGTCGTCTGCATTGTTGGGTCTGGTGTCTCTCGTCTTCCTCTTAACAATGAACTATAGATTCTCTATGGGTTCAGGTCAGGTGAGTTTGCTGACCAATCAAGCACAGTAACACCCTGGTTGTTGGCTTTTAGTACCTTTGGCAGTGCGATAAGGTGCCAAGTCCTACTGGAAAATGAAATTAGCATCTCCATAAAGCTTGTCAGCAGAAGGAAGCATGCAGATTTTCTCATAGATGGCTTCATTGACTGTTGACTTCAGAAAACACAGTGGACCAACACCAGCAGATGACATGGCACCGAAAATCATCTCTGACTGTGGAAACTTCACACTGGACTTTAAGCAACGTGGCTTCTGTGTCTCTGCACTCTTCCTCCAGACACTGAGACCTCAATTTCTAAATGATATGCAAAATTTACATTCATCTGAAAAGAGAACTTTGGACACTGAGCAACAGTCCAGTGCCTTTTCTCCTTAGCCCAGGGTAGACGCTTCTAAAATGGTCTCTAGCTTGTAATGCATTGACTCCAGCCTCATTCCACTTCTCCGTTGTCCCTTTTACTGGTGCACATTTTCCTACCATATTTTTTCCTTCTACTCAACTTTCTATGAATATGCTTAAATACAGCACTGTAAACAATTAGCTTCTTTAGCAATGACTTTTTGTGGCTTACCCTCCTTGTGGGGAGTGTAAATGAACATGTAGCTTCCTGACCCAGACTGAAATCATTTAAATGCTCAGGAAACCTTTGCAGGTGCTTTGAGTTAATTAGCTAATTAGGGTGTGACATCATGACTTTCCAAGATTGAACAATTTTCATCGAAATTCCAAGAAATAAAGGCTTGACATATTTCACTCTATGTGTATGAATATAGATGTACCTGTATAAATAGAATATTCAATATAAATAGTGAGAAGTTGAGAGGAAACCTTCCAGAGCTGAAGCTGTACTGTACAGAGAAAGGGGCTGCACAAGGTAGTTACACCAAGTACTAAGCAAAGGTTCGCATACTTTTGACACTCACAAATGGAACATTTTTCTCAACAACTAAACACCCAAATATAATATTCTTGTCTCATTTAATTATTTAAGTTCTCTTTAACTACTTTAAGGATCATCATGATGTTTTATGTCATATTTACGTTTAAACATAGTATTACAGTGAAGGAAAAAATGATTTGACCCTTCGCTGATTTTGTACGTTTGCCCACTGACAAAGAAATGAACAGTATATCATTTTAATGTTTATTTTAACATTGAGAGATAGAATATTTTTTAATCCAGAAAATTACATTATATAGAATATATACATTGATTTAAATAAGTATTTGATCGCCTAACAACAATTATAAGGTCTGGCAGAGACCTGTTAGATTCTCCTGATTTCAACTTATCACCCACATCAACTAGTCACCTGTATAAAAGACATGTGTCCACAGACTCACTCAATCAGACTCTGACCTCAACCATGGACAAGACCAAAAAGCTGTCTAAGGATATCAGGGACAGGATTGTAGCCCTGCACAAGGCTGGAACGGGCTACAAAACCATAAGCAAGAAGCTGCGTGAGAAGGAGACACAAAATGACCATCAATTGACTTCGGTCTGGGGCTCCATGCAAGATGTCATCTCGTGGAGTGAGTATGAGAAAGGTGAGAAATCAGCCTAGAACTACACGGGAGGAGCTTGTAAATTATTACTCAACTCAACTCGACGTGTTTGGAGGGAAGCAAATGCTATGACCCTAAAAACCCCACCCCCACTGTCAAGCATAGAGGTGGAAACATTATGCTTTGGGGGTGTTTCTCTGCTAAGGCCACAGGTCAAATTCACCACATCGATGGTAGGATGGACAGGGCCATGTACAGTGAAATCTTGAGTGACAACCTCCTTCCCTCTGCCAGGACACAGAAAATGGGTCATGGATGGGTCTTCCAGCACAGCAATGACAACAAAAGAGTGGCTCAAGAAGAAGTGCATTAAGGTCAGGAGTGGCCTAGTCAGTCTCCGGACCTTAATCCCTTAATAAACCCGTGGAGATGGCTGAAGCTTCGAGTTGCCAAGCGACAGCCTCGAAACCTTAATGATTTAGATCTGACCTACAAAGAGGAGTTGGACCAAAATTCCTATTATGTGCGAGAACCTGGTCATCAGCTACAAGAAACCTCTGACCTCTGACTGCTTTCCAACAAGTGTTTTGCCACCAAGTACTAAGTTTAGTTTTGCCAGGGGATCAAATACTTATTTCACTCAATGAAATGCAAATAAATGTGATTTTCTTTTTGATATTCTTTCTCTATCCGTTAAAATAAACTGATAAACTGTCCATTTCTTTGTTAGTGGGCAAACTTACAAAATCAGCAAGGGGTCAAATAATTATTTTCTCCACTGTAGAAACATCTTGTTCAAGCAGGTCTATTTATTTTGCTGAAATTCTATTTGTACCTGTTTCTGCTGATCAGCACTGTTTAGCTCTTGCTGTAACATCTCTAGAACTCCTGAACGAGAGCGCAATGATTCCTCCAGCTCCTCAATCCGATGCTGGGATGCTCGCAGAGCCTTTAGAACAGATCAAATTTACAGTTCTACATAAGGCACTGAGTAAACATTTACTATACCTGACTGAGCAGTGCAAAGTAAAGATTGATATTTGGCCTAAACACTTTAGAATCCCACACCATTTACATTGCCTTAAAGACCTTTATTCTACTTCTTTCTTTTAAGTACCAAAATGTAACCTTATTTAAGTTTCTTTTTACCTCATAAGTATTTTCATCAGGATTCTTTATCCTTTAGAATAAAACAGTCTATTTCAAACCTCAGATATATGTAAATAAGGCCTGTTCTGACTGGTTGGCAAACAGTGAGAGCTAAAACACTCACTTTTTTTTACTTGAATGGGAGGGGCTAAACTGCTATAGAATAAATGGCCACACACATGAATGCAGGTCTTAAGCATGCCATTGTGCTGCTCTGGACAAAACAGAATTGTGCCTTCTCTCCAGGAAATTCACAATCAGTGGTCAACATACAAATGCCAACACCTCATTCACACAGACAAATTAAAAACAGTAACACTACCATACTTACACTATGTAACCCATTTTATTGAACTAGTTTAACATATATAAGGGAAATTAAGAAACCCAAAACCTACAATACACAGAAAATGCTCAAAACAGGTTTGTATATTCTATATATTCATTCCAATAACCTAGCTCAAAACAGAGTGCTGTCAGTCAGATAATCTCTGCAAAAATCAAACAGTGAGGAAATGTTATAACTCTTGTTATATTCTCTCACATCCATATTAATTTGGCCTTAGCCCTTCCTGACAAGCATGGTAACATTAGGTTCATATACTGGATTTATTCCATAGTGGATTGGATAATGATTGTAAGAAAGCATTCACTTATAATTTATATCTTCTTTTAGGTTTGTGTGACATCCTAACCATAGTAATCATATCTATTTGTCAGCTAGTTCCCATATATGGACTGTAGGGACAGGGCAATGAAAGATTTAATTATTTAATGGAATGATTTTTTAAAGAAACCTCTAATGTGTTAAGTCTACCAGTTAAATAAGAATAACGTGTGCTTTTACTAAAAGTTACCTGCTGTAGCTCTCCATCGTTTGAGGCCTGGCTGGTTAGATGAAGCAGCTCTTCTTCATGCTTTAAAATTTGCTCTTGGAACCGCACATCTTTATCTTTTACCACAGTCTGCAGAATTTGCACCTGAGTTAAAGACAAAATTTTGTTCCAACATTTAGTTCTAGACCACAATTTAGTACTGCCTCTACTCTAAACCACTAAATTCTGCTTTTATGGCTGCTCATGAATTTGGAACATCTGTTAGAACAAAGATCATTCAAAACTACTTCGGCTTTACAAAAACTAAGAGCTCACACAAATTACTGCACTCATAATGACATTTATGAAGATAAATGTGTCCATTTCCACCTTATATTGAACCTTATTTTCTATTCTTACTTGTGATTGAGCATTCAGATATGTTTAAAACTGATGTGATTGTGTATTCAGATATTGCAAATGCATTTTCAGATGCATTAAAGTATATTCAAAACCTACAAAAAACTATTTAGGCCAAATTTTATGTTTTTTCTTCTGTTGCTTAGTTTATTCATATCTATAAATCAATGATCTGAAGCAACCTTAGGTTTAAAAAAGGCAATACAAAGTATTATAAATATTATTATTATTATTATTATTATTATTATTATTATTATCATCACTTCATAAGCAAAAAAGTATTGTCAATATTACAGTACCGTATAACTAGATTGCTGAATCATGTTCTTTTATGTAGTATATATTAAAAATCCTACCAAAATAATTTAAGACATCGTCATACCTGCTCTGCGTGATCCTCCTCCTTCTTTTTCAGACACTCCTCAGTGACCCTGAGTTGCTCTTGTAAACTTTGGGTTAAAGACTCTTCCTGACTCAGCTTTTGCTTTAACTGCTCAAGCTCCAATTCTACTCCTGAAGGCACTGTGAAGGAGCTGTCTGAAGTCTGAACACACACACACACACACACACACACACACACACACACACACACACACACACACAAACACACAGAAACTCAGACTTGCTCATTAAGACATATTGCAATGGTGGAGAAGGGCAATAAGGGTCAGACTCATTTCAGTTAATTAAAATGAAAATACTTTCTTCATTAGCCAAGTAAATTGTGTTGCTCATTGGCTGGATCAAAGGCCCTAACTCATCAATCACTATGTTTCACTAATGTATTAAATTAAACCACATGTAACACACTGGAATGTGGTAAGACTGTAGAGGTTTATGCATATCACATAAGACAGTAGCTGGAGGTTTAGGTGCATTGGTATCAACATCCTTCAACAAAGACTAATAGTGTTTGGAAAATTCTAGAGACACAAATCACAAATAAATGTATCTCAGTATCTACATTCTGAGAACTTGAAGAACCTTCTTATTTGTAGCTGACAAGGTAATAACAATGCAGTCACTGGAACATGTTAATGTAGTTCAAAGCAAACAAGTAAAAGAAAATGATTACTTGTTACTGCATAAACAGTTATAGTTACCTGGCTGGTGTTGAGGCTTTCCTGTTCTTTTAGCTCAGAAATTTGTTTATTCAAAGCAGCCATCTTGGCTTTTGCCTGCAGCTTCAGTTTGGTGAACCTGGCTTCTCCCTGTTCCCTTTCATCCTATCAGAACACAAAGATATTTTTCTTCCACTTTAGTAATGGTCATGAAGAATTTCAAAATGCCATTAGACAGCTTGACACACCTTGAGGAGAATGATAACTGTTAATTGTGTTTTGTCAGTTAAGAGCCACCAGCATCTGTGAAATGGGTGCGAGTGGTGTAAAAAGAAAGTGTGGACTCACCAACAAGTCTGTGAAACTTAGAGATACGGACATAAAAAGAGACAAAAAGTTTTGCTTGTCCACTCCTCACCTTGAGCTGTTTTTCAGCATTGCTTAGATGGGTGTCCTTCTCCCTGATCAGCTCTTTCAACTGAACCACTAGCTGTTCTGTCTGGGCCAGTCTTTCCAGGATTTCTTCTGAAGGTCCCGGACCTTCTGAGGAATAATCAGTATCAGGTGGTAGCTGAGGAACCAAACCATCCTGCTCAGAATACAAATGCAATGTGTTATTATCGTTTAATTGCAGAGCTGTTCTCTGACACTTTGATAGGTCTTCTCTCTCTAAAAGATGTCAGAATATCACAGCGCCTGGTATTAGACAGATACACTGGAATTGGCCATTAAGGAAATAAACAGGGGAAAAAATATTTATATAATAACCAATCAAACTATTGATGAATTCCAAGTAGACTAGATCAAGTGTAACAATAGGCCAGAACAAATATGTATTCTCAACCAATAAAATGGTATAATAGTATATATGTTATGAAAACACTGTTAAATCATAATTAGGAAAATGAACAGCTGTTCACACCCTGGAAGATAAAGCTGAGTGATGAAGCAGAAGAAACCCAAAGCATTATCTACTATACTTATGCTAGTTATTATAGCAAAATATCAGACTTAAGCATAACTGGGGGAAATGTACTCAGAATGGTGGTGTCCACAAACTGTTCATTGCAGTGCGGTAATAACAGCTCACCTGGGGATCGCCATCAGGGTGCTCCTCCCCAGATAACTCCTGCAGAACGGAGGTCACTCCTTGGGTCAGTCGGCTGAACATGGCTGACCTGCATGTAAAGAATTCATAAAATAGTAAAAACAAAAATAGGTCTCAAACAGCAGCTCAATATTCCAGTAAACTGACTTACTTTTCACATTTAATTCACGTGTTAACAATGGTGGTAAGAATCGAATTCACTATTCTTGTAGGACATTCAACTGTTATTGAAGTTGGGTTATATATATATATATATATAACTGGGTTTGATTATATTCTGTTGAATTGGTTGAACTCCTGGACTGTTTTGTCTTCTTTCAACTGAGCTTTTTAACATAAATATAGTGCCTAACACACCACAGCTCCCATCCTGACAGATGTTGAGTAAGATGTTACAGCATCAAGAAGAAAGGCTTATGGTTTTGGCTTCAAGCAATCATCAAAAGAGATAACTGAGGTAAACCAATAACTGCCACATCCTATTTCACAACAATACTCGTTTTGTCCCTGGATTCAACTGCATTTTTTGGAGATAATATTTTAAGTTAAAAAAAAAAACACTGTTAAAGGTCTGATTTTTTTAACTAAAATAATTACACAAAGCAGTGCTACCAATAAGTTAGTAGTCCATTAAGCAAACGTATTGCAGTTTTTCGATCTGACAGCCAAAATACGTTCAGGCCTTCTTTAGGATTATTCCATTCCGCTATGAAATGATTTTTGTTTTAAACTAATCTGTCCACATCTGTCCAGTTAGCATGAAGCCACAAATGAAAATAACGCCAGTTCCGAAGCACAACGGAAAGAGACGAACTTCGCCGGACACATCGCGCATGCGCCACTTTCTTCGCCACAACAGCAAAGATTATTGAGCTTCGCTTCAGTCTCATAATGAAAACGAAACTGTAACAAAGATCGACACTGCAAAGGTATGTCTTTACTGGAGGCATAAAGTACCGATGACTTGCACGAATAAGCGAAGGCGGATGAGCGTCTGCGCGCACGTAGCGTAGATTGGTAAACACAGAAGCTACATGGTGGACAGCAGTGCACATGGTGGCCATATTCACATAGATTTGATAATATGGCGAATGCGCAAAGACCAACCTGTGTGAATCCTCCTCGAGCAAGAGCTGGTCTTTTCAGCCTTTTGGATTAATTTCGTCTTCAGGATTTGGGAGCAAGAGCCACATCACCAAACATCCCGGAAACCGAAGTCGGAGCGCTGCGATTGGACCTGCAGTCTTAGCAAAGGGGGCGTCTACAAACTACTAACCCGTTCGCGAAAACGAAAAATCTGTTTTCCCACCAGCAACCTAGGGATCGTCGCATATGCAGACGAAGACAATTGACCAAACCGCTTGAAGGTACTGTGAACACTTGTGAATAACACAGAATAAGTGCCCATCGTTTTTGTTGCTTGCACGTTTGTTCAGGACTGAAACCAGAATGGGAGGAAGCAATCTCAAAGTGAACGTCATTGTGAACTACGGGAAGCAGCTGGCCCGAAGCGTGGTCTTGCTGGCCCACTACACCTCTCTGTTTGTGGGCTGCGTGTCTCGTTCTGTCCGCTGCTTTGTGGAGGTGGTCAGATGGACGTCCCTTATGGCGCAGTTCATGGGTTCAGCTTTTCAATCAGTTCATCGACACTTGTACAGATGGACGGGAAGACGCCAAGAGTGACGATCTCTAAGAGTGGCTCAGAGTCAGCTAAAATATGGGGAAAACATTTCTGGTGGTTTTATATTGATTAATATGTTCAGACAGACACATGAAACGAAGAAGTCACAGAGGTTGAATATTATGAAGAATTATAAATGGTGAGGATCAGTACTGTAGACATGGGGGCTTAAATCACCCCTTATTCTGAGGTAAAAGCAGCTAGAAGACTTTTAACATGTTTAAAAACAGTACACATGTAAAAATAAACAATGTGTAATAGCATAATGAGAAAAGTTCATAATAGTTTTTAAACTAATATATTATTTTAATATATGATATTATAATAAAATTAAGTCATAAATCTGATATATATATAATGTGTGTGTGTATATATATACACACACACATGATATATATATTAGTTTATCCTAGTTACAGTAGATTATAAAGGCATAGAATGAATGTTACAGGGCCAGTTTCTTGGACAGGAGGTGTCTCAAATCAGCCCATTGTTCTATATGCAGTAACATGTTTATGATGCTTTTCAGTCGTCCAGGATACTAAATTGTCTAGTATTTCACAGTAGTTGTGACATACAACCAATGCACTGATGTTGTGCCAGTTAGTGCCTAATGTGTGTGTGTGTGTGTGTGTGTGTGTGTGTGTGTGTGTGTGTGTGTGTGTGTGTGTGCGCGTGTGTGTGTGTGT
>JBBIGC010000125.1:25258049-25283260 GCA_037576955.1 Lepidarchus adonis | reverse complement strand
CATTTAACTATGTAAAGAACAAAGTATTTAATAAGAATATTTAATTCATTCAGATCTAGGATGTCTTATTTTTGTGTACGCTTTTTTTTTGTTGCAGTTTATATATAATACCATCATGTTGGTCAGCCAAGTCATTTTGTTGTACATTTGTCAGTTAAATAAAATTATAAGTGAATTTTCAAACCACAGATTTGTTTTTTCGACTGAAGTTTATAAAATATCCCAACTTTCTGGAAATAGGGTTTGCTGGTATATACGTATGTTGTGTACGTTTGGACAGTTAAGAGCTAATATAAAACGTTAAGCTAAAAATAGACATTTAAGCCCAAACAAATTCCAGTTTGATACATGTATAATTTGACAATGTGTGTGGAAACAAGCAGACAAAGTAATATTATTGTTAATATTAATATTCATATTAATTGATTCATTAATATTAATTAAATACAAATCAGTACAGCCCTACCATTCCCCAAATGTATTCTTCTGTCTTAATGTCAAGCAGTATGTGTCAGTTCCTTCAGTTTTTTTATTTATAATGGGTGTAATTAATGAAATTATGTTTTTCCCCAGGTTGATTTTACGCAGTGATGGAAAATGAATTATGTGATGTCATCATCCGGCCTTCTACCCATTATCTTATGGGTGTGCAGCCTGCCTACTGGAGTTTGAGAAAGAAAGGGATAAAGAAGTGAATGAGGTCAATGAAGCCCATTTCTACCCAAGCCACCCTTCAAAAAAGAAATAGGATGTTATCCTGCCTCTGGCTGCTTGTTTTAACTCCAGCTGTACAGACTGTAAGAGGCGGCTAATTCAGTTTTCAGAACAGATTAAAGAAAAAAAAACAGGGTTGGTTTAGCCATTTCAACATGTATTTGTCTTAATTCACTTGCAGTCTTTTCTCTTTCTCTTTTGGTCTCATACATACACAGATACACCCAGAAAACACTCGCTTAGGACCTAATTAGCACTGAACTGAATACATAATGTATTTGTCCTTTGGAGTTTCTGATTATTACTCAGCTGAACTGGCTCCTCAAGTCAAAGCCAAGTATTCTCATAACTTGAACTATAAATATGAACTGTAAGGCTCTAGCTGAAGCTCTGTGCTGAGACTTTATTCAACTGTTTGGACTTTTCTCTTGGCCATCACAGCATCCACAGTGTTTTCGACCATAAGAGGGTGTGAGTATTCAAACCGATGAGCATAAAGAAGAAGGAAATGTCATGTTGGTCTACTGAGTACCAGTTGATGTGACCATAAGATACTGCTTTCAAATGTAGCTCACCTGAGTATACGAAAAGTTGAAGAAAATATTTACATATTTATACATAAGTACACGAGCAGTCAAACGTTTGGGGACACATTTTGAAACTTTTTTTATATTAACCCATAAAGGTCCATATCTGAAGATGGGGAGCACAAAATTTCCAACTGATCAGATCATGTGGTTAAAAAGAGGTTTTTTTATCCTCTAACATATCTTATTGTCTTTTGGATTTATTTATTTATTTATTTATTAAGGAATATGTAACTTTGGTTGTGAAGAAAAGTTTGAAAAATATTATAATGCAAAACAATTAAAGTGGGTATGGTAAGATACAAATAGACCAGAACAAGTACTGAAACATATTATATTATAATGCTAAATGTAGCGACTGGGCCTGAATGGGTTAAGTTTAAATATACCTCAAATTTTAGTTAGCATAAAGCAGGTATGGTTGAATTATTTGAGTGAATTTAGCATTAACATATTCATTAGTGTCCTGGTATGAAGAACAGGGTTTGATGCAATAGTAATTTAACAAAAGCACATGTACAGAATCTTTTGGCTTAAAAGGCCTAGTCTTAAACCCCTGCCCAGTAAAGCACCCTTATATGTCCAAAAGTGTCCAGACAGCCCTTTAAGTAAGATTGACTACTTTAAGGTGCACTGCTAATATGGGTGTACAATTACATTTAAATTTACATTATGCATTTGGCTGATGCTTTCATCCATAGCATTTTGTTTGTACATGACAACACTACTGTGAGTGCTACAAAGAAATTCAACATATTCCGTTTAGTCACTAAATGCTACAACATGAATAATTATTCACACAGAGCTTATGTAATGTCTTTAGAAAATCATTGTCTTTCGAATGGAGCTGCCACACATGTGCCCAGGGTCACCCAATGGCTAGTGTTGGCAATCAAGCATTAGGTTGTGGGGCAGTGGCCCCATGTGCTCTGGAGAGATGAAGCTTGTGATCCAGAACTGATCGTCCAGCAGCACTGAAGTTTATGTTGCTGAATTTATTCAAATCCTCAAAGCAACGGTTTTAATCTCGGAATAGGGCATAAAATCTCGATTTTTTCCTAATTTCAGAAGAAACTCTGAAGGATGAGATGGTGTCTGCAGCCCTGCTTACTCTCCCAAGCTATTAAATTGTAAACTGACAAAAACAAACATTTCATTAAAAGAATTGGGAAAAGCTAGTTGTCCCCAAACTTTTGACCAAGTGTTTCTGTAGATAGATGTTGATGAATTCTAAGTGTCAAAATCAGACAGTGGTGACAGGTTTTGTTGTCTGACTGTCTAAATAACTGTGGGGGGGAATAAACGCCAAGCTGAGACACAATAAGTATTTACTGAAGTATTAGAATCTTTAAAGTGTTTATCCCATACAGTATTCAGTGTATACATGTTAGCATTTCTGTATCTGTCTTTGATATTTTCTTCTTGCTCCTGTTCTTAGACAGTGTTAGTACAGTAGAGTCGTGTGTGCCATACTAATGCTGTGCTCAGCCGGTGCTGTAACGTTTTCTTGGTATCGTCACTGTCAAAATGAAGTCTATCAGTGTATGATAAACTGCACAGAAATGCAACTATAGCTGAGGTCATGCTGGACACATACACACTTGTGTCTAAACCCTGTTGGAGCCTAGAATTAGTTTTACCAGAGGTGGTCCTGTGGTCCTGTAATCGGTGGGGATTTGGTATTTACTTGTGACAAAAGGACCATTTCGGTTTATCCCATTGGTTGATAGACACAGCCATTCCTATTAGACTTTGTTGTACCATTAATGTGAGTTGGACTCGTAGAAGACTTTAGCAAAGAAAACTGTGTTCAACCAATTACAGAAGGCTATTCATACCGCTTTTATTACCGTCAGACTGCAGAATCATACTGGATTAAAATACGTTCTTACTGCTAAGCTGTAAAAAGATGGCAGATTGGCAGATGGCAGATTCATACTGTAGCATGAGTAGTAAGAAGCAGGAGTAAAGTAGTGCAGTCATAACTCAGATCATAAGAATCACATGCTGCCAGATTCATACTGGATTAAAATCACACCATAGTTTGTCAGATCATAGAAATTAGATACATATATTTCTCCAAGTCTAAGACATACTTTCATTGCTATTGTCAGATTGCACTCTGTAGCTGCATATTGGAAAAAATCAGTCTACAATTATTACTTGGAGACTGTAAAAGCTATTCACTGCAGATTCATACTGGATTAAAGCCCTGTAATGATAACAGTCAGGTGATGCAAAACATTGCAGTTACTACAATTGGACCCATAAACTACAATCACTGATTAAAATCACAACTACACATTTAGATTTACGCTTCAAACTACCTTCCTGTATTTCGGGCTAAAAACGTCACACCACAGATTCTTAATTCAAAATTATTATCGTCAGGCTGAAGAAACCAACTCTAGCAATTGACCATGGATGAAAATGATAGAACTTCCTCTGGTGAAACAAATCCAGCTCCAGAAAAGCTTTATACTGTAGCTGCTCTCTCAGCTGAAGTGTAGTCGCTAGTGTTTAAACAGTTCCTTGAAAACATCAAACAAGGTAAAACCTTCAATATGTCAAGTGTCTGTCTTGTCTGATGATCTTGTATAGAAGATAAAGAAGAAAAAATGTAAATATTCCATAAAATTAAAAGATTAAATCTAGATATCAATAAAGAAACTTTGTTGAGATGTAAAGGAATAAAGATTTAATCGCAGTATACAATTAAGTATCAGACTCTTTTGTCAGAATGAATATTTAGCCAAATGAGTTTTGTTATTTGTGGAGGTACAGACTCACCCGAGTCCTAATGCTCCCAGTATATTTTGTCTGAACTAGAATGCGCCAAGATAACAATATTGAACAGGGCCTTGAGTGCCATCTGTTGGGCAACATGGAATTCACACATTCTGTAAATAATGACATTTTGTTTTTCATATTGAATAAAGTAGTAAATGAGCCACTTGAGTTTCACTTGATTTTACCCTAACAAGAGTTTTTATCCTTCAATTGACAATGGACTTATCAACTATGGATTATGTCTCATTTAATAAATCTGACCAGCACTGATATTACTCTTCTGCAGCAGTTACCTGGTCTTCACACCTGCAGGTCCAGCTCCTGCTCATTCAGCTTCACTGTAGTTACAGGTGATTCATGGCATTTTGTCCATTAACAGGAAATTGCAAAAATACAATCATTATTAATAACAATTATAGTAATATGCAATATAATACAAATTACTACTAATAATAACTGCAGTAAAACCTATTACTGAATAATTGTTCATAATTAATCATTATATGATATTTGACAAATTTGGGTGAGGACATTTTTGGGTTTGCCATTTGTGGTCTAATCTTGGTATCCACATTATCAATACAAGAGGGAAAATATAGGCACAATACCGGATTACGCCACAACTGATTTTTTTAACCTGCTCTAACTGAACAACTTTTGAAGTCATGCTTAAGATACGCAGGGAGACACGAGACAGTCAAGTTGGTATAAAACTGTCATTACAGTGATTTATTATAATGAACCATGAAAATATCCAACCAGTGTTGTGTTTGTGAGCTTCTGCTCACACACATACACTCACACACACGAATAATAAAAAATAAGAGACAAATTGAATAAATTCAGAGAGAAGGAAATAAAAATAGTGCTACTGTCACAGAAACATTCAGCTGTTTTTTTTGTGTTTGTCTTTTTTTGCCAAGAGCCGATCATATTTACAACCATATTCCAAAATGGGATGGGAGCAAATTGTACAAGCATAGAAAAGAAAAGAAGCCGATATTTACACCTGTTTCTGGAGAAAGCTGGAGTAAACCACCTATACATTAAATTACACTTTCTACAAATAACCATTGATATTCAAAAATAATCCGCTTACGGCCAACAGGAACAAACTTTCAATCAGGCTAACAAAGCCTGGATCGCCTAGCTCACCTTCTTACACACACACGCGCACACACACACACACACACACGCGCGCGCGCGCACACACGCTCGCGCACACAGTCCAACTAAAAACATTAATATAGATCAACAAGATCAACACATACAATCTACTACCGCTCTTCCTTTCTCTCCTAAGACAGACGGACAGACAGACAGACACACACACCCCCACACACACATACACACAAGTGCACACTCCTGGAGCAGTGAAGCGGCATAGCAGAAAGGTCTCTTCTGAATTTTTCTGTAGCCGTGCACAGTTATTTCGTTTTTTTTCCTTTTGTTCTTATGTGGAAGATTAAAAAAAATATTAATTCTGTATTTTTTCTCTATACAAAAAAGCATTTCTTTCTGCTATAAATGAACCACTAGATAAAACAAATAAATGGTTTGTGTATTGGGGATTAAAGGGTGGAAAATGGAATGTCCATTAAACAGGAAAAAAAGAAAACAGGAAAAAAGAAAACAGAATAAGGAGTAGGAAAGAGGGAAGGGGAAGAGAGAAATTGATCAAAACAGAAGGAAAGAAAAGGGCAAAGGTAACAGAAAAATAACAGAAATTTAGACAAGAGAGTGAGAAGGGATCTGTGGGTAAGTGATGAAGCACCACTAATCATCCACCTTTTTTACATAAAGTCTTTTCCAGATTGTTTTACAGTCCTCGTTTCATTTTTTAAAACATTTTTTAAAGGCTACCCTTTTGTTCTTCTGCCCCGTTCCTGTTTTTCATTCGGCCATGTGTAAAGGTACATAGAAAATATTTACAAGAAGGTTGAGTTTCCTATGAGTATCCACTGCCCGTTCTCCAGGTGAGTCTTTTCGGGCAGTTAAAGTAGGCGTGGTCAGTGCCATCCTGTTCCCATATAGCCTGCATTATGGAAGGCGGCCGAAGAAGGAGGGGGTGGCCCTCGGTTGCCACTGGCGATTGGTGGAGCGTTAGGATTGGATGGGGACTGTGGCAGCAGAGTTTGTTGAGGTGGAGGTGGAGGCGGGGGCGGTAACACAGTCTGTTGATACGTTGAAGGTGGTACTGTGGGGTTACTGGCTGCTGATTGGTGGATCAGAGTGGGTTGGAAGCTGGCAATATTTTGAAAAGGGTGTGGCGCACCACTAGCAGGTGCTGGCGGTGGAGGTGGTATGGGTGGAGGAGGTGGTGCTTGCTTAATTGTCAGAAGGGTACTTCCATTAGCCTGTTGTGTTATAGAAGGCTGGGTGTTCTGACCCTGAGGGGGTGGAGGAGGGGGTGGAGGAGGAGCGGAGCTTAGGAGAAGCTGATGTTGCTGGATTGAAGGGGGCTGGATATTGACGTGCAAGAGGGTGGGGCCTGGTTGAGGGTGTGGTGGAGGAGGAGGTGGGGGAGGGGGCGGAGCTGCATTACTCTGGAAGTGAAGCGTATGGTGAGGCTGCAACAACGGCTGAGATCCAGGAGGAAAAGGGGTTGACACTGCCGTTTTAAGCCCAGCAAAGGGCGCTGTTGTTGGTGAAGGCTGTGGCTGGAAGAAAGTGGCTGAGGTTGGAGGTGCTGGAGGTGGAGGAGGAGGAGGAGGAGGGGCATTCTGAGGGTTGTACTGAGGAAAAGCTGCAGGTCCAGGTGAAGCTTGTGGCTGAGCAGCCTGGCTTTGAGACTGTGGAGAAAGAAAAACCCTCTGGCCACGGTAAGGAGAGCCCTGGGGCTGAGCTTTTGGAGAAGGATGAAGTGAAGGAGTCGGGTAATGACTCTGGGGAGCTGAAGAAGTGCTGCAGTGAAGTTTGCTGGGGGTCAAAGGGGTTGGTTTCGATAGAGGCGGCTTAGAAGCAGGTTGTTGGACGGACGAAGGCTGGGGCTGGACAGGAGGACGAGATTGAGATTCGCTCTCTTCCTCTTTAGATGAGCGGAAAGATGGCTGAGCCACTGAGCTGGAACCTGCAGAACAGAACTAAAGAGAGAAAGATAGAGAATAAATATAATTAAGTATAGGTGAAGGTACAACATCATCTTTAAAACCTCAATTAATGATTAATTGATTCAACTAAATTTTAAAATATAAATAACTAATTAAACTATAATTCTTTGTCAACTGCCACTATTTTTTCAAAAGTGTTAAAATTCTGCAATTTGTCCCAGTTTTATTTGTTCTGTCCTGTTTACAAATTGTAATTACTAGGTTACTCTATTATAGCCATTTACAATTTATGGTCCCATCATATATTATTACAGATACGCAATTGGACTCATTTATATTCATAAGGTGACAGCAGCTATTTGCATGCGTGTCTTACTGTGTGGGCTGAGGGGCTCTTGCAGTTTTTGGGTGAAGGACATTCCCTCACGGGAGCATCACCAGCATCCGTTTCTCCACCATCTGAAAAAAGGCAAATTGTTTTTATAGGAAGGGTTGAGTGCTTGCAATTAGAAAAAGACTATGTGGAGCATTGGATAAACAGAAAACGAGAAATAAAAACAGCATGGCTAACCTGTGTCTTTGCGATGGTCACTCAGCAGCAATGCTCGGTGGTAGCCTCGTTCTCTGGCTTGCTCAACTGAAGTTGAGGACGTCCTGAAAACAAAATTGAGACAAATTATGAATTAATCACATGTACACTATATATTTTTGTAATTCTATATTCATGTGTTATGGTTTAAAAATTAGACCCTTGAGAAAGTGTTTTCATTTTATCTCTGAAAAGGTTCAAACATGCTATTGAACTGTCAACTAATAGTATGTCAAGATGACTGGACTTACAACCATATGGTATAACCATAACGTAAAGATACAAAAACGATTAAAACAAAATCTCATCACCTGACCTTAGTACTATATAAAATGTCAATTAAAACACTTCCTCTGACTCTGATATTTTTAAACAGAACATAAAACCTCATCTGTGTTGTATCTGACACTGAGGACTCTGGATTTTGTAAAATCAAAAACTGAAGACACTTGAGAGCTCTAATAAAATCTTATTAGTATTAGAAATGTATTGCGAGAATAATAATAATGTAACACTTTCAATGGACAAAACATACCACTGTCCCTCTCCCCCCTCTTTCTCTCCCTGAGGGCCATCTGGGTCTTCGATAGACTGTGGAGTCCGAGGGGCTAGCAGAGCCACAGAAGGGGTGGGCTCATGAACCGTTTCTACTGCAATAGGAAAAACATCCACTGGTGGTGCTGTGGAAACAGGAGACCCACATTCCACTTTGGAGCCGCCACTGCGTCTGGCTTCACGTTGCCTCTTTCTGTACTCCAGCAGAGACACCTGGAGGAGCACAAAAGTGCAGCAGGAAAGGTGTTAGAAGAACATGACCCCATGTTCTTTTATCTACTTTATAAGAAGCAACTACATTATACTTCCAATCACTGGCCTCATATATAGTCTTAGGCAAAAGTTTGGGCACCCCTTGAAATAAAAGAATTTGGTGACTTTGTAATTGAAAAGATGTAAACATGGTCTCTCTAAGACATGGAAAAATACACAATATTTTCAGCAAACTTTGATGCATAGTTACATTTTATGCCATAAATTGAACAGAAATAAAAACATTCTTCTAGCACTGTGCAAAAGTTTGGGCACCCTACATAATCAGTATTTAGTAACACCTCCTCTGGCAGATATCACAGCTAAAAGTCTTTCATTTCTTGTACTTGGGATTTTCCCATTCTTCCTTGTAAAAGGTTCTAGTTCTGTAATATTCTTTGATCATCTTGCATGCACAGCTCTTTTAAGATCTACCCACAAATTTTAAATGATGTTTAAATCAGGGGACTGTGATGGCCATTCCAAACCCCTTAGCTTGCGTCTCTTGAGGTCGTCCATGGTGGATTTTGAAGTATGTTTAGGATCATTGTCCTGTTGTAGAAGCTCATCCTCTTTTCAGCAAGGTTTCCTGTTCCACTGGCTGCAACACAACCCCAAAGCATGGTAGCTCCACCCCCATTCTTAATGGTTGGCAAGCTGTTCTTTTCATGAAATGCTGCTCCTTTTTTCTCCAAAAATGCCTTTGCTGATTGTGGCTAAAGAGTTCTATTTTAACTCCATCAGTCCACAGCACTTGTCTCCAAAACACATCAGGCTTTTGTAAAAGCTCTGTTGCATACTTCGGACGTTGGATTTTATGATGGGGATGCAGGTAAGGTTTTCTTCTGTCGACTCTTCCATGAAGGTCTTGTGGAACCACCACTCCTGTGTCTGCTAAATCTTCCTGCAAGTTTGTTGCAGTCAATTGGGGATTTGGATCAGTCTTTCTGACCAGCATACAAGCAGTTCTCTCCAAGAGTTTTCTTGATCTCCCAGATCTCAACTTGACCTCTACAGTTCCCCTGAACTGCCAACTCATTAATTACATCTCACATTGGAAACTGCAAGCTGACAACATTTTGCTATCTTTTTGTAGCCTTCTCCTGCGCATTGTAGGGCATCAGCATCTTACACAGCTGCTTAGAGGAACCCATGATTGATGATTGTCCACAAGTGTGTGTACAAGGTTTAAAGAGTCAGAGGATTTGTAAAACTTTGAAATTGGCACCAGCTGACATTTACTAATGATCTAGCGAGCTCTGACAATCTGATTAAGGTCTGAAACAAACAAACAACCCCCCCCCCCAAAGACTTTGGAACTATTAGGGTGCCCAAACCTTTGCACAGTGCCATAATACTGTAGCAGTAGCACTCCATTGTTGCACTCCATCACCCAAAGATATCCAGTGAAGTGAGGCTCTATTGTTTAATTAAAAAAACAAACAAAAAAACAAACATGCCAAAACACTATAGTAACAGTCTTCTAACCCTTTTCCTTGAAATATCTTATTGTAAAGTCTGCATGAGAGCAAATCTCCAAGAGAAAGGGTTGGTGACCACTGGGCTAAAGGATGGTTATACACCAACTGTACTGAAGTAAACACCAGTAAGCAAGCCTCTAACTGCTATTTTATGGTATTTCAAGTTATTGCACATATGCATGCCCCATCAAAACAAAAAATAGTTCACCTTTTTCTTTTGAGGTGGGTTCTGAGCAGTTCCCCCACTGTCCGTGCCGTCTACACTAAGTGATCGTGTAAAAGTCAAGGCGCCCCCTTCCTCACTACAAGGGTAATAGGAGACTCCTTCACTGAAGTTTGCTGTTGCTGCAGCCTCTGGTCTGAAAGCTCCCATTTCTAATGTGTGGGATGGTGTGAGGTCTCTTAGGTTGGAGTTGACGGGAGAGAATGAGAGGCCACCACGTTCTGGGCTTTTCATCCACGGGTGGTATGAGGAAGCTGGGGGTTCAGAATTGGTAGGGGTTTCTGTACTGCTTTCAGCTTCTATTCCCTCATCCCCCGGTGCGTCAAGGGGTTCAGGGAGTGAGGGGTCTGGGCTTTGAGAGCCAACAGGAATCTGCCTTTGTTCTTGGGAAACATTTTCAGAAACCTGCGGCCGCACGCTGGGTGAGGCTATCAGTGAAGGAGGACGCTCAGCCTGAAATAGAAAAATTAAAAAGGTCAGCTACTGTAATTAAAGCAAGAATGAAATGGACTGTACCAAGGATGGGGTGGTTTAAATGGCATACCATGAAAGAAAAGAAAGTGGACTTATAAATTACACAGAAGTCCAAAAACATGAAACACTGCTGGATTATAATTTGAAAAACAAAAGTTGTAGGACTGTCACTTTAAATCAAGTAAGTAATCATTTAGCAATTTTTCATTTTCATTTTTCATATAATTTATAATCATATTGCTGTTATTTTTTATTTTATGTTATTATAGTGCTGTTTTTTCAATAAAAAAAAATATTGAGTAAAAACAAATGTATAATATCTGTGATAAAATTATTGTTACATATTGTTGATTCAGTTGACTATTTTTCAATACGATAACAGTACAAAAAAAATTTAAACTTTGGTCATCGATGTCTTTGATACCGGAAAATTTTAATACCACCCCATTCCTAGTATACAGATGATTATAGAATTCAGTAATGCTGGATATACAAGCTGACCTCTTGTGTACTGAGTCTTCTGTTTGCCTCCGGAGAGCTGTCCATAGACGACTCGCTCTGTAAACGCACATATAAGAATATAGTATAAATTATAAGAGAACTTGGACACCAGTTCTGAATCTGACAAAGACTTTCAAAAGCTGGTTATGACTAATTTTGCTCTTTTAAACAGAAATATGATGTGACTATTACCATTTAGCAATATCAAATAATTCCATGGGAACCACTTTTCAAATAAGAAA
Source organism: Lepidarchus adonis (assembly GCA_037576955.1). Classification (NCBI taxonomy): domain Eukaryota; kingdom Metazoa; phylum Chordata; class Actinopteri; order Characiformes; family Lepidarchidae; genus Lepidarchus; species Lepidarchus adonis. Next base: position 25,271,802 of record JBBIGC010000125.1, on the reverse strand, counting down.
TTACAGTGTCATTCCTAAAATATACAGATTCTGCAGCTCTGTTCATCACCTAAAACATTTTTACCATCTACAAAGTATTAAAAAATCTTTGTTTTAGTTTTCTAGCATCAGATTACAACCTTTTATACATTTTTTACATATTTGTTAATAGATACATAGTTGTGCTCATAACTATATATACCCTGACAGAATTTATAATATCTATTATATCTAATATAATAATATTTGTCACAGAATATGAAAACTTTTTTTAAAACAGCATTAAAACTCTTTTTAAATCATGACAACAGAAACTACCCAAATGACTCTGATCAAAAGTTTACATACCCTTGTAATTTGGCCTGATAACATGCAAAAATTTGACACAAACAGGTTTGAATGGCTATTAAAGGACCATCTTCACCTGTGATCTGTTTGCTTGTAAATAGTGGGTGTGTATAAAAGGTCAATGAGTTTCTGGACTCCTAACAGACCCTTGCATCTTTTATCCAGTGCTGCTCTGGTATTTTTTGGATACCAAATCATGGGGAAAGCAAAAGAATTGTCAAAGGATCTGCGGAAAAAGGTATTTGAAATCTATAAAACAGGAAAGGGACATGAATGCTAATCAGCAGTGTTCAAACTCTAATTAAGAAGTGAAAAATTAAGAGTTTAATTAAAACCAAACCACCAACTAAATTTTCAGACAACTGCCAGGAAAATTGTTCGGGATGCAAAGAAAAACCCACAAATAACTTGAGTGAAGGTGAAATAGAAGACTCTTTGAAAATAATAAGGAGGCACTTGAAGAAAGATGGGCTGCATGGTTGAGTGGCAGAAGAAAGCCATTACGCAAATACCACAAAGTATCCCGCTAACAATATTGCAAACAGCACAGAGACAAGCCTCAAACATTCTGGCACAAAGTCATTTGCAGTGATGAGAAAATGTAACTTTTTGGCCACAACCATAAACGCTACATTTGGAGAGGATTCATCAAGGCCAACAAAGCCAACCTGGAGAGACCTCAAACATGCAGTTCATGCAATACAGCCCAAGAATTTACAGGAACATTTTTACAGGAGGCTTTTAACCAGCCAGAATGGTTGCTTTACAGTCTGAGAAGATGAAGAGCCTCATTCACACCTACCACAAAATACTTCAAGCTGTCATTAATGTTAAAGGGGGCAATACACTGTATTGAGAACTGGGGTGTATAAACTTTTGATCAGGGTAATTTGGGTAGTTTGTGTTGTGATTATAGTTTAAAAAGAGTAAACACAGTTGGTTGATAATAAATGGCTACAGCTACTAAACAGGAGTGAAAGAAAAGTTTCTGTGTTATCATTCATATTCTCTTAAAAATTATTAAGATTGTTGTAGACCAGGATGGCATGTATAAGGTGTTACCTATTTTGAAGAGCTGCTCTATGTATAGAGGAAATGTATATTGTGCATCTTATGCATAATTTCAATTAAAAAAAAAAAATAATAAAAAAAAATTATTAAGAAAACATCAATTCTGTCAGGGTATATAAACTTATGAGCAAAACTGTATTTATAAAGGGTTATATACTCAAACCTCTTGGACAGTAGTGCTTTGTGTTTGTGTGCATTCTTACATCTTGTGGTGCAGTGTGTGATGTGTTCTGGTTGGTATGTACAGGTGTAGAAGGTTCTGTGCTGGTGTCGTCTGGGCGGAGACGAGGTGGTGTGTTCAGTAACTGAGGCGTTCCTGGGGCGTCTGTGGGCTCCATCCGTGTCGGGGTCGCACATGGAGATGCGTATGGGGTTGAAGTTTCAGACATGCATGCATCCAGTGGACACAAACGTCTCTTTTTCAGTGGGGTGGGAAGATCTGCAATTGAGAATAAAAAAAGTTCAATAAAACTGCTAAGAACAGTAATTATTATATGAAAACAATAAGTTAATAGATACATATACACAATGCTATTGTTCCTTTGCAAAATAGTAATTACATTTAATCTGAGCACTATAATGAATTATATTAGAGATGTTTAATTTTTAATATTGTTTAATTGTATACTAGGGATGTCCCAATCATGTTTTTTTTACCCAACGTGTCTGATCAGAGTAATTTATAGTGTAATAATTTAATAATATATATCAATAATCTATGTTTAATATATAATATGTAGTAATTTATTTGCCTATTTTATATGTTTTTTTCCTCAAATAACAATTTTAAGTACATTAAAGTGTTAAATGCTTGATAACTGAAATCTCTTTGAACCTTGCTGTAAAGCTCTGGTAGGGCAGTGTGGGAAATGTAGTGTCAAGGGGGTCTGGCAGATCATAGCTCAAAAAGACGGAAAGATCCTGTGTTTGTTTGCATTAATTGGCTACTCATCTAAAGCATTGTATTCAGTTATCCTTTTTGTGAGGTTTTTGCCTTTTCACTGTTTTGAGGAAATCATTTTCCATTGTTTGTTGCTTTGGAGCAGTCCTCAACCGAGTAACCTGTATTCCACTGAGGTATTTTTTTAAGTGATGTATCAAACTAGTAATATTAAATGTAGCTGTGTTACTACTGCTTGCTTTGTAATATTCATATTATAAACATCACATGTGACCACTGGGTTTTTCAGTTTTAAATATTTTCACACTGCTAAAAGTTTAAGTAGATGATGCCATAAAGCTCTATATTCACAGCATGTGTGATGACCAGTACAAAACAAAGGATCAGACTTTGGCTCTTATATAACCAATCTTGATCATTTAAAAATGCCCTGATCTGCCCCTATTCAGATCAGATCAGTACATGCCTAGTTTGTACTTATATAAATGCCTTCGCTCAGCATCTTTGTACTTTAACAATAATGTATCTGAAAGGAGAGAGTGGGGTGAAAACAAGAAGAGAGAAACCTTAAAGAAAAAAATAAATAAATATAAAATTATAAATGGCAAGTCTATAAAAAACTATTATAGCTCTTGTACATGTTCATGTATGCATATACCTGGATACCCTCCTGCTAGTGGGCAATTTCCGTTAAACGGGAGGGGGCTGTCTGACTCTCCATTAATTGGGGGACTGAGTGGACCCTCGCTCGGCATCAGCAGAGCGGTGCGTCCCCCTGGACTCATAGAGCCCTCTTCCTCCAATGCCTGCTTCAGCCAGCGCTGTACAGAGAAACAGTTAGAATCAACAAGTGACAATTTTTAAGATGTCAAAGCAATCTTATAGCCTAGTGAACAGCTGAAACCTCCTCTAATGGTTCATGACCATACAAATAAGTTGTTATAAGAGCTAATTGTAATTTGTTTTAACAAATAGCATAATGACAGACAAGAGATTCTGCCACTGCGGTATTAATCACTTAACAAACCACTCAAAAGGATTTTCTAAATGCCTTGCAAGACTCACCCATATCCACAACCATTTATATCAGAAGCCTTAGAGAGTTGGTATGACAACACCACACAGTTCAATAAGAAATAATAATACCGTATGTCAGGTTTAAAAAAAGAATTTAATCTGGAACACCAGATTCTAATTTTATAGAATTCAAAGTGTGAGGAATGTAAGAGTGTATGTATGTTTTACATGTGACCATTATTTCCATCCTTTTTTGTTTGAATAATAAAAATGACTACAAAATGTCTGTATGCATGTATGCATCATTTGTTGCAGTATGATCATTTATACTTGTATGCACTGCATCTAAGAGGGTGCAATGCTTGTTCAAGAAAACTGGGATGTAATTGTCTTTGGACATGACTTCATACAAATTCTAACTTGTTAATATTGCCTGATATCATGTTTGGCCAGCCCTCTGAGGCAGAACAATACATAAAACTGCACAATAGGGAAATCCATAGTTGATCCAGCTGTGCTGCACACTCACCTTTTTGCAGGATCCAGACGTGGGGGGCGTTTCTGGAAGCTCCCTGGATCGACGCCGGCCAGTGGGCACCCCAGGGGCACTGGGGCTTCGGTTGGCCAAAAATGGAGAGGAGAACCGAACATAGTGCTTGGGTGTGCTGTAAACATGGGGGCTGCAGGAGAGGCCAGGGAGAGAGTTTAACTGAGTGGCCAAAACCTCTGGGTCACTGCTTATTCTCAGTGGACGTTCAGGAATTGGCTCAGGGGTCCGGCTTACACGTTCCTGCTTCTCCACGCCAACACCCATCCACTCACTCACTAAGTGCTAGAGTTTGAAAGCGAGAGCAAGAGGTAGTGAGAGAGAGAAAGAGAGAGATTTATTTATTAAAAGAAATGAAAAGGTTTTGAAGCCTGGTCTGTGTATAACTGCTTATCTCTTAAAAGGCAGAGCTTCAGAATTTAATAGTGGACCACAAATTCCACAGTTGCAAGAACTAATCAGAGAAGTACATGTTAAAGCAGCCAAAATGATGTTTAAATTTTATTTGTTTGGAGAAATTAGTTTTGGTTATGATCAGAAATATTTTTTGTGAACATGTCATGTTAATATTTGTCACTCAAACCTCACAAAAAGAAGTGGATACGTTTGTGGAAAGCAAACATTACATTTATATCACATTTGTAATACAATAGGTGATATGAGATAATGTCAACTTAAAAGTTTAGATAAAATACATTGAAACAAACAGGAACTTTCAAAGTCAAACTGTCAATACACAATGTAGATTCACATTTACATTACAGGAATTCATCTGGCTGATGCATTTGTCCAAAGCAACTTCCAAGATACAGGAACAATCAAGCATTTTTATCTGTGCAGGACAACATTTAAGTGGGTGCTACTATAAAGGTCAACACATTTCCTCTTAGTGAGTAAATACAGATGGCAAGTGGTACAACATAAAGTAAATGGAACATTATTATTTGGGAACCATTAACTAGTCTAGTCTACAATAGGTTCTTCAGTTGAAGAAGAGACCCAGACACTCTAATATTGCTGGGCAGCTTGCTCTACCAGTAAGAAATAACCAATGAGATGTAGATTTGATAGTCTGCTATGAAAATATATATAAAGTATATAAGCACTTCAAGTAGCCTAGTAAAGCACAATCATTTTTCAGGAGAATTAAAAAGAATTGACATGATCACATTCGTCAACTGTTAAGAGTGGTGTGTTACCTTTTTAGTTTTTGGGTATTTCTGCCCACTCCGGGGGGTCTGTGCAGGAGAGCCACAGTGTGGTGGGCTTGCATCAGGTGCACTGGGAGGTGGGACATCAGCCTCTGGGGCTAAAGGAACTTCCCCATCCTGTGTTTCTCCAGCTAATGGTTCCAGAGCATCAACAGGGGATCCAGGGGGTAGATCAGAGCAGGCGCTGGCAGTCCGTGTGCGGCGCCTCTGCTGGCCGATGTGTGTGCGATTCCTGGAGAAACTCTTTCTCTGTTTATTCCGGTTAACCTTCGCTGGCTTCTGACCTGGTTCCTCCTTAACTGTCTCCAGCAATGGCTGAACATTACAACGGTAACAACAATGCATCATTCGTCTTTGGTCATTTGTCAATGCATTTTAGTATAAATTATATATGTTATAAACAGCAAAGGTCAAATAGCATCTTGGATCTGTAGGTCATGTTCCATTAAACATCTTTTGACCAATCATGAAAGGACTGGCTAATAGTTGCTAATAATAAACAAACCTTAAAATTGCCTTATGAGCTGGTGATATTTTTTACACAAAATCCTTGTCCAAATGTTATTCGTATGCACATCAAATGTCTGTTCCATAGCAGACACTTTTGTTTTCTATAACAGACATATTTATGTGGACAGGTTTACAGGAATGTGGATAAAACTTGTTTACATAATTTGCAATGCAATGACAAATTTTTTTTCACCCACTTATTGTTTAACAATGAACGAGATGCTATAATGTGTCATGAATATTACGAACATGTTCATATGAATATAATATGAACATTACAAGAGCATGTTCATAATCAATAGATCACAAACTCATTTTGTTGCTGCCCTAAAAAACAAACTAGTGCTGCCTCACAGGACTGGAGCCCAAAACCTCCAGGACAGAATGAAGTGCGTGTGCACGCCTCCAACATAGTCATACCGTCGCCGGAGATTCAGCCTCAGGTGTCGCAGGAGGTTCTTCCTTAATATCACTGCGAGCCCCAACTTCTCCTTTAGTGCCGATTCTTTCCAGAGCCTGCTCTCTCCTCTTCTCTCGTTTCTCCATCCGTGCAAATGCCTGCAAGATGGCCTCCATCTTCCTCTCCTCACGTGTCTGCACACAGAGAAGGGCAAAGAGATAGAGGAAGAAAGAGACAAATAAGTGTGTTTCGAGTGTTTTTGGAGTGAAATAGCTTGTTGTGTAGCACACAAAGGGAAAGCAGCGAGTACAGACAAGTAGCACCAAAGCTTTTCAGCAGAGGAAAAAGAAGATCCTTTGCTCGTTCAGGACTTTTGAAGAAGCAGGGAATCGCAGTATGACTAATGTAAAGCAGCCCTCTTCTATAATAATAGCCTTTAAACCACATGTATGAAAGTGTACAGAGAACACAGACTGTGGATGCATAATGTGTATAAAGTTCTTTTTTGTCCATATGGACATCAGCACCAAATTTAGGAAAATAAATATATACCATTTTTCACTGTGAAGAAACATGATTCAATCTTAATGATATTTAAATGTTAGAATTAAAATCAATTATGATAATATTTTCAGGCCTGAATGCAGATCTGCCAGTTGCAGTTTCATATTCAGTATATTTATTTTATATTTTTATGTGGTGTCTTTTCTGATTTTATGATGCAGTCATTTCATGAGGAGTTGTAATGCATTGCTGTGAGAAAAAAAATGTAATGCCCTAGCAGGCAGTCATACTGCTTTAGCCAAAAAATGACTGTAGTGAATAGTTTCAAGTTGATATGTGCTCTACAGAAAACAGACTTAATATGTTCTTGTTTCACATCAATTTAAAAAGAAGGGAAAAGAAACAAAACTTTTTGATCAAGCATGCAACATAAAAGGACAGACTGACAACAAGCAGATGAAATCACAATCACAATCTAGTGGATATAAAAGTTTTAAAATACAAAAACAAAGTCAACTCTAAAACAACTAAATCATCAGGTGCAGGTCACTTCTCGTGCCAGGTGCAATCAATAAAGCTTTCATAAAGTTTTCAGAACAATACAATATGGTTTTCTGTGATAAATCAGTATTATTTGTTTAACAGTGATGTTATCCTATTAGTAAAAAATGGTTACAATGCCCATCACTAATCCCCAGTCTATGGTCGAACTGTTTAGTTTATGTGGCAGCAACGAAGAAAGCGCTAGCGAGAGCAGCTGAAGGCAGTAATGGGTAGCAGTGAGTAGCTCAGCAAAAGTGAAGAAGCTACACTCCCTCAAAACCCCACGAACAGACACGAAGGGCAAAATAAGAAGCCATGGAAGGGAAGGGCAGCAGAGTTTCCATGGCAACCATTGGCACCATTATAGCGACTGTCTCTACTGGAGACACACTTACCATCTTCCTCCTCCTTTCTGCAATGTGCTCCTCTGACTCCATCTCTACTTCATTGCTAACGGAGGTTTTCTCTTCTAGATCCTCAATTAACTCAGGATCCTGCAAGAGGGGGGAAAGGGCCTTACTCATCGTCTGGCTACAGACTCAGAAGAGGAGGAATGACAGAGGGAGGGAGAGGAGGAAGACGATGGGGAGAACGAGGGGTAAAATCTTGGCTTAGCTTGGACTGGCACTGGGTTGGGAAAACTGTACTTGAAGGAAGAAATAAATCGACAGTCCCAAAATTCCATAAATCTAAATGAAGATATAAACGAAACAGAATGCTGACAAAGGCCCAGTCACAATAACATTTTGTCAGTGAAGCAGTAGGAGAGAAGTTACTTTCGACTTTCGTCAAAAAAACTTTGGGGAACTCTGACATGCAATTTCATGTCGTCAACCAATAGCAATAGTACGTGGTGGAGCTTTGTTCAGGACTGACGATACAAATAGAGAAAACTTTAGCGGCATCCAAGAATGAAATATATAGAAGTGGACAGACACATGGTCATTTTGGCAGCTGATTTAAATGTCAACTTTCTTTTCTGGTTGTTTCTCCTTTTATAAAAGAAAAAAAATAAATAATCCTATTGCATTTCTTGTGTGTATCTTGACAAAACTATTCCACTAGTCGTCCTGTGCATGTTAAATAAAAGGCAACACTCAGGGTGAGATGAATTCAGACCAGTTGTATGCTCCTGCTGAAGTGGAAGACGTGCACTTTGCTCCAAATGATAAACACACAGAGGAAAGACAGAGATGAGGAAAGAGGGATGAGGAAAGAGAACAAAATGGCTAGATTGAAAATAAAAAACACCCATGCTGTGTGAACAGTATCAGTATTGAAAAATGGGGATAACGTATGTGCACGAAGGCCAACAGAGATGCATGTGAATGCATTAAGTGTGCATATACTGGGGTGTACATATGATTCTTTAACAAATCATTTATTGCATCATCAAACCTCAAATTGTGTTTAAAGGCAAACAAAGATATAGGTAAGTGCATGTGGTATGTGTAAATACAGTACACGACTGAACACAGTACGTGTGCATGCGTGCACACAACCACACTATACCTGGTTGTTAGAGATAGACACTCGTAGAGGAGATAGTTTCCTCTGCTTGCCGTCATTGCTCGTTTTCCCTTTAGGACCATCACAATCCAGTGTGAGGTTTTGGTTCTGGCCACTGTCATCCCGCCCCACCGGCTCTTTGTCCTTTCGGCCCCGGCGTCGTGTGTGGTTCTCAGTGGGCTCCAGGTTATGCTTCAGCACAGGGCACTCCTGATTTCCCTTCACACATGCACAGTCCACCTTATATTTACTAAAAGAAAAAACACATATTTTAGGTACACATATTTGGTAGATTCTCACTGAAGGCATCAAAACTATGTGGAGTTATGTACTTGAACAAAATAAAAAAATAAATGAAATAACTGAAAACATGTTTTATAATCTAGTTTCTTCAAAATAGAATATATAAAAGTGTCCAAACTTTTGGTCTGACCTGTATATTAATGCTATTTTAATGGCTGTGTATATGATTGTTTATTTATTTATTTAATTTAATTAATTGTACATTTGTACTCACCAGCTGCCATAGTCATAGTCAAAGCCGATGGTGATCTCACTGCCTTTTGAGATGGACCTCAGAGAGTAGATATATAAGTGCAACATGCCATCCTCGATCACATGTCGCACCTGAAAAAAGGCAAAAATTTATTTCCACATTTACAGAGCAAGAAAATATGACATTAGCACCTCAGGGTCTACAATAAAGTTGCACATTTGCCAATAAGCAGTTAGCTTTTCCCAGCTAGCTGGCTTAAGTCACAAGTTTGCATATATTTCTCACAACTGGATTAGACACCCCTGGATTAGAACTTAAACATTTGTATTTATATTGTTTTTCTCTTTCTCCTTGTTATCTTCTGCTGGATTTTTGCAGATGGTTTGAGCTTAGAACTTTACCACTTTTAGGTCACCATGTAACAAGTACCAGCAAAACTATAGAAGCCATCAGGGATAACATTAACCACCTCCTATTAACATACTAACAACCGTTAGAGATTATAAGATTGTCCAAAAAGAACTAATTATTAGATAGGTGTTAAACATTTATTTAACTTAGTTCTGCATAATTAGCATAATTTTTTTAAAGAAAAACATTTGTAGATTTATAACAATTTTAGATGTGTATACCATTCAGAATACCATTTAATTTTACATCAAAAAGATGCAGAATGTCACATCATAACCAGAATGTCATTCAAAATTTGCTCCGAGTTTGAATGATACACTATTAAATAACAACTGCATACAAACATAATGCACAAATACTTGGACTTGGAAATTACTTGGACTGCCCCAAGAGATAATATAGCAACCTGGCAACCATGTGTGACAATATACATTAAGAAGCACCCAGCAACCACTTGGAATACCAGCACAATAGCCTAACTAGAAACAGGCACTCGCCAGGCAAGCACCTTTCCCCCAGTAAACCTGAAGAGTGCTTAAGCTTCCCATTCAGTTTACAGAGTTATAAAACATGCACTTTGTAATTATTATTTACTATTGCTATCATTATTATTTAAAATGATCATTATTACTGCTCCAAATACTTATAAAAACTCACCTCTGCATTGGGGGTGCAGGATCGACGAATAAAGCGTGCTTCGTTTCCAAAGTTGCGCGCATCCACACACATTTCCAAGCCGTCAAACTTGGAGTAGAACAACACAAATGGGTATGGCCTGTAGGGGCAGGAAAAGTGTTTTCATTTTCTTACATAATCTCCAATTGCATCTATAGTGTATATTTTGTATATGAATACAAACTCAATATGCAGTAAACCTGAAGTTTTAAACTTTACACACATTATTATTAGGTATTATTATTTTTGTTTATTTAAAGTGTTAAAGTGTTTAATGTTTGTACTGTTTATTCCATAAACATGTTTTATTAGTTATTATTGATGTAGTAAGAGCAAAGTTGGAAGAAGGTTGCTGAAGTGGTAAAACTAAATAAATAAAATAAAATAAAATAAATATATAATAAAAATAATAATATTAAATAATTAAAAATAAATAAATAATTGAAATGAAAATAAAATAAAAAATAAATATATTTCTCACCTTTTAAAAAAGTAGCCATTGGCCTCAAACTGCTGTCTGAGCATGAACTTTCCTCTGTATTCTATAATGAGTGAATCTGCAGCCAAGTCCCGCACCGCCTTCAGGATGCGCTTATTCTTCTGAACGTGACTCTGCAGGAACAATGCATGCAGCAGGATTTAAAGTCTTAATTATTATTAATTATATGACTAAATAAAAATGAATAAAAACTGAATGTAAAAAATGTCATTATAAACTGAAATTTGGAGCCTACTGTAAAGCATCCAGACTGGCAAAATTGCATTTTAAATTAAAAAATTAAAATGTATCCTAAATAAGAAAGATGCCAGTCACCGTAATGACATATTTGTAATGGCATACCAGAGCAACAATAGTTAAGCCTTTCAGAGAAAGACCTGGTGAAATTCATGACTAAATCATTGTAAACCACTGTCTCATTAGGGTGCATTTCTACTTCACTGCTCCCCAGGCACCGTTGATGGCTGCCCGCTGCTCCAAGTGTGCACGTGTGATGGGTTAAATGCAGAGGTCACATTTTGTTGTGGTGCACTGTGTATTGTGGTGTTCACAATGACAAAAGTCACTTTCACCTTACTTTAATAACAATGATGTTGATTTTGCATGTCTGTCCATTTTTGGCCAAACTGGCTTATGAGTGACTGTGAATGTACCTCTACAGGTGGTTTGAAGGCTGCAGTGTGTGTGTTGTAAGCAAGCGTTTTTCCATCTCGAGCCTCTTTGACTCTGAGCAGCAGTCGGACATCCTCACTGTACTGATTACTGTTTGCTTCCTCATATCGCTCCATCCAGGACTTTACTTTATTCTCCCACAAAGACAAAGGCTCCATTGGTTCACACTCTGGAGCAGAACCCTAACAAAAAGAAGCACATTGGTTTTTAATACACAGTCAGTATTACATATAAAGACATTCCAAGAAATAAAGGCTTGACATATTTCACTCTATGTATAATGAATTTATATAATATATGGATTTCACTTTCTGAAAGGAATGTCAAGAAATATTTTTGATTTTTTTATGATATTAAATTTCTTTAGATGTACCGGTATGCCATCCTGAGCTTAACCTCATGAAGCACAATTAACTCTTTAAAAAAGCACTTAAATGTCATAATGTATGAAAACAAACAACCACATAAAATAAAAATTATTGACCCTGTAATGTTTTTAACATTAGCTTGATTTGTGTACAATTAGCATAGTACACACCTTTACTCTATTAGACTTCCTGGATCCTTCACGGAATGCCTGAATGAAGAAAAGAAAGAAAGTCAAACACCAGCTAAAAGCAGAGAAGTTTTCACAACCTTTCCACAGTCATCCAAAGACATCTCAGCTAAATTGCAGTGAGAATGAAGGAATGTGATTCCAATGCATTGTTTCAGAATTTCTAGACATTTGATATGACTGATATATTTTGTGCATTTGAACAGGTAACAGTTTGCTGTTAACAGAAATATGCATGTCATAAACACAGCTACAGTGGGTTCAGAAAGTATTCAGAACCCCTTCATGTTTTCTATTTAATGTTGCAACTGTTTAAATGATTCAGTTCCTCATAACAAAATCTGAATTTTAGAAAAAAAATTACATTTGTTGTACATTAATTAAAAACAGAAATACCACATTTACATAACTATTCAGACAACCTTTTGCCTCCTATTTCATTTGATCGCTGCTAAGATTTCTAAACCTTGATTTAAAATGATTGAACAGAATTTGAAAAGGCACACACCTCTCTATAGAAGAACTCATAGTTGATGATGCATATCAGAACAAAAAACAGGTCAAAAGAAACAGACTGCAGAGCACATAGACAGAATTGTTGCAAATCACAGATTTGGGGAAGGGTAAAGAAAATGTTTTGCTTCAATGAAGGTTCCCAAGAGCACAGTGGCCTCCATAACTCTCAAAAGGCAGAAGTTTGGCACAACCAGGACTCTTCCAAGAACTAGCCGCACAGCCAGTTATAGTTGTCCTTGAACTTTCTGGTCCCATTTCCCTCACACAGGATCTCTGGAGCTCAGTCAAGTGACCATCAGGTTCTTGGTCATCACTTTCACCAAGACACTTCTCCCTTGATTAGACAGTTTGGCCATGCAACCAGCTCTTGCAAGAGTCCTGACTGTGCCAAACTTGTATGTAGGCCACTTTGGAACCTTCAGTGAAGCAGAACATTTTTGCAGCCTTCCACTCCAGATCTGTGTTCTGCAACAATCCTGTCTCTGAGCTTTGACCTTATTGCTTGAATTTTGCTCTGAGGCCTTCCACAAAGAGGTATGTGCCTTTCCAAATCATGTCGAATCAATTTAATTTACCACAGGTGGATTGTAGGAGATGTAGGAACATCTCAAAAACAATGAAAAATGAGAAAAATGTGAGGCACCTGAGGGAAATTTCAACTGTTTTTGCAAGAGGTGTAAATACTTCTGCAAATGTGATATTTCAGTTATTTTTTATTAACTTACTCAATCGTACAAAATTTTTATTTCTTACTGATCTTTAAAAGATTTGTGATCATGAAAAAACAAACCATCTTTTTTAAATTAAAGAACAAGATGTAGTATATAAACATTGTTGACATTTCAAAATTTTATATTTTTACATCCACTGATTATGTAAATGTACCTGCCGATTTCATGAGGTCACGAAAACAGTCATTAACATAAATCAATCCCTTCAGCCCACAGCAGTTTAGCCCCACCCATTCAGATTGAACTTATAAAGGATGTTTCAGTCCAGGCTGTTTTCTGGGGATTAATCCATGTTCATGTCAGAAGTAAACCTCAGGAAAAAATAAAAAGCAATATGTAAGATATGGTCCCTCTAAAGTTAGGAATTGATCAATGAGTGGACCTTTTTAGCTCGAGCTGGAACTGCAGGCTCCTTGTCTCCACTCTTCTTGCGTTTTTTATCAGCTTGCTTGTTGCTGAGGCGACCAGTGGTGAGTGTGATGCTGGTGGGTGTGTGCTGAAACGCTGTGTAAAGTTCCAGCGGAACCTCGTCACCACTCTCTGTAGCGCTGGTGTCACCGTCTGGGGGGGAGGGGGGCAACAATATTCACACACACACACACACACACACACACACACACACACACACACACACACACACACACACACACACACACA
>JBBIGC010000125.1:25247062-25257949 GCA_037576955.1 Lepidarchus adonis | reverse complement strand
ACACACACACACACACACACACACACACACACACACACACACACACACACACACACACACACACACACATATTTTCACTGTTTATTCAATAATTTGGTTGCTTATTTATCACACAATAGTCACCGAATGTAAAGGGTAGCTGGCATTTAAAAATAAAGGGATTCAAAAAAGTACAGTTTGCTTGGTTACATAAGCAACCCTTTCACATTCGATTTCTAACATGCCACTCTAAATGTCAAATGTTGACTGACAAACAGAATAAAATTTTTTTTTTAAAACTTCATCTGCTACAATCCGCTGCAGTAAGGCAACAAAAGTATGTCAGCAATTAATTAGGCGTGTGAAATAACCATATATAAATGACAAATTAAATACATTATAAATAAATTAAATAAATTAAATAACTTGGAAAGAAGTTTAACCAACTTGCATGTTTAATGAAACACTCAGCATTGAAGCAGCCAGGTCAACAATGATCATACTAAAGCATTTAAGTCATCCTGTTCTTATAAAGCAGTCATTTGGGTAAAGGGTTCTCCTAAAGGTACAGTGTATCAGCTGTGAACGTACTCACTGCTGTAGAGTTAAATGCACACTAGTGGAAATGAAGACAAATAAACAAACATTCAGAAACTGTCATGTCAAGGCTTTATAGTGATCTAGTGTCCTCTGAGAATAATTTGACATTGAGCACATCTGCAATGGTTATGCAGTAAGGTCCAGCAGGGGGCAGCACAGTGACACAAGACAAGGACAGATTTATAATGAAATGTATTTTTAATAAAAGAGGAGGGGGCATGTTTATGTCTTCCTTGAAGACAAACTTAGAGCTGTCAAACCATTTCTTTATTGTGTTTTTACAGTTGTTATTGGGGAACACAAAATGTGAAATATTATCTGTCTAAAAAAACAGGTCTCTGACAACTCTGTAAACCATGTCTCACACTTTAGCAAATAAATTAGAACCCCATTTGTTAGGAGTGAATGTGTGGGTCCACTTTTGTTTGTTTATTTAATATACAATTCCATCACACAGCTTTCTCATTAAATTTTACAATTAACAGTTCTCATCATTCCTAATGTATTTACCTCCCCCCACGACTTTCGAAAGTCTTATTAATTTTATAAAACTTCACTTAATAAAAGTTACACAGATTTCATACATGAATCTACACCCAACATTCTCATATTCTAGACAATAAACTAGAAAGTGTCTGTGATTGAGTGCATGTGTATCAGGCTCACCAGACATGTTCTCTCTCTTTCTGGTCTGCAGTAGGATGGCACGTTCTCTGTCCAGACTGCGCGGTTGACAGCGCTCACACAGGTACGTCTCAGGTATGTGCTGTCGATCAATCCCCATACAGTCTATATGCTGCCACACACTGACAAAACAGTAACAAGGTCAGAATGGAAAATAGAGTGATTATATCTTTAATAATATCTTTTTCCTTGTAGTAAGAATACACTATATTGCCAAAAGTATTAGCTTATCTGCCTTTACACGCATATAAACTTAAGTGACATCTAATTCTTAATCCATAGGGTTTAATATGACATTGGCCCACTCTTTGTAGCTATAATAGCTTCAACTCTTCTGGGCAAGCTTTCCACAAGGTTTAGGAGTGTGTTTATATAAATATTTGCGCATTGATCCAAAAGCCCATTTGTGAGGTCAGACACTGATGTTGGGCAAGAAGGCCTGGCTCACAGTCTCCTCTGTAATTTACCCCAAAGGTGTTTTTTGGGTTGAGGTCAGGCCTTTGTGCAGGTCAGTCAAGTTCTTCCACAGCAAACTTGCTCATCCATGTCTTTATGGCCTTGCTTTGTGTACTGGTGTGCAGTCATGTTGAAACAGGAAGGGACCATCCCCAGACTGTTTCCACAAAGCTGGGAGCATGAAATTGTCCAAAATCTTTTGGTAGCTGAAGCATTCAGAATTCCTTTCACTGGAACTAAGGGGCCAAGTCCAGCTCCTGAAGAACTACCCCACACCATAATCCCCCCTCCACCAAACTTTACACTTGGCACAATGCAATCAGACAAGTACCGTTCTCCTGGCATCCGCCAAACCCAGACTCGTCCATCAGATTGCCAGATGGAGAAGCGGGATTCGTCACTCCAGAGAACCACTGCTCTAGAGTCCAGTGGCCGGGCTTTACACCACTGATGTATGACATATGTAGCTGTTTGGCCATGGAAATCCATTCCATTAAGCTCTCTACACACTGTTCTTGGGCTAATCTGTAGGCAATATGAAGTTTGGAAGTCTGTAGCAATTGACTCTGTAGAAAGTTGGTGACCTCTGCGCACTACGCGCCTCGGCATCTGCTGACCCCACATTGTCATTTTATGTGGATGAACACTTTGTGGTTGAATTGTTGTCGTTCCCAATCCCTTTCACGTTGTTATAATACCACTGACAGTTGGCTGAAAAGGGAAATTTCACGACTGGACTTCTGAGAGCGACCCATTCTTACACAAAAGTTTGTAGAAGCAGTCTGCATGTCTAGGTGCTTGAAGTTATACACCTGTGGCCATAAAAGAGATATGAACACCTGAATTGAATTAATTTGATAGGTGAATACTTTTGTGAATACTTTTGGAAATATGGCGTATCTTTTAAATTAAGACATACATACAGTCAAAGTGATCTAAAAGTTTAATGGGAATTGTGCCTTACTTGGGGTGCACAACATTAAGGTAAATACACACAAATGTGAGTGATGTCACAGTAGAAAAGACTAACATTTGCAAAGTGTCAGTGAAGTCTTTAACGTCAACAGATAATCATTTGTTTTACTTCTAGATTGTAAATATGTAACTCAGTTCAACTTAATACTGAAAAAAGAACCAAATCCTGACCTCAGAATAAAAAAATAAACCTAAAATAGTTGCACCCATAATATGTGCATGTGTGTTTTACCTGCACTTGTCACAGCAGATCATATAGCCGTCATCGTGTGTGAAGCCGCAGATACAGCGTGTGATGTCTGCACCGTAGCTGCCGTCCTCAGAGGTGCTAAGTGTGGTTCCTCTGGATGCTTCATCTTGACCGCCTGGCACATACACGCCCTCACCTGCACGCCCGCTGGTCACAAACACACCCTCACCCTGCCGGATCAGCATTGAGGGAGGGGGGGACGCTGGCGGCGTGGGAGGGGGACGCGCCCCATAGTTATGATCCTGCACAACAATGAGGAAGGGTCAATAACAGCATTAAACTATACAGCGCTTCCATTGAATAGGTAGTCAAGTTCAAAACACACATTTAATAGATGTAAATTTACTTTGGCATATCCACTAGCTTGGAGTCCCACAGAGAGAGGATGCTAGGAATGTTCAATTGCTTAATTTTCTTTTTCTAAAAATAATAATCCCAAGTCTAAAATGCAATAAAAAAAACAATGTTTGATTTGCTGACGCTCTCCAACTTTTATTTAACAGGTAAGCCAATAGAAAAGCATGTTTTCACTGATTTGAACTTCTACAAATGTAGAATGTAGCAACAATAATAATGATAAACTACATTTGTATTGAGCGATAGAAAAGGAGCAGGAGTGTTTTATAGGAAATGCTGAAAAAATTCTGTTTTAATTTGGGTATTTCCAGAAGTATGAAGTAATGGTACTTGTTGGTGTAAACATAGCTGCTATACTAAATGTTTTTAGTAACTCAGGAATGGTTTGAATGGTTGTGAATACAAACATGCCAAACAGCAAAAAATGTTTTCATTAGTTCATGTTGTTAAACTGAACTGTTAAGCTGCTTATAGTGGGAAGAGGAATTATAATCCTCTGTTTATTTAAATAATCATACATACAGTCAATCAAACGTGTAGAAAGTTTAACTGCTGTAGCGGAGGTTCAACAGTTAACATACAGAGAAAAGGAATGTAGGTCAGTGTGAAGAGGGTGTGTGTGTGTGTATGTGTGTGTGTGTGTGTGTGTGTGTGTGTGTGTGTGTGTAGAGAATGAAAGAGAAAGGCAGGGATATTCATGCTCAACAGCATGTGAGAGAACGTGTCTTGTCAGAGAAAAAAAGTAAAATAAAAACAAAAGCCCCCTGCCGTAAACGCTGGCTATGAATTATACAGTTCAACATGGAGTTATATCACTTCATGATGACAGACTTTTGCTTTATGTTTTGAATCTACTTGTGTCTTCATGAGCGTATGTTCTATAAATGTCATCATCATGTAAATAAATACTTATTAGCATGACTTTAACTTTAATTTAGTGGTATTTACACATAATAAAACTTTAAATAACTGCAGAAAATAAATGTCAAACAGTAAACAATGCCTGGAAAAAGTTTTAGTTCATTCATAAGTTTTAGGACACAGTTTATAACAAATTTGGACTTTCACATCTAGACAGAGAAAAAAATCAATACTGTAATATTTGCAATTTGTTATGACTACAAAGTTTTATGACTACAATCAGAATGTATGATTATTTTTTAATCATGTAAATGCATTTACCAGACATTAACAAGTGAACAGTCTTGTCAAAATAAGTATGCAATTATTTTGGTACAAATACACACAGGTACAAATAAACACACAGGAAGAAACTTTAATGTTGCCTGATACATTGACGAAACGTTTTGAAAGAAAGCATATGTTTTCAATGAATATTACATGAATTAACATAATAATTGTTAGGCTTCTCCAGTTCTGTAAACAAGCTCATAATCACAGATAAAACAGTTAAGCTGAAATGGTGTGAGTGTGTACTAATGAATTAAAATCAACAGATTGTTAACTTATAATGATATGGAGCTTCTTTGAGTTGTGTGTGCATGTGTACTCACAGCGTAAGGCAGGCCAATGTAGCTGTGTGAGTGGTGTGAGCTGCTGTAGATTTGATGAGGGTAGCTGGACTTCTCCACTACCACTGGGCTGGCCTCCACAGATTCAGGTCTAAAACACACAAACACACACACAAATGAGGAACAGGTTTGACAACTATAGAAAGTAGTGTGTAAAGGTGTGTACAAGAGTGAGTGAGAGAGCGAGAGAGAGAGAAAGAGAGCAAAAGAGCGAGAAACAGGTTTGATAAAAATACAAAAGAAAAGCAGGAACAAGAAAGAGAGAAGGAACGGATAAACTGAAGCACAGTGTGAGAACAGACATCTTAATATTACAGTGCAGCAAATGTCTGTGTGTGTGTTTTATTTTATTTATATATTTAGTTCCTGCCTTATCCAAAAAGTTGATGATCAGCCACAACATGTTTGGTGTCTAAAGTTTATTTAATTAGGTTTGAACTGGAGCTAGAAGGTTAATGTAGTTAACTAGTAACGAAAGCTTGAACGCCACCAATTACCACATACACTACAATCACCACATTTTCACCTCAAACCATGTGGAGTTGTCTGACTGAGTAGATTTTAAATAGAAGTGGGGGGAACGGTGTAAATCAGATTCTTTTTTCACTTTTAAAAGTGCATCTTAAAACTTGGACTACAGGAACTACAAAAGTGCAATGTAACTTGAGGACGGTAAACATCACAGGATTAATTATTGAAAAATGTTGAAAATACATAGACCAAGAAACCACTGACAGAGCAATTTTATGCTTTAACAGGGCACTACCATAAAAAGATTACATTCAATTATTACAATAAATAAGAACACTGCCAAAAATGTAAAAACAACAAATAAATTGTTTCTCTGACAAACAAACAAAAAAATACTTGTTTGGGAATGTTTTAGAATTGGATCCTTTTTTGTGTATGATTTTAACTACATAGTCAGTCACAACAGAAAAAAACACAGGTGAATGTAACCATGTGGCATTGTGAACACACTACATCACACATTATTTATTTGGTGGACGCTTTTCTCCAAAGCGATTTCCAGGTACAGGCCTTAGTTCAGACATGACAACATTGATGTGAAAGCTACAAAGTTCAACACATTCCTCTTAGACATAGAATACAGTGCAAGTGCTAGAACAGTGATGGCAAGAGCTACAATGTTACTATGTGAAAGGCTAGAAAGAGAATAACATTTTATGTACATTTTTAAGTGCTTATAAGCAAGTCTATACAGACAGCAAGTGCTACAGCACAACATGAACAACATGAACTATTACTATCTAGTAGTGCTAAACGAATCCATGACATTCCTCTTTGTCTTTAAGTGCTTTAAATAAGTACAGTTCATTAGATGTCATGTCTAATGTGCACAAAGTGCACCACAACAAAATGGGACCCCTGCATTTAATCCATCCGCACGTTGAGCAGCAAGCAGCTATCAACAGCACACAGGGAGTATTACAGTGGGATGGTACTGTGCTCAAGAGTACCTCAGGGGTACCTGGGCCGGAACACTGAACCTGTGACCCTGTGATCACAAGAGCAACGTCAAACCTACTAGGCCACCACTGCCTGAAAAAAACAAATCAAACAATTATTTGCTTCTGAAATACTATGAAGCTACACAAGTCATAAGCTGCCTCAAGCCACAAACATTGTACTTTACACACTGAATGTGCTTCTAAAAACACAACTCAGTTTTGTGGTATACAGTGTGGGTTGTATTAATTGAACAAATAGTATATGTATTGTTTAAGCATTTATGTGCGACTGTGTCTAGCTAGTGTTGAAGCTGACTGCAAAGAGCTGATAGGAAATTAACAGAACTGCTTGCTATCTCCAACAATAAATACTGTTTCAAACCAACAGTCATATCGCATCTCTCTCACACACACACACACACACACACACACACACAAAACTAATCACTCACTTCCTTGATGCCTTTAAAAAAAGAGAGAAAAAGAAAGAAAAGCTAAACCATTACATCCACTCTGACACACACACACAAATATTATATATATATATATATATATATATATATATAAAATACAATATTCAAATATTACTATACCTATGGTGCACCAACACCAAATACCAAGGTGCTCCAGTGCTAAAAGTCAGGAGTCTAGGTATATAATGAACTATTACCTGATACTACAATATTCAAGGCATGACAATATCCAATACCTGAAGACTAAAGGTCCACAAACATCAAAATATTTGAACACCTTAGGTATTAAAACCAAATACTCAACATGTATGAACAGCAAATTACTACTTGCAAATATCCCTGTTAATACATCTGTGGGGCAGTGGTACAAATCCTGGACTGGTAAAGTACCATCACAGAGCACTGCTCTTACACACATGGGTCAAATGCAGAGGCTGCACTTCATTGTGGTGCACTGTGTGCTGTGCTGTGTTCACAATGACAAATGATCACTCACTTCACTTTAGGTTTAAACCATAGTATCTTTAAATGTAATTCTAATTCTCTGGTGTTACGGATTTCTAATTAACAATTGTAATCCATTTTATTTCATAAAAATGTTTTGCTATAAAACCACTTTGACAAACATCACACAGAAAAAACAGTGGGTGGTGGGTTGGTTGGTCAAATGGCCCTTTTCTGCCAAAGCAGAGACAGTTTGCAATACTCAGCTATATCTATCATGCCAAAGAAACTGTCAAAGAACATGAAAGATAATGACTGAAAAACAGTTTCTGGCAACAGGTTGGTATTTATTAAAACAGAAGCTGGTTTAAAAAAAATTATGAAACATGACAGATTCAATAGAAAACCTATCAAAATAATATTTATGTTAAATTTCCACATGTATTACTATTTTTGTCAAAAAGCCACAAAATACAATAGCTTCTTTGCTTGTTTCGCATCTAATCCTACATCAATCATGCACCCCAGTCATAATCACTCATCTCTAATTTACAATCTCATTGTGATCCAAAAGTGTTCAAGCTAAAGGTAAAAGTAACAGGGTTTGAAGTGACAATTTTACCAGATCTAAAGTACACAATTTTAAGGTCAGTTTTGTGGTTTTTCAACAAACAATAAACAAAAGCACAAACACTGCTAATATTGTTTTTAGCTGCAAGATATGCTTTAATAAATAGATAATAATATGTGTCAGAGGCCACAGTAACAAATGATGAAATTACTTAATGTGGTTTGAGGCAGGTGTATGATGATTTAGGCATGTGGTCTACACACTGCTAACTGGTACTTGTTAGCTACATTAGTCCTAAAGCTCCAACATAAACCAAAAGAAGCAAACTTCAGTCACAAACCTGTCTTGGCCGATCTGCTACTTTTGAGAAAAACTGTACTTTTCGTAAACTATTACTTTAACCAGACATATAAACAAACCCTATCAACACAAAAGTAGACATTTACTCACCTACACTAAGATCTGGTACTAGAGAAATGCAGAAGAACAAAAGCAGCAACAGAAAAAAACAAATCACATGTGTTCACACATACATTTCTCTTTATTTCTCCTCTTTGCTTCTCCCTTTTCTTCCTTTCCCTCTCTGTATCTCACTGTGAAGACAAGACTCCACCTGGCTAAAATGTTCACCTCGTGCTCTCTCTCTTACTCGTACTTCCTCAAACAGTTTGCTCCATCTGCTGTAGAGTAGCTCAAGTGTCAAAATGAAAGTGCATGACTACCTAGAGGGGGTGGACCTTAGAGAGGGTGTGTTTATGAGTGTTTATATGTACATACAAGTTAAACAAGAATAAAAGTGCGGGAAAATAGCAGTTAAGGTGGGATTTCATCAAGAGTGTCTTTTGGTGTGGGCATGAGCAGCAATTACTAAGAATAGGACAAAAGAAAGAGAGAACAAGAGAACAAGAGAGCAAGAGAGCGCAAGAGAGAGAGCAAGAGAGAGAGAGAGAGAGAGAGAGAAAGAAAGAGAGAGAAAAAGAGAGAGAGAAAAAAGAGAGAGACAACCTATTAGATTTGACAGTTAGGTATGTGCTAATCATAGCCAACAGCTGAAGCTGGAGCTTAGTGCAGAGATACAGACAATTCCCTACATGCACATACACACGCGCACACAACCACTTGTGGAGAGATGAAGGAAGAGCACCAAAAAGAAAAAAAAAGACACTGCTCTATGCCAGAGCATCTCTAACTCTCACACACACACTCGTGCTCACACACGCACAGACATGCGCACGGGATATGAGAACTGATTCAGTATAAAAGTGATGTCTGTCGACATTACCAGGATGCAGGATACCCTGTAACCATGACAACCCCTGCAGCAGCAGTATGGTGACCCTGACAACTGACCTCCATCAGAGATGAAAACACACACACACACACACACACACCAACACACACACACACACACACCTTAACGTGGATGATCTCAAATCAGAGGTTCTTACACCCACACCGAATGATGCTCACAGTAAGTCAGATCATTACATTGCATACAAAATACCATATTTATGCAAATAAAAAACACGAGAAAATCTGATTAATTAAAGATAATGATTACACAGATTAAATACTATTTATTTATTTTACAATTATTAGATATAAAATAGATTGGAAAATTATATTATTTTAAAAGATCAAAATATTAAATATAAACAAACATTACTTTTATGTCTATGTATTTTGTATAGTTACTTATTTAATTTATATGTGTGTTTTTTGTTTTATCTGGGAATACTGGGCCTTCAAGCACCTAAAAACACTGAAACATGCTTTCTTCAAGCTATGTGAAACCACACGGCTTTTTCCCCAACTTCTGCTAACACAAGATGCTGGGTAAGGGGGGCTGGGAGTGATGGAGGTTCATACTACACACCCAGAAAGAGCAAGCCCAGTTGTGCTAGACTCCCAGCCACAGATGGCCGTGGCATCCCTGGGGGTCAAGCTTGCAGCAATAGGGCCAACGATTGGCTGTTGTGCCAATCTGGAACCCTGAAACAAGCTTTTAGGCAAGTGTGAGAGTATTTGGAAATATAGTTAGCACAGTGCTAACTGGTAGGGTACTTGCTTCTATTGCTTATGAGCCCCATAGATTTATCTATAATAAATATATCTGTTGATATTTATAAAATGCGTTCATTAATTAATCTTTCTATTCATTTAATAAATGTACTGTATGTGCTATGTTGACTTCTGTATGCATGTACAAGTATACGTGTGTACCTGTCTAGACACAGAAATACTGAAAATACAGACACCATGAAATTGTCTCAGCCTGATTTCATCCCCTTTTAATCTCCCTGATTTGGATCTGAGGTCTGTTAGTGTCTTGTAGAATAATTTGCACAGGCATGTGGCTGGACAACTAAAAACCTTGTTAGGTCCCTAAAAGCTCAGCCTATTAAAGCAGCCTGCTCAGGCCGTCACTCAGGCCGTCGCCACGGAGACGAGGAGCTGCGCAGTGCAGGGAAAGCGCCATTGCAAGGAAAGCACCATTGCAACGCATGCTGGGAGGGAGGTGGGCAACACCATGGAGACTGTGTAGGGTTTATTTATTTATTTACTTAGAAAAACAGGACCAGCAATAAACTAATCTTTCATTCAGCTCTTTCACTGCAGAGAAAGGGGGTGGAGTAAAACACAGGAGGAAAGAGAGTGCGAAAGAGAAAAAAACGCACTAATATAAAATCCATTATTATATATGGACACTGAAAAGGCGATGGTGCTCACTGTTACAAACCAACAATGCATTAATCTCCGTTCTGTTCTAACACACACCAGTCAGAACATGACTGTGTTTGTGTATTATGACACATGAGATTTCTGATCCCCTGTGAGTAATACTGGCGGAAAA
The DNA here is from genome assembly GCA_037576955.1 of Lepidarchus adonis. Taxonomy (NCBI): domain Eukaryota; kingdom Metazoa; phylum Chordata; class Actinopteri; order Characiformes; family Lepidarchidae; genus Lepidarchus; species Lepidarchus adonis. The sequence continues at coordinate 25,247,302 of JBBIGC010000125.1, read as the reverse complement.
AACACTCACAGTAGAGGGAGGGCAAACTGATGAAATCTCTTTCTATGTTTAGACACACACAGGACAGAATATGTTATAAAGTATCAATGGTGGGCATTCACAAAGAAAATACAAGAAGAGCAAGAGAAATAAACTCCCCAGCATTACCTCATTAACCGCTTTTCACACACACACACACACACACACACACACACACACACACACACACACACGTTTCATATAGAAACAAACAGCAACATC
>JBBIGC010000125.1:25219570-25245533 GCA_037576955.1 Lepidarchus adonis | reverse complement strand
CACACACACACACACACACACACACACACACACACACACACACACACACGTTTCATATAGAAACAAACAGCAACATCCTCACACCTACACATCATCATCCAGCTCTCATCAACAGGCACTTGAGGAACCCCACTCTACACTCATAGTCCATCACCCACTCTACTGATCTTTCAAGTGTTATTAGTTTGCTTGGTCAAGGCGGCAAAGTGTTTTCTTCATTATCTTTCCCTTCTAGTTAGTGTTATTGCTGCACTGTGCTTGCTACAGTCACACCAACAAAGCCACATTGAACTGAAGGAAGAGACAGTGAGACACCTACTCTGACCCTGCAGCCATGTCGAGGTACGCTGTGTTGGCCGTGTCCACCCCCGCAGGGATGGCTAAGCTCATGACGCTCGGTGCTCTCTGCACTGCTGCTGCGAGTCTCGAGTCCTACTGAGTCCAGAACACAATCCGAAACACTGAGGCATGCCAGCCACGGCACTCATTGCACACATCTAAGTGCATCCACAAGGCCTAAAGACAAGAGAGAGAAGACAGAAGTTAGAAACAGTTCAAATAACAGTTTCACATTTCATTGCAGTCACAGAAACACTTTTATTTTCATTTATGCCTTTAAAATACTGTTTGCATTTTATGCAAATATCAAAACTGCATAATAAACTGACCAACAAAAAATGTGATGTTAAGAAACTTCTAGAAACATGTAAGTTAGTATTAACAAATTTGTTAAAAAAGTGAGAATTAGAGAAGTTAGTATAGTGTGAAAGTTAGCATAGCATTTCTAACTGATACAACTAGAGAAGCTAGCAAGGCTAGCAAACCTTTTATTAGCAAATCTGAAGAAAACCCTCCAGTTTGACATAAAATTACATGAAGCCAAAACCCATGTACCAGGAGCACAGAGACATTGCGAAACCACTGAACTAATTTAAAGCGCTTCTGTAAACAGGAAAGGAGTAGTTTGCCAACAAGCTTTGTGATTCAGTGGAGAAAAATCAGAGGACAGTGAAAAAAGTTCTGTTTTTCAGCAGTTACAGTGCTTAAGCACTCTTTTTACTGATGCTCCCACAAAACATCAGAGAGCAAATATTTTCTTAAACAAAAAGCATTTTAAAATGTTGAGATACAATGCATGAAACCAAATAAAACAACTAGATGAACAGACAGGAAAAAAAGTACAGTAAGAGCTTATAAAGATGGTCTCCCTGTTTCTCCAGTCTGCACATTTTATAACACACACACACACACACACACACACACACACACACACACACACACACACACTATTTGTTGTCTATCTAGTCCATGGGCTATTGGCTAGAGGGGTAAAAAATCCCCCTCCCCACATTAAGCTGAGGACATCAGTACCTGACTTCACTTATGCTTTTCTATAATGTAAAGACTTTCCAAAACACTAGATTATGACCGGCTGCCACGCAATACCCTTCATTTCAGAAGCAACACTGCGTATGAGGCTGAACATTGTGACACACATTCAACTGGCAGGAAAGCTGGCGTCGCTGTACAAACTGCGCAAAACGAGTGCAGCCGCAACGGCAAAAAATGCAGCACCGTGCAGTTCCAGTGTATGACCACGGGAAGGCGCAGCAGCACACTCGGGCGCTGCCGCCATGAATGAAGAGAAATGAAAAACACAACATGGAGGCAGTCTTTCTTCCCTTTATCTGTCCTTTCCACACGATCTCTGTGAATGATTTCACCAAGACTGAGACACATTTGCAGAGCGTTTTTTTCTGACTGCTGCTCAGGTCTGAAACTGAAACAGATCTCCAGATTGAGCTGCAAGCTAATGTTTGGCTTCTCTTAACGTTCTTATAAAACCTGTTTTTACAAGGCGGCAAATTATTTATTTTATGTAAAAATACCGACGGCACGTCATACTTTTATCTATTTCCACCTCTAACCACCTGCACGTGACACAGCTACTCTGTCCCGCCCTTTGTTTTTGCAATATGTCTCCAGGGTAGAATTCAGGTGAGTGTCCAAATGTGAGATTTCTACTTCTGCTGTGTGCTGTGATTTGCTCTGTAAGTAGGGATGTCCTAATCCCATTCTGGTAAATCTGAATTAATAAATTCATGACTGTTAAAAATGGATTATATCACATACCAAAAAGGTCAATGTACCATGCATATAAAACAAAATTTTAAAAATCATCAGATGTGTCAATTAAACCAGTCTGTATCTGAAACTGAATGCAGCTTTCTCAACACCACGCTGCCTATTCAGTGCCTGAGGAGTATTTTCAGTATTGTGTAGGTAATAATTGGATTCAGAACATCACCGTATGCCTTCCTTCCTCAGAATACTGCCCGGGTAAAGTTAAGTTTTGGACAGAGCCCATGTTAAACACTATAGGGCTGTTATCTTAATGCATTCCATTACCATGGGATCATCTGGTCAACACAGAGATAAATACACACATGCCCATTCACCGTGTATATGAGGTAGAGGATTATTGTGCACGTCATAGTGCAGCTAAAATAGAGAAACGGGCAGAAAGACGAACAAATAAACAATTTACTGCAGTCTGGTGTCAGACACAGGGAGAGATGCCCGAGTGGAAAAGCTCTGCTGTTAAAATGAGGCGGGATTACAGAGGCTGACGGACTGCCAGACAGCCAATCAGAAGCTTTACTGTCAAGTAGCATTTTAATCCTGGCCAAGGGGAGACTAAATATGTCATACTGACACATTTCCCCAGAACAACAAACAGGGTGGGCCATGGAGGCCCTGGAATGTGGGCGCTCAGACACAGTGAGTAAGTATGTGTGTGTAAGAGAGAGAGAGAAGGAGGGGGATTTTGATTAGAGGAAGAGGGAGATACCCAGGCAGAACAGGCCATAAGATCATGCCTCTATAATCACTTGGTCATACAGCATAGAAAATATAGTGTTAAAAGAAAAAGTCATTACCTTTACACAACACACATTAACTCCTCACAGCCTCAGCTTGTCCTCTATAAAAACAGCTGTGTGTGAATCAGGAATGTGTTCTGTCTTGCTGGAAACTAGGGCTCGACCGATATGAACATTTTGCGGCCAATATAGACATCAATGTATTAATTTTGAACATAAACGATAATAGAGATGTTGTAATTTCAAGATTTTGTAAAGTATAGTTTGTTAAATAGTGCTTTACTGCCAGGTACAGTTTTTAGATCAGAGTATATACACAGGTGCTCCTAAAAGTAAAAAAAGTAAATAAATACCTGTAACATTTTGTCAGGATTATAGTCCTGGTGATGTTATCAAAACTGAAGACTTTTATAAGCTGGCAGAGGCATTACATTTTACTATAAGATTATCAGAAGGAAAGAACTTTGATAAGGTATCAAGAATCACGCTGTATCGATCTACCAAGTTAACAAAGCACAATTTAGAATTTTAGGCCAACCTTAATATTGTGCCTCTGTGTTGGGCAAAATTACTTTTTTGAGTTAAAACATGCAAAGACAGCAAAACAAAGAGAAGAGCGAGTGAGAAAAAACAGAAGGTTTCTCTGTTTGGATGTACTGTAGTTGAAGCATTTTCCTCAAATTAAATGGCTCGTTAGTTTTTCCAGCTCCTTTTCTCTGCCCCTGCAGGACAAGCCTGTCGTCACTGTTCAAGAATGTATGCATGCGCACTGGCTACTCTTACACACTTCTCTTATGTATCCTTTTAACGGTCAGCTTTCCTGCTTAAAGCTACAAGGCATTTAAGTCTCTCTCTCACACAGACACACCTATACAGACACACCCACATACAGACAGAAACACACACTTGCTCTCCTTTTGCCAGACATTACAAAGGGGGGGGAGAGGGGTCCTAAGAGATGATGGGAAAACAAACAGTACAGTAGAACATTCCTGCCTAAATCAGAGGACTAGCTCCACCTCCAGTCCTGCCCACTCATTACACACACACACACCAAAGAAAAGGAGGGAGGGGAGTAGAGAAAAGGAGGAAAGGGGGTGCGGGCATCCTCCTCCTCTCTCGTCCAAGCCGGATTTCTCCCCCTCCCTACCTACCGCACTTCCTAAATAAACTCTTTGCGCATGCGTCCGCGCGCGTACACACACACACACACACAGGGAAGGGAGGGGTGAAAGAAAGAAGAAAACGAAGGGTGGACGGAATCCGGAGCCAAATTAAATGGATCACAAGAAGAAAACGGCTATTTAAACACAGAAAAAAGACATGAAAAAAAACATGCATTGGCATCAACAACAACCAAGAAAAATGCTTAATGATTCTGAAGAAGGACTGGAGGGAGAAAGGGATTAATGAATGGGATTTCAAGAAAAAAGAGGGGTGAAAAGAAAAAAGGGTGAGGCTGGAAAGAACAGTTCAGTGGGAAAGTTCTCCTTCCTCTCTCCCTGCAAAGGGTCTCCCTGTTCCATCTGATATTTGTCATTAAGTTTGTCTTAACGTAATATCAATGGCATAAGTTTCTATGAGGTCAACTGTTTAATTAGGGCTGGCATTCCCAAAAAGATCTGAGCTAGAGCACTGATCTTAAATCGGATCTTCCTCTGCGTTTACGGTAATGTAAACAAATCCTAACTGATCCTAGATCAGTATTCCTGCCCGAGGTGATTGGTAAACACAGATCTGGGATCCTCCTCTTCTTCTGTAGATCTCTCAAAGTTCAAAGACCAGTAGGACATTTACAATGCAATCCGTCTGTCTTGCCAAAAAGAAAAACCAAGACAACACCCCCTACCTGTCCATATATGTAAAGTGTGTGGAATATCTGTTTTATGTTACAGCAGAAAGGAAACCCACTCATCTTCTGTGTAAGCAGCCACCCACCGCCCCTACATTCTCTCTCTGTTACTCTCTTCTCTTTTACACTTTGATTTTCTGTTCAAAAACAAAAAAATCCCACAGGTACTCAACTCCTGACTGATACGACTTCAACACCACTTGCATTGGCTGTATTACCACAGTACTTAAACAAATACAATACAACTAAAATCACATTTTCATCCAAAAGTCCAAGAATAAAACACACACTGTTAATATGTTTGGCCCAACACAGCACAGTTTATTTGTATATTTGCCTCCTGCTTATGAAGACAGAGCCAAGAAGAACTAATAGCAGGATTATACAGCAACATTAATGAAATTACAGTAACATTAAAAACATTTACCATGTTCTTATTAGCATAGCTAACATCAGTGCTGTTAAGCAAAACTCCTGAAAGACTGTAGTAAAGGGAGACATGAAAAGGGTCACTGCCTTTGCTTTTTAATTACTTTCATTTAGCATGTTTGATGATTACTTGAGGTAGGTCAATAAAAAACACTACAGTGAATGCATGACTGATGCATTTTCTGTCTGTTTTCTCACATAGTGGCTGTTCTAAAACTACTCATTCTCTCTCTCTGTCTGTGTGTGTGTAAAAAGGAGGGAAGTAGGCCAGTCATTTTAGCACCAGCAGGCAAAAGAACAGCCAGGACCACTCAGACCTTTTTATGGTAAAGTTGCTTTAACAATTTCATGCCCAAGTCACACCATTATGTCACACACACATAAAGTTATGTAATATTACAGTATGTTATTATACTGTGTGTATATATTTTTATTGTTAGTGCACTAAAGTAAAGCTTAGCTTTATGGTGCCTCGGTCCCACACACAAGCTACAAGCTAATAGGTTAGGCCCCCAGATAACACGCTAGTCACAATATCTTAGCACTAAGCTAACATGCTACAACAACAACAACGCATGTATTGTTGTGCTCCTATCAATGATATGAACTTACCAATTTCTTTGTAGAAGATCAAGTCTTGGACAATGGCTTATTTTCTATCATTGTCATTCTATTTTCTTTTTTCAACCTTAATTTATTGTTAATTGCTTTCAAGACATTAATGCCAAAAAAATCTAGGCTGAAATGTATTTTTATACAAGAGATAATAGACAGAGCATATTCTTTCTCTCTTTTTTCAAACAGGGTGCTAGGATTGTATAAAAGGTTTCATTAAATGTAGCTTAATACGTCTGAATGTAAAAAGTACAACATAATCCTGCCCTCATTTAGAATTCAGGACACAAAATGGAGAGACCTTCCCTGAGACCCCCTGAGAATGAGTGAGAGGGGAAAAGAGAGAGAGCGTGATCGAAAGCAGGAGGTGAATTCTATGAGCCACCTGTTGTGCAGGTAAAGCCCAGCTCCATTACAGCATTACAGTGCAGAAAACTGGTCACCTGATCCTTTTACCTCCCTCAGTGCCACTCACAGGAGACCAGAGGCCCATCGGACCCCATGCAGCCGAAAACAACATTAAAGTGACAGTTTGTATTTCTGGAACTGTCGCCTATATATGTATGTATAATATGTATTTATTAACAGCTGCCAGTCAGTCTAGACAATTGTAAAATTATAAGTGATTATTTAGGCATAATTTTCTAACTGTTCTGTAAAAACTTAATCAACCAGCTGATTTTTATCTAGTATGTTCCTTAATATTATTTGATTAATCAACAAATTATTCTGTGTGCAGTTTATCTCTCTTTATGAGCCACATTGTTCCATTTTTAATGTGGGACTGGTAGACATTGGATGCATTGGGACCTCTTCAAACTAATCTTTATATACCACTCTGCGTACTCTACATATAATAATATTTAAATACTTAAGTTGATATACATATTTCATCCCTAATTCCATACACTAAATCCATTCACTTCCCTAATGTCTATGTACTAGTATCTCTTTCATGGAACTGAATTAGTAAACACCTAGTTAGCAATGCTAGCAAAGTTACGTTCACTCTGTGCTCAGTGCTATGACAACTGAATAAATTGCTTAAATGTAAATCAAAGTCAGCCGAAGACAGTATTACCTTTTAAGGGATGTTTGCTGTAATTGCGAATACAAGAGGTGCAATGTGAAACAGAAATGTTTGTGAACACAGATGTTTTAGTATTCCAGACTGAAACTGTGAGAGGACAGATGGACTTCCATATTAGAAATTTCTATTTATAAAAACACATGCTGCAATCAGTACTATTAGAAGGCAAGTCTCTTATTTTGTGAGTGTATGGCTCCTTGTTTTAGGAATAATACCAAGCTAATTGAATGTTGAAAGTGTATTGAACTAATTAATGGCAATGTTTAGGATGTTGTTTTTCTGAAATCATGTAATAGGCTCAATCCCAGCCATTTATAAGAGTTTCTCCACCAGACAGCTCCACTTAAAGAGTGCAGTGAGTTTTGATATCCACACTTAAGTTCTATCAAGAGCTGTGACATATTTTACATTACATTAACACTGGGATAGATACCAACTGACAAAAAATGATATATATATATATATATATATATATATATTTAAGGTAAAAGGTTGTTTTTAAACAAAGGGTAAAAGGCCAATATGTGTAAACAGACATTTAGTTTAGGACATTTGTAGAAAGAAAATCCCTGAAGACATTTAGAGGAGAGCGAGGGAGAGAGAGACTTACACACTACATTGTGTGTGTGTAAAAATATGTGTATAGGTAATGAAGGCCCCACTTTTCCCTGGACATATCACTAACATAGGTCCTTTAACAGAAATTGTGTAGCAGGGGGGCATAAGTAATATTTTCTGCTCAGTCATAAAACTCTTATCCAGACGGATATTTCCATCACAAAATGGCTTATATATGCATCACATTTGCATAATTTATGAAAGATTCTCAATCATCATTCATTAGTCATTTAAAGGTAATGTAGTAAACCAAAAGTGTTTCATCCCTGGCTTCACTTTAAAAAGCTTCTTTTCAGCATCTTCAGGACACCTTCAGTCTTTGTATAGAGAACAGCCATTAAAAAAAAATCACATTAACTTTGAACTTTAAATTAGCTTAAACAAAACTATCTGCTTTTTACATTATGTGAACATTTCACAATGGTCCTAAATTACTTGGAATAAAACCTTGTGCCATCCACATATATTAAAACATGCTCCTTCCCCAATTAAGTTTGGGGCTTCTGTAGGGCTTGACAATTATGATCTGCTGCTGCTCAGGCTGTGTCAGAAACTGAGCTATGGGTTTTGGTCTGCAGCTTTACTGCTACAGCTGCACACTTCCTCTAAGAGTATGTTCCTCCATCCATTTGTACAGATCAAGCACAAGAGCCATGCTGCATTAAACATGATAAAAACATGTACATGTCTTATATAGCACATCTATGGCATCAGAATTCAGTGATGCATGTCCATGTGTGCAAGTATAAGTTCAGATGCACAATAATAATTTATTTTTAATTAATGATTTGGATGTATTTTTTCTTAATGAATACTGCATATGCTATGAGAGTTAGCCATAGTTCATCTGCATTGAAAAGGTGTATAGGTCTAAAGTCTATACATTAGTCAGCCATAACATTAAGACAGCATGCCAAAACAGACCCAACTCATTGAGGCATGGACTCCACAAGACCTCTGAAATGGGATGTGGCACCAAGACAAAGTCAAGTTGGAGGCCAAGTCAACACAATGAACTCTTATGTTCCTCAAAACATTCCTGAACCATTTTTGTAGTTTTGTAGGGCACAATATTCAGCTAAAATAGGCCACGGCCATACTGTTGCCCTAAGGTGGTCTGCCACAATGTTTAGGTAGGTGGTACAACAACATTTCCACGCAGAACATTGCCCATAGTACCATGTAGCATCCAGCCTTGTCTTCCCCATGGAAGCATCCCTGGTTGGCTCATTTGCTGCCTAACATATCAAGATCATATTAACATATCAAGAAGACAATCAATGTTTATTCACTTCACCCGTTACTGATTTTATTGTTGTATGTCCCCTATGGTAAGTGGTTATTAAGTAGCTTATAAACAACAGAACTGCTAGGTAACTAAGGTTTGCTTTTAAGTTGTTCTTAATCTCAGTTCTGTAGGCCCCCGTACCCTGTTCATTTTTATGCACCTGTACACCCACTTGCAACAAAACAATCTTCGCTATTAGTTGTTCATTTGGATCAAGTATGTTGGAAGGAACGGAATACTCTAAAATGTGTAAAGCAGGGGGGGTTCAGAACCAGTTTTAGGGCCCATTATAAATAGTTATGTTAGTTTATGTCAGTAATATATTAGTTAGCTTGCAATGAATTTTAGTACCAAATGATTAACAATTAACAGTAATTTTAAGTTCCCTGCACAATCAGGCTCCTAATACTAGAAGTGGGTAAAAAGACAACGATACTTTGAAACATTTCTCAGATACTTGATATGTCACAAAATGCAGATAGAAATATGGAACAAATAGAAAAAAAAGCCAGCAGTGCCATATTTTTAAAAATATCAATGTATGACTACCAATTATATTTATTCAGTATTTCTCACACAATGTAAATTCACTAAGGTTATACTTAGAAAATGATATTGCGGCCACAATTTATGATTATAGCGATGAAGATCATCATATTGCCCAGCTTTACTTTATACATATCAGACCTTCTACAGCGTTACTCAACTGGTCGAGCACATAAATCTTCTAATCAGGGTCACCTTCCTGTTCCCTGTACCAAACTAAACAAAACAGTACATTTCAAACTGCTGGTCTCAGGCTTCGAAATAATCTTTCACTGCAGCAGTGCTCGGTTGAAATGATTGAACTGTTTAGGGCAAAGCTTAAGATGCACCTATTCAGAATATCCTTTAGTTAACCATGTGCTGCAATTATTTAGTTTTTTATCTTGCTTGTATGTCTTTTTTCATGTATTGCTTTGCTATCTGTAAAATCTGCTATATAAATAAACGTAACTTATGTACTTTCTAACTGAGTTTCTTACACAGGCTAATTATATTTTCTCTCCAGGTTGGAAACTTGCAGTCACTTTAAATGTACTACTGTGATTTGTAGTGAAGTGACAAATCAGCTTGGGGCTGGCAAATTAGTTTGAAGCCTTAAACACACGAAATTTGTTATAAAAATATCCTACAGTTAAAACACAGACAAGAGTGTAACCAGGATGAAAATTCCACACAATTAGCATATGACATAACATATGTAAATAAAAGGAAGTTTAAAAAGTTCACAGATAGTTTCAAGGTGGCTGCTACTACTGCTGCTTTTAGCTATGCAAAATACTTTATACGTTTTTATACATAAGAGCAGATCTTACACTGTCAGAAACCACACAAGCAAGTCTAAAGAGTTATTTAACTCAGTTTAAATTAGGCAAATATACAGTATAATGACTGAGTAAGTGAACAGTGTGTGTCAGCAACACTAGTATCCAGTGTAAAACTAAATAAGCAAACTACACACAAACACATCTTGACTCAGGTAAGAGAGTGGGGTAAATGGGTAAATCTTTTTTTTTTTACCAAATTACCCTGAGTGCGCCAAAGTCTAGCAGGGAAACATCTTTACACATACTTGCAGCTTACTACGTCACATACCAGCCTGCGCCCACTCACTTTCTCCACACAACTTGCATATCTGAATCTAATAGAGAAACCGTTACTGACTCCTCATCTCTTTGCAAAGGACTAGTAAAAGAAAACCACAAACAAACCAATCCAGTCACCCACTTTACTACGAGGCTTAGCCATGTGTGCATAGCTCGGGACAAGTTCTTACCAACACAGGTTGTCATAAGTCAAAGTAAACTTTGTCATCTCTGCTATATACAGTACAGTATACAGAGAGACGAGGAGGAAAGACGTTTGCATCTGGCAACTATATCACACCAGTGTTTGAGTAAATGACCAAAGTCTGTATGTTTGCTCTTACAACTCTCTTACAGTGAGAAAAACAGCCTGATAATCATTTTGTCTAGTGTCTAAAGACCTTTATTTTTTGTTTCATAATTTAAAAATCAGTAGTCTAAATACATTTAGATTATCATTGGATTTCAGACAAATGAAATGTAAAAAAACCTGCATCAATACATATATACACAATATACAGTCTTATGCAAAGGTCTCTCTAGGACATGGAAAAAATACACACTATTTTCAGCAAACATTTATTTATAAGTTCATTTTTATGCAAATGTTTAGGCAACCGACATAATCAGTACTTAGTAACAGATATCACAGCTTGCAATCTCTCTTTATAGCTACAAGTCTTTCAGTTCTTGTACTTCTCCCATTCTTCCTTGCAAGATGCTTCTAGTTCTGTAATATTCTTTGGTCGTCTTGCATACACAGCTCTTTTAAAATCTACCCACAAATTTTCAGTGATGTTTTTTAATCAGGGGACTGTTATGGCCATCCCAAACCTTCAGCTGGTGTCTCTTGAGGTCATACATGGTGGATTGATGGTATGTGTATGTTTAGGATCATTGTCCTGTTGTTGAAGCCATCATCTTTTCAGCTTTAGTTTTTTTTTTGTTTTTTTTTTTTAAAAAACAGATGGTATAATGTTTGCGGGGCAGTGGCCTAGTGGTTTGGACTTTGCCCCTGGGATCAGAAGGTTAGAGGTTCAAGTCCCAGCCCAGGCACCACTGAGGTAACTCTTGAGCAAGTTACCGTCCTCACTTCACTGTTGTGGTGCACTAGTTGTGCAATGTGTGCTGTGGTGTGTTCACAATGACAAAAATGGTCACTTTCACGCTCAGAATTTGCTGCTATTTAGTGAAATCCATTCCAGTCAAATGGGGATTCCGATTTGTCTTTCTGAACAGCATACAAGCAGTTTTCTCTGTTTTCTTGGTCTTCCAGATCTCATCTAGACCTCCACAGTTACCCTGAACTGCCATCTCTTCATTACATTTCTCACTGTGAAAACTGCAAGCTGACGATGCTTTGTGTATATATATTAGTGAAAAGGAGGCACCAATTAAAATATCAACTAGTTCTACAGCTGAAAATCAGGCCAGTCAACTAAACTAAGATCAAGCCACCTTTTTATTCCAGTTACACAGACCAAATTAACACTGTTACTGCAGTTTACTCATCAGATTGGACAAACTGCTGCAGTGACCACAATGGAAAGCAAGATTAGAGTGAGAGAGATAAAAGCTACACTACTGCTTCCTCTTGATGGAAACTTTCTGGCCACAATAACATGAACTTGCTGAACTGGACACATAATGCTTTTCACCTCTAATGTCCCTCCAACTCGCACACACTTCACACCTTGACTATAGAAGTCTGCATTTCTACAGACTGTACATCAACGGACAGAAAATTCGCAGTAGTCACAATCTCAAAATTTGAGTGAATGGGTCATTAAAAAAGTACAATCCAATTATTTCCCTATACAAATTATAATTTGAATACTTCAAACCTGCTTTCTATTCTAAAAGGGAATATTTGTGACAAGTCTCTATAAATAAACGCTACTCTGTTAAACTCTTACGTTATCGTCAACCCAGAATTCCCATATCTGTGCACACCTAGATATTAGACTTGAAAGTCAGAGGCCTATGCATCCAATAAATCGTTCACAATATGGATATATCTCCCTGTTCAAGCACACCAGGGTTTAGCTGCTCTAGTCTGCCTGAAAATAGCAGCCTGGGGGTGCATCTGCTGTGGCCCCTGATGGAGACAGCGAGGGGGGGGTTAGGTAGAAAAGGAGGAGGGCAAAGGGTCTTTGTCAATGTCAAAGGGGAAATGAGTAGGAGATACAGCTGGTGTTTCAGACTGACCTCTTCAGTACTGCTGGACAGTATTGATAAAGCTTTATCATCAGTTCCATCAAAACATAATGTAGGACCACACAATCACACTTTCACTGCCATCACAACTGTTGGTTTCATCAGTTAATCAATCACTGTGAACATTGCTAATCATCATGTTAAATGATATAACTTATTCTAGTGTATGTTATCTGTGCCAGCAAAGCAGAACTGGGGCCACACAACAATTTATTTCATTTCAGTTTTAGTTGTTATTAATGTAGTTAACTGCATAGGTGTCATTTGCTGGGTGCAGCGAACTGTTCCAATATAAACTAAACGAATAGTGCTCGTCTTTGGAACTCTTTTGTCTTGTTAACATTTACAATACAGTGTTAAATTCCTTTCAGTCTTATTGTAGGAAGCGGAAACAAAACAAAAGACTCCAATCAAAACAAACTCCGGTTTCTCAAGTTTGCAAAAGGAGCAATACTCAGGAAGGAGTAACTTTATTAGTAGGGGTGGGACAAAATATCGATTTGGTGAAACATCATGATCATCATTGCTCACACGATACAATAATTGATACATCTACTGCAATATCAATATTTTAATTAATAAACATTCTCAGCCAATTTGACTCGCCTGTATTGCTACTTCATGTCTCCTCTGGGTAGCACTGCACAAATGAATGCAGGAAACTTGGGTGAAAGGAGAAAAGGGAAATTACCAACCGGCAGATGGCAGAGAAAGCTAGGCTGAGAGACGCCCCAGCCACAGTATAGTGGGTTTACTTTGGCTTTTATAACATGGGCAGAACAGACCGTGGATTACTTTGTGCCAAGCAGCTTCTCTGCATGTCTCCTTCCCGTGGTTGTTTCATGTAGCAATGAAGTCTAGAAGCAATCATGCGTCAATGTGAGTTAAAAAAACAACATCTGTGGAGAGTTTCTTTGAAAAGGGGGAAAAGACCCAATAATAATGCAAGGGTGTAGAATTTCCAACCAATATCTAGCGTTTGCTGAACTGTCCTCATGAATAATTTATCAAACTAAAGTTTAGCGCTTAATAAATTTCTAACATAATGCGTTTCTGTACATAAAGGGTTAAACTAGCATGAGTTTATGTGATTGTTATGAGTTTATCTGTGATGTGATTGACTTTTGCCTTTTCCTGCTGATGTGTGTCCATCAACGTTTGTTAGCACCAAGAAGTTCTAATACATTTTCTAATTGAAAAAGAAGTTATTGTATATATTTTATCATTTATATACGTTAAGATTTTATACTATTAGTGGTTGGTTATGTTGATTTGTAATGCCTGGTTCCTCCTTTCAGGTCTCGGTCACTTACATACTGATGTATATGAGATATATTCTGCTGATGTAAAGTTAATATATCTTTATTCAACTGCTTCTGTGTTGGTCATTAGTACTTTTTACATTACATAATTGATTTATTAACATCATTGTAATTAGAATGGATTTAATACATTTGAAAATAGCATTGCTATTATTTATGTAATAAAAATTATCATGGAACATGCATTGCAGATCGTATCATTATTAATGTAAAAAATGTTCTGATACAGCTATTCTGCAAATATAACAATATTAATGTTCGTCAATACTATCTAGCATTAATGTACTGTTCTTACAGTAACAAGTAATCATGGTTGTTAAGCTTAGACAGAGTTGTCCATATATTACTCTGTTGTGTGTTAGTGGCTCCAACACCCCAGCTCAAGCTAGATCAAGTGAGCTACAACTGTAGCCAGTGTTTAGGTGTGATTGGTTAGAGAGCTCAAATGCATATAAACTGCAGTACGCAGCATAGGCCATGTGTGTTGCAAGTGTTGCTATAAAACAGTAACTATGAACCATTAAATTAAAACTTAGTGTTAAAAGGTTACTATGTCAAATTTGATTTCTAATAAAGTATTGTTAAGTAATTTTCCATGACAAAGTTGGATTGTGCTAGCATATGCACTCTAAAGCGCTCATTTCCTGTTTATTTTTTTTGACAATCTTATAACTCACACCTGACCCACACACACACACACACACACACACTTGACTGAAAACAAGCAGGTCAGTCCAGTACACAAACCACAATAATTTGCCTTATAAATACTGAAAAATACCTTACTGCATGTAAAGTTTTTTTTCAGATAAGAATGTCCAGTTAGCTGTAGCAGAAGACAAAGCATGTGTGAGGGTAAAGTGATTTGGAGGCTGCAATAAATCCCCTATTGTTCCTTTCACAGAGTGCTGAATGTTTATGCTTTTATGTAACTCCAGCATATGAGAATCTGCCAACGACAAGTCACACAGTTCAGCACGTTAAAACAAACCAACCTATACTGTCACAGTGACACCTATTTTGTCTTTATTCACACTATTATGAATTGAAAGTGCTAATCTAAGTATAAAAAATCCAGCTTGCAGGGACTTGTAATATCCTGTAAGTGAATACCTAATATTTACTGCCCCAGACATGTTTTAAAAGAAAGGACTCAAAATAAAACATTGGACTCAAAATAATGAAAAACACTCACCAGTATTGTTAGCCCAGAATTAATGCCGGTACAAAAGCAAAGTAAGTTATTAATCAGTTATATTTGCTAGTTAAAGGCATGATGTGATAACATTTAGAAGAGGGCCATTGTCCTAATAGTAATTATTCATAATAAAGTTACAGTTACCTTTTTGGGAACTTGTCTGCGTGCTTTACAGTATTCACTTGCTTTAGTACATTTGGCTCAAAACTAATGGCTAGTGTTTGTGCTAATCTCAACTTCATGAACACAGGCAAAGCATATGTGTGTTGTGTGGGGGAGAATTGTCACAATCATAGTTATTGATTGTGTTGAACACTTGCGTAAAAGAAGAGAATAGGTTAAAAGAAAATGGGTTAAATGCAGATTTATTACTGTTTTGAACATATGATGGAAAATTTGGGAACTAAATTAAATACAAATGACCAGACTAGTTTTAAAAAATCTTCAGGCAAACATCTGAGTGACTGAAGGAAACTGGCTGAGAGATGTAACCTTAATGCAATAAAGTATGGAGCTAAAATAAAAACGCAAAATTTTAATTCATTATATTTAAAAATAAAACAAACTGGTTATTTTAAACACATACAGTCTGTATACATTGTTTTAAAAAACCTTTAAATATATCAAGTGTGAAAGATTTTGGTTAACTATCTCCCAGTAGATGGTTGAAGAAAACCCTCTATACAAGTCAGGAAAGGCTTTAGAAAACAAACATATACAACCATAAACTATGAGCAAAGAACATAACAATGGAAATAATAAAACATCTAAAACGCGTTTGGTGTGAGTAAGAAAAGTACGATGCAGGTAAAAGGCTAGCATAAAATAGTCCTGATGAGGGGTTAGTGTGCTGTAGGTGTAGTAGGGGTGTGGGTGCAGAGGAGCAGCGACTTGTTCCTCTCCGCCATTTTCATAACGCTTTCAACACACACACAGCGAGGAAGGGAAAACCAGCCCATTCAGACCACGTTTACAGAAAAGAAAAAGCTTTACTGTCGACCTGTGAACGCCGCATACGGATTACTTTATTCGGGATTAGGGTTTATTTTCAGCGCTAAAGAGCTCCAGCACTAGTTAGCAAATGAAGCTTTAACAAAAAGGGGCTACGCTACTTATTAGCAAATTATTCGGTTATTCGGAAGAAATTTCAAGATTATCAGCAACGGCCGACAAATACCACAGGGTTTGTCATCTATGCACAATATATCGATGCTAGAAATATGAATAGAATATGTGGGCTATTCAAGATCTAAAATAAGAGCTAACGGCTAATGCTAACCAGCTAAAGTTAAATGCGCAGACGAAATCAACTCACGTTTGTTCTCAAATCGCAAATACAAACTAAGCATTTTGCCCCGAGTATACGCAGAATTAAATGTAATGTGTGTGCGGTTCTTTTTGAAAATTACAAAAATAAATGCTTTCCTCACTAAAAGCTGATAAAAACACTGCGCAGTTGGCTGCATGAGCGCAAACTCCGCGGTTAAGTGACGAGATGGTTTAACGTTACAAAGCTAGCGAGGCAACTAGCTACTGTTTTTATTCTTTATATCATTGTCCATTTGATATTTTTTCGATTCGAGTCTTGATTTAGTATATCTAGATTTGTAGAAGTCCCCACAGCGTAAAATCCATATGTAATCGAAAAAAAACGGGACGTATAAAAACAATTTATAACAGAATATTTTCTTGCTACAGACAAACGGGACATTGCCTGTCATTGGTTTATTTCTGTGCCCGTAGTACACGAGAATACTGGCAAAGTTTTGGGTCTCTATGCATGTACTAAAATGGGACAAAATAAAACACGAACCTTTTCCCGTCTACCAGGCAAATCCGTGGCTCTATAAGTAGCTTGTTATCATTTCTATTAACGTTAGTACAGCGGTGTAAAAGAATACACAAAAAAGCCTCATTTTTGGTCACTGAACCATCGAGCTCGTCTGTCCATTTTTATACGTTATAGTAGAAAACGCAGATTCTCCCCTTTCCCCTCCACATTGCTCATGTAAACATTAATAAACACAGCCTGGCTTTGAGAAGACGCTGGGAGACGGACCGTAGATGTGACAGTGGGGGTCTGCGAGAACGAAAAACACGATTTAACCCGAACATTATACTACCGCATTGACCACTGTTTACCAAATTTAAGTGCAAAAACTCTTCCCTTTTCAGCTAACTCGCGCTAGCACTGTCTGAGCACTGCTATGCTAGCTAGCTAGCTATACAAATATCCAGAAGAGGTGGGATGTAACTTGTATATACTACCAGCAACTTTTCTATCCAACATATCTAATAGGAACATATTTTTTGGTCGCTTTACTCAGTCTATAACATAAATGACACTAATGTCCAAAGCTTACAAACTAGCCAACTGGCTATCTGCCATCCTCAGTGGCCAAAAAAACTCGAGAGGTATTTATGCCATGAAATAAGGTCGTCAGCGTGATAACCCTCCAAAAACACAACATCTGCATTTAGGAAATATTTAAAAATGGTCTGAAGCTGTTCAGTAACACGTTATCCCCAGCATCCACACACAGCCAGAGCCCTGGCCAGCACAAGTCAGGTTAATGTTAGCCAAGAAGATAAAGCTGTAACCTGATGAGAGTATTAGAGACAAGTATTTTCGCTGCAAAAGATGGAATAAATGTTCAGTGTTAATCCAACACTTACCTTTAATGTCCACTGTATATTTAAAAAGCGTTGAATGGAGAAACGGGGCACCAAAACAATTACTCTTCAGTCTCCACTGCGGATGTAGCAAAGAAGATTTATGAAAAGGATAAAAACTGGTACTAGACTGCTGTATGCTCTCTTATTTACGGTTAACAACCCTTGAAGTCTTGTTCTACGCTCAGCCTATAGTTGTGTTGAGTTTTATTTATTTTAAACCCACAATTTTTGTCCACTATAAGCGAGTGATAAAAAATTGGATCCCTTCAATCCCTGTGCAAAAATGGCGGCCCTGGCAGAGCTGCCCCGGTCACGCCCACCATGTTAAAACCACGCCCATTCTTGCTGTTGACCCCGCCCGTCCATCGCCGCAGGTCACGCCCACATATGCTGCGGGGTTGCGAAAGCGCAGAAGCAGGGGCTGCAGGGGAGGGAGAGTTCACCCACGGTAAAACGGACACACGTTTGGTCTGTTTAGCCCTTTTCGCATCAATGTTGAGGGATGGCGTTGATTTTCTTTCCGATTCGATACCAAATAAGAATAAGGCAAGTATCCCGATACTAATGCTTATTGTGTACATAAAACTGGCGTAAGGAACGCATGACTTTTTATTGCATAAGCGTAATGCTTTGTTTAAAAAATATGCTAACAACTCCTCTTCAAGCTTAAATATTCTCATAGGCTGATATTTACTTCAAAAGTATTACAGTTGTGTGTTTAATATCTAAAGACTATATTCGCATATGTCAGGATAGACAATGAAAGTACACATGTTACTAAATGTGTATTACTAAACGTTACTAAATAAACGTTTTCAAAGCTTGCCACAATCAACTGTGAGTTTAATAAGCTGATCTATGATTAATGATCTGCATTCACCTGCCTCCATTATTTAAGCATTTTTTTGTTTCTTAGGGTTTACGGAAAAACAAATAATTTGTTATTTATTCTCAACAGGGTCTGTCAACAAGAATTTCTACAAAGTCACAAAAATAGAGAAAACTCTGAAGAAGCCTTGATGGTTATTTTTCTCCACATCACATTCCCCTAAAACAGCTCAGAATGATGGAGCTGTACGTCTCAGTGTTATTTTAACACAAAACATTTACATTTAAGCCTTAAATGGCTCAAATGTAAAAGACACTATGTAAGAGCTTTTATGTGGTAATATGCAAAATAGTGCACATGTGGATTAATCACATGTGGTTAGACATATTATGCCCAGTTTGGGTGCAGAAGGCAATATTTACATTTCTGGGTAGTGTACTAAATAGGGAGCAGAGAGTAGTTTGTGATGCAGCCTTAGCAAATGCGCTTTTAAAAAATATTTATTACTGTAATTAAAACTGGATGACATGTGAATTCTTCACATTATTACTTTTATTTTACTGCTTTTTTGCCCTTTTTTTGTAAAGGTAGCTGCTATGATAAAAGATTTTCCCCAATTAAAAACTGCCATGTGTCTAGAAATGTTTGACCCTGTGATGGAATATAATATTGGGCCCTAAAACTATATAATCTCTTAGGTAGTGTTCTCCCAGCATAATTTTTAATGTTGGGGGTTAAGTTTTGTACATTCTCCCATGCAACCTGCCACTGACGAAACCTCACTGGAAATCTCAACGCACTTGGAGGAGAGAGCTGCTAGTTCTCTTACCTTCACTAACGGACATAGGCTTTGGCTCTTATGCTGAGTGATGTGAAAGAGTAGCTAAACCACCCAGAGTGAGTAAAGCCTCTGATGCTTTCTCAGACGCATATCATAGGCATGAATGGTTGTGGCATGCCTGGGGATCAGACTTGCAATTGCCTAAAAATAGGGGCAACACTTGGACAGCTTTGCCAAAACAGCTTTTTTCACACTTGAAGTTAGTATATATCAATGGTAAATGCACACAGCTCTGTTAGAAATGGTTTAAATCATTTAAATCATTTATTGGTCATCCTGGACCTTGGCAGATATAGTAGCATAGAAGTTTGACCAAATTGACCAATATTAAGACTTTGTTAAACAGGATATTTACAAGTCCATTACATATTAACACTTAGTATTTAGTATTTAATTACACACAGTGAACTGCTTCTCTCTCCCTTTTGAAATGACTTGGGGAAAGTCTTGTACTTCATCCTCTCTACAATTACCCAGCGGTAACGGCTTTGCTGCTGATTTATCTTCTGAAACATCTAAATGCTGATAAAGCTGTGCTTCCTGTTAAAATTTTATTTACAGCCACAAGTGGTGATGCTCAACCTTGAACAAGCTGATTACAGGTATGTCAGTAGTAAAGTGGGCTGATCTGTTACAGAAATAGTCTTCATGAATACCCACCCACCCACCCCACCTCCTTTTAATCCTTTGTTTGGCCTTTGTTTTTATGGGGAGGAAAGTGGAATACAAGCATTTTCTCTTTTGATCCCTATCAGCATTGGTTCAATAAACAAATAGTTTCTGAGCAGTATTTTTTTGCTGTGAAAGTCTTCTTGGTAGGAAAGTGTCTTCCTCAACCCCAGTCCTCAGGCTGAATATGAGCAGTACACCTATATAAGACCCAACATGATAGGAGGCTGCAATGCTGTTATGTAACCCCTTATACCAATGCAGTGTCTTACTGTGCTAAAGGTAGGTGGAGTGAAATAGTGACCACCTATTTTGAACACAAACATCTGGCCAAGGACAGCCGCTATTGAAAGATTTAGATTGGGTGCTTGCTCATCAAACACTGTGATCACATCCTCACATATAAAATGCATTTCCTATTGATCAGCAGTTGGACGTCAGTCAGAAAATGTGCTGCCACTTCTACAACAGCACTCCTACATCACTCAATGAAAATGGCAACTCTGTTTTTCAACCAGAAGGCCTCTTTCATGTTAGTGCATCAATCCCTTCCCAGTTAGAGGCGCCCCATCCACATCCACCCTCCCTCTATCTATCCCTCCCCCACCCACAACTAAGCTAAACCGCGTCCTCCCGCGCATGCGCATTACACAGCGGTGACTTGGCTTTCAGTCGGAGAAGAGCAACGCTGAAGGTGAAATAGCAGACAGCTTCGCTCAGTACAAAGACCTGCTTAAGGGAAAAAACGATATACAGCTACATCGCGAAGGACTTTTCACATTTGCAACACAGGACTTTTAAGGAGGCGAACAACAACCAACCAAGTGGTGGGAGTCAAGGCTACTTTTACAACGCTGAATAATAAGGTTTCTTTGTTTATTTCGCGCAATAAATCATAATAAGGCGATTTCGTTTCTTTTAAAGCATTTACCCCACCCAGAAAAAGTGATGCCTTTAATAGACTGCGTGGCCAAATAATGCTCCTATTGTCCTGCTTCACTCCGACTCGGTTGGGGGTTTTCGGATTGCGTCATTCCGCGTTACCCGTATGTAGGCGTGGCCGGAGCTGTGAGGAGCGCGCGGCCCGCCCGGAGAGACGAGGCGCCATTAGAGCAACCACAACAGCAATCCGAAATAGGTCGCTTACTCGCCGCTTGGTGAAATAAATCGCTCGTTATAGGCGCGAACAATGCCTGGCGTTTATAATGAGCGATTAAAGGGGGATAGTTGTTTGTTTGGGGAACAGAAATGAAGTACTAAAATGCGATTGGCTGTTGGAAACACAGTCTGAAGAGTGGGGGTTGGGTGACGTAAGTCATACTCCGCACCGATTCTGCGCAGAAAATGGTTCTTAAACGTCTGCGTCTTAGACAGCCTTCTAGTACACACGCTTAGCACTGAATGACAGCTATATTTGATACGGTAATAAGAAAGATTAGGCGGAACATATTGAGCAATATCTATTTGACACTCATGCAGTTGTCTTGTTTTTAAAATACAGAACCAAATTTAAATTAACATGTTTCCATTAGACTAAGTTTAATGTAAAAAAAAAAAAAAAAAAACCTCACTTTAAAGTGATGTATGATGGGTTTGAGGAAAGGCAAAGCTTCACGAATACTGTTGAAAGTTAAAAGCAGATACTGATTGTACACCCCCCTTATCCGCTGTATCAATAATGGACCAGATGTCAGTAAAGCTACTTTTCATCTGCTGGTGGTATGATCAGATAGAAGGCAGCTTTTAAAAGTTCCAAACATACAGCAGCTCATCTGATTCCATTTATTAGTTTGTCCCAGTCTCCACATAGCTGATAGTGTGCTCCTGTTAATTTAATTAACAATGTGAACACTACTTCCTTATTTTCTGATTACATGAAAGTGACTACAGAATCTCTACACCACTGCACAGGATTCAGATTCCAGAAAACTGCACAGAACCACACAACACTGTCGGATGTATGAGAGCAGTAGCAATATATTCCCGGTACTTCATAATGAGATAAATGTGTCTAAACGAGTTATCACAGTTACACAATGGAAACCAGCGTTCGTCCAGGATCACGGTGGAATACAAAAACAACAAGACTTCACAAAGAACAAACAATAAAAGAAGCAGAGACTAAGAAAGAAGGAGTGGGCCATAATGTTAATCTATTGATTGAAAGGTGGAATTGCGAGTTACTTCATGTGGGTAAAATCACGCTCTGGAGGTTCGGGTTTTAAACGCCAGCCGATGATCTCGCGATATTTTGGCGCGTGCTTCAGCAGTTACCGCTGAGCGGGAACGTCACGTCATTTGGAAAGCGTCGTAGGGCGAAGCAGTAAAACAGTTAAAGTCTCCGTACTGTGGCGTAGTTTTTGTTCAGTATTCAGGTTGGGGTCAGTGGAAACGTCTACACATATGGGAATTATCTTGTGGTGATTAATTCCCTTGTGAAATTTATATCTGCAGCCAAGCATTACATAATTTAGACATGTTTAATGCGTGGTTAAACCTCCCCCAGTTTCCACAGCCTAGTCCTCGGAATCACACACCAGGTCCAGTTTCATTTCGGATACAGTGTCGATACTTTTGGCCACAGGGAGGATTATTTGGAGGGAAACGTACAGAGGTGTTTTCATATTTTTTAACGGTTATGTTTGAAGGTTCCTTATCTACAGTGTATTTCGTGATGATCAGGTGTGTTTTGTTAATATCGCGGCTTGTACAGCGATGTGACTCTGCTCCGACCGCCGCCATGTTGTTGCTGTTTCTGCTCGTGTGATCAAATGGCGCGCGGCGCAAATTCAATCACTGTCCACGGCGATTTTTAGAGATGGTCTCTACCGGTCATTACAAGATACACGATGAATATTTGTGTTTTCATTTCTTTTGCGATTTGGGACGTTGGTACTGCGGTCATGTTTGTACACAGCGCGGGGATGTGCAGCAGGGACTGAGCTGCACTGTGTTCGGCTCTGTCTCCTGGACTTTCACACTGTGAAAAATTAATAAAAAAGACTAAGATTGACTCCAGACTGGTTTCATTAATTGCCACAACAAAAGACTACACTATATTACACATATTTATTCATCTTTTACTGAGGAAATTACGAGCAAAGTACAACCATGGTGTTGAAATGGGCCCAATGAAGAAAGTGAATTAATTAAATATAAAGACTGTTATGAACACTTGCAAATAAACACAACGTGGTCATGAAACACCTGTGTCGTATGGTTTAACGTGACGTAGTTTGTTAATCTAGAAAATATATCGCCATATTTTAAGGGGAGGAACGGAAACGTCGCCGTTGATAAGGGCTGTTCTCTCTTTAAGAGCAGTGTTTGTCGCCCTCTAGTGGGTCGCACAGTGATCGCCGGACAGAGGTTCAATTGTAAACGGCGCCCTACTCCCTGCATAGTAGAACACTATAGTGATTTAAAAACTGGCACTTTGCACAAATGCTCAACAAGGAGCCCTGGTATAGTACCCCCTGTCCCATGCTGGTCAAACTGCATGGGTGTAGAAACATAACACTTAGAAAGAAACGATTTTTCGTTAATAAATGAATGTAGAATTTGTTCAGCTTATGAATAAGATGTCCTATAATAAACGTGAAAAATGTATTTGGGTATAAAAAACACATGACCCAAAACCAAAAAGAAAATAGATAATGTATGGTTTCGGCCTCAATTAAGTTAAATTATTTTTTTGTCTTTGAAGAGAAAATACAAAAGAGAAGTACAAAAGAGAACATAAAAACACAAAAAGCGTACAGTCAGGTGAAATAACAGTAACAATCATACAAGCATACAACACACATTTCATATAAATTCAAAAAGGAATAATACGAAGTTACATTTACAGAACGCTTTTGACAATTTCAAGGTCGCTTCTCTCTCTTTCTCTCTCTCGCTCTTTCACACACGCACGCACTCAAATAGAGAATATGATGCGTTTACCTACATTAGTTATTCTGAATTAAAGAACATACTAAAACAACAACTATATTACGAATTATACGCCGGGAAGGAGAAATACTGTTTTGGCCAATCACAATGCACGTTGTTTTCCCGCAGTTGACGGGTACGCTTTATTATCCAATCAGGATGGGTGTTGTTTACAGGCGGCTATACAGGCTGGTTACAGAAGGTGACTTCTAAAGGGGCCTGGTTAGATTTGATCATTCTTTAGGAAATAGCATTAAGATGTCGTCTTTCGGGAGGACGACGGGGGTCCTCCGAGCTGGAGCTCAGCTGTTCAGACACCGAACTCAACAAATTTCTGTCCGAAAGTAAGTGACCAATAACAGCCCCCAGCACAGCTAAGCTAACGAGCTAACAGAGCAAATATGTCCCGGAAACACTGCTCAGAATCGGGATCGCACTGAATATCAGGTCTGGATGGTTGGATCGGTGGCTGGAGGGTTATTGATCTCGGGGAAACTGCTTAGACTTCTGCAAACCAAATCGCAAAAAAATCGGTTATGCCTTAGGCCTTTTATTTCTTTTATAACTATTTGTATTCATTTATAATAATGTTTGATAATTTCTATTTTCTACCACATTCCTGTATTTATGTAACTATAACTCCTAGTAAATCTCATTTCTGTACTGTCACTGTTGAATCATTCTAGGTGAGTCTGTCAGTAGACGTTGTGACAAAACTGATCAGCTGAGTTCACATGAGGAGTGAGAATTGAGGAAAGATGTTTTGTTGGAATTACTTGGGTTCTGCATTTGAACAACTCTTATCAGTTAGCGTGGTGAAAACTGCATGCTTAAATTGTGTAGTAGTCTCAAATAGTCTTTTAGGTCAGGTTTGTGATCCTGTACTGTAGTATCAGAATCAGAAAAACTTGATTATCCCAGAGGAAATTGCTTATGCAGCGACTGCACATGGAGATAATACAGACGTAAAATAATGTACAGTGATAAAGTCCTAGAGTAGCTAAATAACCAAGATAAAAATACAAAGGTAAGGTATAACTAGGGTGAAATAATTAGAATAAAAATTAGAATTTTAATGAATACAATACAATAAAATAAGATAAATAGTACTAGCAGCAGTGGTGTTGCACTTTATGTCCAGGCTGGGCAGTGATTATTGCACATTGAGGCTAGTGAGGAAGCAGCAGGTAATATTGTTCCATTAATGACATGCTGAAAGGTGTTACGTCTGAAACAGAAGTAAATACTGTAAAATCAGATTTTTTTTACATGTCTGATTGTATTGTGTCCATTTATGCTGATGATACATTCTGCTATATTTGTGTGTTTTTTCTGTTGAACCTCTTAAGGGCAGGGGGAGGTCCACACATTGTTGCCCAGTACAGGCAGCCTCCACAGCTAACAAAAAACCAGCAGTTCCAGGCCGAGCTGCTGAGTGGGGCCATGTGGTTCTGGATTCTGTGGCACACCTGGCATGACTCAGATGCCATCCTGGTCAGTTAAAGTCAACCTGAAGTTTAAATTGACCTTATGATTTTCATCTAGTTTTTCATGAAAATACTCACAGTATCATTTTCTGTTTTTGAACATTAGTGGGTAGAGGATCATTTTAACAGTAAGGTCATGTCCATTAGGGGTGGGCCACAATATCAGTATTGCAATATATTGTCATCCTTGCTCACGGGATATACGATAATCGATACGCCGGTGGCAATATCGATATTTAAGTTTGGCGCCATGTTGACTCACCAGGGTCGTTACCTCTCCTCTCCTCTGGGTGCCGCTGCTCCACTGAGAGCAGAAGAAGATGCTTGTTTTGCTCTAAACTTTGAAACTGCAACAGTTGGATGCAAAAAAGCTCGACTGAGACGCCCCA
>JBBIGC010000125.1:25128860-25155191 GCA_037576955.1 Lepidarchus adonis | reverse complement strand
ACACACACACACACACACACACACACACACACACACACACACACACACACACACACACACACACACACACACATGTTTACAAAGTATGACAGACACATACTATGCCTCTAAATGGCTGTCTGAACCTGGTCTGTCTTTCTAACCAACCATCTGACCACACCCTTAACTAAACAACAAACAACAGCCAATCAGAGGCAGAGTAGGGGCAGGTCTTCAAGGAATGCAGGAAATTATCACTTGCCATTTTGCTGCTAGGTAACGCCAGACCAATTAAACATGATGTGGCAATATTCAGAATTAGTGAGCCAAACTCACAAAGGAAAAAGGATGAGGTATCTGCCAAAAGACAGTTGAATGAGACGCACTTAAGTATAATGTGACGAGGTGACAAAGGTGAATTTAGGTTTTAAACATGAAAATAGGAAATTTTATATCATTTGACCCAAAAAAGCTACTTATTATTTTGGCTTGGCTGTTGTTGTTTTTTTTCTTTCTACCATTTACCATCAAAAGAGTTTTAAACCTTGACTACAACAGTGCACTTCATCTCTGTTGTGTGGTATTTGTTTCAATGTTACTACATAACTTTGGGTTTCCAGTATGAAATGCTACACCATCGAGCTAGACTATATTTTAACTCAATTACGCAAAAAAAGATCTCTAGCAGAGTGACCTTTCTCACACACATAAATATTAACGAGTAAACGAGTAACTGCATTTTCTCATTGGATTGCCAGCGTTCTGTAAAACTAGTTTCTAGCAACAGTTGTTCAAAAAAACACATTTGTGGGCAGGTCACATACAGGTCGACTGTAACAGAATCTCCAGTGAAAATTCTTTACAGTTTTGGCTTATTCTTTGTCTGGGAAACCATCTATGTGTTCACTACAAATAGATATATCAAATCAGCATGAGAGTACACCAGGAGTCACATTTATCAGAAATTTAAATGCAATTTTTACGACCTCCTAAATACAATTACACAAGCAGGGAAGAAGTGATTGTAGCTCAGTACACTCAATAATACATTGAACTTACTTAAATATGCATCATTTATACATGCTGTATATTGCATCACAGTTATTGCCAAACATAAACTGAAAGACACATTTGCATTGATGTAATATTTATTTATGTGAAAATGATGTACACATTTCAATCAAGTAAATTCAATGCATTATCATGTACAGTGTATTGATCTGGATTGATTCTGTATTGATGATATTTTGTACTCCTATAACTGGATGCTGATCGATCCAGCCTCAAAAAGGCTTTGTGTAATTCCTGATTAGGTAGATATTATATAATTTATAAAGGCTATTTTATTATATGGAACATATTGTGATAAATAAGTGTGACAAATTCTTCTAAGAAAAGTGTATATATTTATCAGAGAATTTTCTAGCAGGAGGCAAGAGTTCATGTGGGTTTTCAGCACTTTGTCTATCAGACACTGAAAAGTAGCATGGTTATATATATATGCAGTATTGGAATACAGGAGAAGAGAATGGTCAAGGATGGTAGACTACATTTCTGTGAAGGAACGTCATCTTTAATGACTTTTTTTAAAGACTGTATTATACAAATCCATGGTAATTGTTCATAATACCTTCAGTTTTACTTGTGTGTTGTACTCTAGAAAGGTTTACTCTATACTGTTCTCCAAACTGTGCAAAAATACTATTTATTATGAAATGCCCACAAGTAATGACAAATAGAAAATCAATGTAGCAGTAAAGCCACATTAAAGCCATTTCTGGCCGTTTTAAGTTTGAAGTAGAAGTTACACTTCTATTACATTCCCCTATGAGTCATCCTATATGCATACTCTACTATCTATGAGTTTTTGCACTAAGAACAGTTTAGCAAGTTTTTTTTTACATTACTGGTCATTTGACTGAAACATGATGGAGTTAAAGGAATCATCTAATGCTTTTCAAACTAATCTCTATCTGCTGCATCTGTAGCAAATCAGCACATTACTCCAGATACTAATCTCTTTCTACTTAGTAAATGGACCACCAATGGGCAGATGCTGTACTTAATAAAGAACAGAAAATGCTTGACTTTAGCATCTTCCCATTGGGTTCTATTATAAATGGGATATTTTATTCTGTTATTTACTGAATACAGGACAATTATTGTATTTGGTAATTAAACGTTTGCTACAGATGCAGCAGATGGAGACTGGATTTAAAAAGGCTAGAGTATTCCTTTAATTCATAGATGGCTTCTTTGCACCATGTGATTGGCCAAAGCATTTTAAGCTCTTTTAAGGTGACCCAGAAATATGTATGTGTGTGTTTTTTCTCTATCTTCTCCCACCAGCTTCGTAATAGTCTGCTCCTACAAGGGAGAGAGGAGGGAAGCAAAGATTAATTTGACCCTCTCTTTCTAATTGTAAATCAGGACAGGGAGACCTGACAGTGATCTAGTAATTACAAGATAGTGCGGGTCATTTCACAGATGAAGAAAAAAGTAATTGAAGAATTGGAACGTGTTCCTGCCTTTGTAGCAGTTAAACCTGGCTTGATAAATTTCCTCATAAAAAGACCTCTGAAAACCAATGAAGTGGCTCTGCCTCAAACCTGGTACAGCAGGTTTCTCTGTGAACATGAAACAAATGCCAAATTTACCACTGTGACATTGCATTCAGGAAAAGGCAGCAGCTTGCTTCAAAGCACAAATGCTTGAGATTCTTCAGAAAAGCTATCTTTGGCCTAAAGTAATTGTTTATAGGCAACGTATGTACAAAAATCAGCCTTTACACTGGCTGCTACTGTTGTTTTTAGTTATTCTACATACTTTTTTCTGTTTATATGGGCAACAGTATGTCATATAGTGTCAGAAGCTACATAAGCTAATGTATTTCTAAAGACTGAACACATTGACACAATCCGGGGCAAGTATGTAATGATTTAGCCATACAATGCTAAATCTTTATACAAGGCTAATGTGGCTGAAATTCCATCTGTAAAAAATCTGTAGACCACAGTTTGTACAGATCCATTGAATTTGATGCAACATCACTGTCTATTTACATATTTTGGACTGCTCCACTGAGCTACAGTAATAACATAGCAGGCTATTAAGTACTAGCCCTGCTTAACCATAACCCCAAATTATGCTTTCCCCATTTATTGTTTAGAACCATTTGTAAAAGTATTGCTTTCAGTACATCAAGGGTATAGAAGCAGTCTTTTTGAATTCAGTACTAGCATGGTCACAGTGAGCATACAAACTGCATTTCATAGGTGTTATACCATTCTTGCCTTTCTGTCCAGGCTTTTATGATCAATGAAAACCCAACATTGTGTTTGGAAATGTATAGTAGGTGACATAACATGGTACGAAATGAGATGATCTGTTTGCATCCTGTTGAAAAAAAAAACAGAATGATGAGTCTGACTGGGCTCTAAATCACTGTGTAGTGTTATAATAGCAGTGACACTGTTCAACCTATAAAACTCTATAAAAACAAACTCCATGTATACTATTAATAGTCACAAAAGACTGTAAGCAAGCAACTATTTTTTATGAAATGCAACTCTATGAATATAATAACTTTTGCAGAACAACTTGTTTATTGTACAGTACTCTGAAATACTGTCAAATAAAATCTTGACATGGTGTAAAGTATATTCAGTTAAGTCATGTTTGTGGGCCATTGTTGTGTTTTTCATTTCAGAGTGGTGCTGATTTCCTGCTACATGGCTTTTCAGATGAATAATATTTATAATTTGAAGAATTCTGCCATTTAGGCCATTAAGGAGTCTTGAGGCATAGAAGGAATAAGCTCAAATAAATGTTCTTTTTCAATAATTCACATTATTTTCAAGCACATTCTGGTTGAGTTGTGGCACAGTCAGCTGTCAGCGTTGCTAAAGGCCTGAATCGTTCTGAGCATGACGAGTGATTCTAAATGATAGTCAGCATTTCTGGTGTGGGCCAACTTCGGGTGACAGTCATCAAAAAGGTTTCAAAAAGAACAGCTGAAATACCCCTTCCATTCACACACACACACACACACATACTGTACACATTTATAAAGACAGAAATGATAAATGTATGTGTAAGGATAGTGAGCATATTTGGGTCAATTCTGCCCGAGCTGTGGACTTGCAGCGCATTTAATGCGGCTACGGAAAAAGAAATCAGGAAAAAACAGATCTGGGCAGACACAGGGCCCATTATGGCCCAAATCAAGAAAACCATTTATTGGGAGATACTAGGTCATCATTCTTCACAGTTTGTGGGCCAGATGAAATAGATGTGAAATAGAAGTGAATTTTGCTATGTGGGATCTCATTTGAATTTCTTTAAAGGTATGTTGTAATGA
Source organism: Lepidarchus adonis (assembly GCA_037576955.1). Classification (NCBI taxonomy): domain Eukaryota; kingdom Metazoa; phylum Chordata; class Actinopteri; order Characiformes; family Lepidarchidae; genus Lepidarchus; species Lepidarchus adonis. Next base: position 25,150,852 of record JBBIGC010000125.1, on the reverse strand, counting down.
TCTAAACCTGGGTAAATTAGAACAATAAAAATGGCAAATTCAATGAGGTAGTATATGTGAGTTGTGTAGTCTAGTCTGGTTAATACAGTCCTGATCAAAGTTTAAGAAGATCTTAACCACGTTCCAAGTAGAGCTGGGAGAAATGGAAGGGAGACAAAACATTTTTGAGCATCAATTTATTAACAACAACACTTGATTCATTGCCATTTTCTGTCAGGTTCACACTGTCATGATGTTCTGATGGCAAAGCCTAAATACTTGACCCAATTTAAGGCCGTTACTGGTGCCGACTGCAGCCCCATAACCATCAGAAGGGCTTCAAAAACAAAAAACGTCTCCTTTACAACCTTTACAACCAAAAAACTGGACGTTTGGACTTTGTAAGAGAACCAAACATGGGACATTGATGAGAAAAAATGTAACTATGGTGGTCCTGATGGTTTCCAACGTTACTAACATGACAAGCAAATCCCACCTGGGATGTTTTCTACACTCGACAGTGGAGGGGGCACCATAATGTTCTGGGTGCTTTTTCCTTCAGTGGAACAATTGAGCTTCAAGAGATGCAGGGGCTATGTCCACAGGACAAGGGACTTCTTCCTGGAGAGTAACATCACATAACATCATGTTGGGAACTTTGATTTCTGTCTTGGGGAGTTTGCAGGGTTTTTTGGAGGTGTGGTCCTAAACTTTTGATCAGCTGTGAAACGCCCTGTTTCAGTTTAAGAGTTGTTGTTAGTAAATTGCTGGTCAAAAAATGTTTTGTCTCAATCCCATTTCTTTTTGTAGGATGTTGAAGCTCTACTTGGAACCTTGTTAAGATTTTTTTAAAGGCAGAGTAACAGATATTTGAGAGCCAGAATTCTTCCTGATTGCCAGGTGTTCAAATACTTATGTGCAGCAGTGCAATACAAATAAATTTTTTACAAATCACACAATGTGATTTCCTGATTTTTTAAAATGCTGTCTCTCACAGTGGGAATGCAACTACAATGTGAATTTCTAAGTGGCAGAACTTGCAAAATCACAGGGTGTTTAAATACTTATGTTCACTGTAATAGTCTGAGAGGTTACAAAAAACAATTGTAAATTCTAAGTAACTGAAAACCTGTCTCACATTGAGGAATGTTGTTCACGAGTCCAACATCAGGAGAACACTGAACAGCAATGGTGAGTATGGCAGGGCAGCAAGTAGAAAGCCACTGCTCTCCCCCCAAAATATTGCTGAAGATCTACAGTTTCCTAAAGATCATGTGGACAAACTTAAAGAACACTAGTGGATTTTTATGTGAATGGATGGTGCCGTAACAGAATTTTTAAGCTTAAATTAGAAGCATTACATTTGGAGACAGAAAATGTTTTTCTACTGTGAAACATTTTGGTGGGAGTGCTCTGGTTTGGCCATGCTTATCTGCTGCTTAAAGAAGAATAAAGTGAATGTTTTGGAATCAAAGTCAAAGTGATATTAATCCAGTTGAAGTGATGAAGACCTAAAGCAAACAGTTTGGTGTGGAAACCCACCAATAACCAATTGTAACTATTCTATACAGTGAAATGGGCTAAAATTTCTGGACTAATCAGAGTTACTGCAAGAGTTTTGGTGCCGTTATTGCCACACAAGGGGATGCTGTATCGACTATTCTGTGCCTGTTCTCTTTTATTGTGTTTTCCTCATTGTACTATTGTTTTTTTGTCTCCACCTTCCTGACAGTTAACCAGCTGGGATATAGTGTGTTACTCTAATAAATGCCATGTTTATGTTCACTCTGACTGTTTCACTCAATTAAATACTCATTGATCTTTAACCTTCGACACATTTGCAGAAGCTCATGTTTGTCCCAAATTTAAATCTCATCTGATCTCATCTAAGACTGCTGAACTGCATCAGGATTAGAGTGTATGTGGGTCTGAATTGGACACTACATTTTATGTCCATGTTGGGTCCAAACTGGGGTCTCATGTATAATCTCATGTCTACTAGTTTTATTTTCTTTAGAGCTCCTTTTGGGGCATTTATAAAATTTACAGTATTGGAATATACATTGCTTCCACTGTAGACCACTGTGCCGACCCGTCTAATTAGCTACTAGCTACTTTTCCTAAACCATGTAATTTCACTTTTGCTTGAATTTTGACACTACGTACAAAAAGGAGGTCAGATGAATCTAATACATGACAGGGAAGCAGATTTCCATACCAGATTGGTCGAGGCCCGGGTTAAGAATAACTGCCACCAGTACTGTTAGCCAACAGGAAGCAGGAGAAAATTGAGTTACTGTCAGGAAGCAGGAAGAGAGAAGGAAATGTAGGAGAGTTGCCAGTATGACTGGTAAAGGGAGAAAGTTAGCTGATATGTCAGAGAGAAGGAATTGGGTATCTGGTGTGAGCAAAAGACCAGATGGAAGGGGAATAAGGCCAGGTGTATCAGAGGTGGATATCAAAGTGTTCTCCCATGCTGTGGATTGAAGGAGGAATGTGGAAGGGGTTATTCTGAAGAAAGAATATGTCAGGTGGAGGTGAAGAGGGAGTCAGAGTGATAAGTATGAAGCTAGAAATCGAAGGCATGATGATAAACGTTGTTAGTGCATTTGCTCTGCAAGTTGGATGTGAGATCGATAAGAAAGAAGAATTCTGGAGTGAAATAGATGAAGTGATGGAAAGTATACCCAAGGGAGAGAGAGTGGTGATTGGTGTGGACTTAAATGGGCATTTGGTGTAGGGAACAGGGGTGGAGAGGAGGTGATGTGCAAGTATGCTGTCAAGAGGAATGCAGAAGGTGAGATGTTAGTATATTTTGCTGAAAGGATGGAAATGGATGTGATGAATGCATATTTCAAGAATAGGGAGGAGCACAGGGTGACACACTCACTGGCATCTTTATTAGGTACACCTTGATATTACCAGGTTAGACCCCCTTTTGCCTTCAGAACTGCCTTAATTACTTGTGGCATAGAAAAGGACCTACACCGATTGGCTGGGCAGAGGGACTGAGTTAAGAGAGACATCCAGCAGGTTAGGGTGATAAAGGATACTTATGGAAAAATACTCACAAGTGAAAAGAGGGTGTTGAGGAGATAAAAGGCGTACTTTGAGGGGAGGTTGAAGAGAATGACGAATGGAAAGGCTATTGGGCCAGATGACATACCTGTAGAAGCATGGAGGTGTTTAGGAGAGATGGGGGCCACAGTATGAAGTTATGGGAAAATATAGTGGAAACTAGGTTAAGTAGACGGGTGATGAGCAGCAGTGTGGTTTCATGCCAAGAACTACAAATGCCATGATTGCTCAGAGGAATTTGATGGGGAAGTATAGGGAAGCTCAGGAAGAGTCTTTGTGGACTTAAGCTAGGGTGCCTAGAGAACAGTTCTGATGCTGTATATTCATCAGGAGAGGCAGAGAAGTATGTAAGAGTGGTACAGGATATGTATGCAGGCAGTGTGACAGTGGTGAGGTCTGTAGTGGGAGTGACAGATACATTCAGGGTAGAGCTTGGTTTTCATCCAGGATCAGTTCTAAACCCTTTCTGGTTTGCAATAGTGATGGACAGTGTCACTGTTTCCTATGTCTCGTTTGTCTTTGTCTGGGTCACATTCCTTTGTCAAGTTCTGGTCTTCTCAGTTGTTTCTCTATGTCACTTGTCCCTGTTTGGTGTTCATAGATTTGCATAGAGTATTTATACTCCCTGTTTCCTTCGTTAGTTGTGAGTTATTGTCTAACTGTAGACATGTTTCTCACTGTCTATGTGTAAGACATGTTTTTAGTTTTCCAGTGTTTTATCTTTGTGTTTCTGAGTTCTCATGTTTTGTTTATATTAAAATTTCAGTATTTATTTGCAACTTGCTGCCTCCGCTTACAGACAGGTTGACAAGAGGAGATTAGACAAGAGGCCTCATGGACTATGATGTTTGCAGATGACATTGTGAAATGTAGCGAGAGTAGGGAGCAGCTGGAAAGAACCTTGGACAGGTGGAGGTATGCTTTAGAGATAAAAAGAAAGAAAGTGAGTAGGTCTAAGACGTATACATAACTGTGAATAAAAGATAGAACAGCAGCGAAGTTAGGATGCAGGGAGTAGAAGTGGCAAAGATGGAGGAGTTTAAATACTTGGGTTCAACAGTCCAGAGTAACAGGGATTGTGAAAGAGGTGAAGAAGAGAGTGCAGACAAAGTGGAGTTAGTGGAGAAGAGTGGCAGGAGTGATCAGTTACAGATGGGTACTGGCAAGAGTGAAAGGTAAGGTTTACAGGACAGACGTGAGACCAGTTATGTTATATGGGTTGGAGACAGTGGCACTGACAGAAACACAGACATCAGAGCTGGAGGTGGCAAAGTTAAAGAGGCTGAGATCTGCATTTGGGGTATATTACAGTAACAACTCAGGTTAGATGGTTTGGAGACAAAGTCAGAGAAGTGAGATTGCCTTGGTTTGGACATGTGCTAAGTATATTGGGAATAGGATGTTGAGGATGGAAGTGCCATGAAATAAGAGAAGAGAAAAGCCAAAGAAGTGGTTTATGTAAATTGGTGTGAAAGAGGAAAAAGAAGACTTTTTGGACTTGTTGAAAATTTAGGGTTAGGGTTTCGACCACTTTTCAGTTCCTATGCTTTCTGGCTGATGTTTTGGTCACTTTTGAATGCTGGCGGTGCTTTCACTCTAGTGGTAGCATGAGACGGAGTCTACAACCCACACAAGTGGCTCAGGTAGTGCAGTTCATCCAGGATGCCTCCAGGTATGTTAACACCTGACTCCAATTAGCTTTTTGAGGTCATTAACTCAAGGGTTCACATGATTTTTCCACTACCGATATTAGTTGTTTATGGTTGTTTTCAATAAATATATAAAACATTCAGAATTTCTTTGTGTTATTATTTTCGGCACATTATGTTTGTCACTACCCTTTAGATGAAGATCACATTTTTTGATAAATGCAGAAAACCAAGAGGTTCACTTACTTTTCTTGCCACTGTCAATCTGTTTGTTTGTAGCTACGTAATTTGTCTATTTCCAGAACTCATACTGTGGATTGTAACATGAATGGTAACTGTAAGTGTAAACAAGGCTAATCAGGATAATTAGCAGCCTAGCAATCAACTACCAGATAACTTAGCATGATGCTAGTTAAAGCAAACACGTTGTCTAAAGTGACAGAACAGAGCAGCACGTGTTCTCCTCCAATCATGCTATCCAGTACAATGACTCTCCATCCCAGCACTGGTAGCATGTTGTGTGGGGAGAGACCTATGTAGTGGTTGGGAACTGGCCATGACTACAGCAAAGGCATTAAACTTGACCATCGTGAGTAAGACGTTTGCACAACCGCTTACTGACTGAAATTGCCAGTGAGTCTGAAATAAGTCACTTTATAATAATTGAAAAACTTTTGAATTAACAATTTGGAAGCTGTGTTGAAACATGTTGTGCTGGTCTGTGTTCCAAAGAGGAAGACATTTTGTTTTGTATTCACATGTATTCACAAATTTTAAACGTGTACAAAAACTCTTCATGAAATCTCATGAATGAGTGCCCTCTAGTGTTCATTCAGCTGGTTCCATGCCAATGAGTGGCTAGGGGGCATCTCAACTAGGTGGACTTCTGCTTTTTTCCTCAAAATGACTTTAAATTCATTTTTTAAAAGGAATTAAATAAATTAAAGCCACTGAAATCTGGCATTTTCATCCATAAATACATTTAGCTCTTGTTCTTTTTGGGGGCATCTGTTCATATTTCCCTCAGTGAAAGTGAATGATAATTTGTCACTGTAAACACACCCCAACACAATGCACCAGCACCAAATATGACCTCTGCATTAAACCCAAATCTGGCAGCAATCAAAAGCACCTGAGGACAATACTTTGCTCAAGGGTGCTTTAGTGATAACTGGGCCAGGACCTGAACCTGTGACTCTCTGATCATAATGCCAAGTTCTCAACCACTACTCCACCACCACTTGAGCAAGAATGTATTCCCCATTCCCAATTTCAGCCCTTTGAAAGTTATTTCCTCAAGGATACCACTAATCTAAGTGCTGCCATTAACCTTGAAAGGTTCCTAGTTCGATCCCCAATGGTGCTACATCCATTGGTAGCAGGGAGTCCAAGAGAGCACAATCGTTCTCGTTCTCTGGGTGGGAATAGCCCTCCTCCCTCTCTTCTGTCACTCAGTCTGATCTTGTTGACTCAACTGGCAGTCAGCTTAAAGGTTTGTTGAACTGATTCTTGTTTTGCAGAGATTGAAGGAGGAGTTTGAATGAGTCAGAAACCTGAGGTTATCATCTGATGAATAATTATACTGATGTTTAGTTCACGTTCTTAAGTATCTGTTATCCATGTGTAATCTCTTGTTCATAATTGAGATGAGATAAATGGAACGTTTCTGAAACTACATGTCAGTTAGGACAGCATTTATTACTGTTTCTCAGCAGTGCTTTCTCTGCGCTATTTTGTCTGCTCTTAACAAATACTTCTAATAGTACTAATAATAATTTAAATATTGTTTAATGTTTCACATTTGAATTTTGTTTTGTACTCTACACACTATCAACAAATATTTGTAGTTGGGGAGATTGGCAAGCACATGTATTTTTGTTTCGTTTAGTTTGTTTTCTCATCTAGAGGGATTGTTGTTATTTTCACCTGGTTGGCTTTTGAATTTATTTTTTTTTAAAGCACATAAAAAAGGAAACAAAGTGACGTTGGTCGTGCCACCTTTTTCTTTATTCATTTCCCCCTTCCTGTTACAGTCTGATACTAGTCCAGATAGTCAGAGCAAATGTAAACAAGACTATTCAGTTCTCTTGGTAGGTCATCTAACCTTCTAGCTGCCCTATTGAGCACTGGTGCACACCCCAGTGCTCAACACCTTATGTTGTTCTGCCTCTATCCTGCTGTGCTCACAAAACTGCAGAAATGAATCAAGTTCCTTCATCATTATTATCCTCCTGACTGAGACTCTTTAAATCATGAAGGAAATGTATCCATCTCTGCTTCATAACAATGAAATGTATTCATTCGTATAAGGTTTTTTGCCACAGATACATGTATGCAACATGCAATGACGTACACTAATCGTTCCTAAGGCTGTGCATTTTTTTTTACACCTGTGTTTCTCACTTTGGTCGCTAGAGCGGCAGCAGCGAGCGGCAGCAGCAGCTTGGCGGCAAAGCGAAGAAGAGAAAACATTGAAGGCGCAAAACCAGCGGCACGAGTTTAAAATGGAATGGTAAAATAAATCAATTATCAACAATTACATGCGTTATAATTGAACAGTATTGCCTTTTTTATATCCAGCTTTATAGCAGAACGCAGCAAACTCACGCAAAAAGCGCTTGTCCGGTTATATTGTGTAAAGTAGCATTCGTTGCTAAGCTATGCGACTTCAGGGTTGAGTTGTGATGCTTTATTTATATTGGTGTCAATCTTTATTTTGGTTTAATGAATTTTCTTCCTCCTGTGATTTACTTAACATATTAACATACTAATTTTATAGCTATTGTAGTTACGTCAGTTTTAACTCGTCGTGTTTATTCTGTGATCTGTTTATTCAGTTCATTTATTAAGTTAAGTCAAGTCTCCTTTGGTTCTTTTCTATGTGTTTGTGAAATGTAATTTTTATATTGAAAATTATTTTTTAGTGCCTTAAATTAGTGTGAATACCATAGTGCAGACTACACTTGGGTGAACAAATACAATAAAAAGCTAAAAGACATTTTAAGCCTTCCCCTCAAATGCAGTACTCCAAAAGTCAATCAGATGTTCACACATCCATATAAGCACAATAATACATTTTCCCTCTAACTGTTTTCTGTGTCTTTTTTCTTGACCATGGCCACGAGGGTGCCCGAGCCTATCCAGAAGCATATTTTGTATTTCTTTTTGTTAATGTAAATCCCATTTCTTTCTGTCTTAGGAGCCAGAACTGGTTGAACTCTCCCATTGTTCGTGATTCAGAGGTGACTCGAGCAGCACGAAGGAAAAGCTCACACAAAAAGGTGGCCTGTATCCTTACCGGGTTTCTTGTTAAGTTTAATTAGATTTTTGTTGGTTTATGCTTTACTGAATTATTTACACAATTTAACACAAGCAAATTATTTTTACTACATAAGAAATTGTTCATTAGTTTATTGCAATTTTAATTTCTTCTTTAAGAACACATTCTTGGCTCAACATTCAGTTGTTTCAGACCAGTAATGTATAACATTTAATTGGAGACATGCTCAATTGGCATGCTACTCCAGTGTTTATGCTTAAACAGTGCCTCACTGAAGAATTTGCTTATATAGTTTCTTCCTAACTTGTTTTCAGTATATCAATACTGGCATCTTGATTAGCAAAGTACTGAAGTACCTGTGTGCATCCCACTGTTTAAAACTTTTTTTTCTTTTCTTTTAAATATCTAACAAGGTTTTTTTCTTACTAAATTTTTTATACAATGGAAAAATCTTTTTTTCCCATTTTCTCTTTTTTTGTCATTTCTCTTTGTTCTGACATTATAAAACAGGCGTCAGTCTATGTAATACTGCAGAAAGTGGTGCAAAATGTGGCAGAAACATTGCATGAATCCTCTAAATTTGTCTCCAACAGTCTGGGTAATTAGAGTCTGCACAGCATATTTTAATTTTACAGAATGTTGTTGAAACATGTTAGTCAATATATGCTGTTTACATGGTTATATGTAAGGCTAATGTTTCTGGTTAGACTAGTATCAAACCATTGGTGGACTTGTAAATGTAATACTTCATCAATGAAAATGCAATAAAAAATGTTTTACCTATTGTGCAGCCATAAAGCTTTCTATTTGATCCTTAACTGTTTATCCAGTCCCACTTGCACAGGATGAGTCTCCTTCTGCTTCCACTACCACTCCAGCACGAGCTCTGCCGCGACACACTCCCGGCTCACTCTTTAAACAGTCCTGTAAGATATTACTGTTTTTTGTTTTGCATGCTTTGCTGTTTAATGAAATTGCTGTAGATATCATTGTTAATTGAAGGGCCATTTTACTGATGCTTCGTCACATCTACAATGCACATTATGAAGTTTTTGTATTGCAATATCAACATGTTCCATGCATTGTTATTACTCGAGCGTCTAGGTGTCTCAATAAGATTTCAGAGATCACTGGATAGAAGGAAAAACATCATTATGCAGCAGCTTTGTTGTGTGTTTTGGCAACATTGTTGTTTAATTGATCATATTTTAAATGTGTGTAAGCCCTAAAATTATTATTATTAATCTAAGTTTTCCTTTGTCTTTCTGTTGAGACCATGGCTTGTATTAGTTTTGTAGTGTTTTTAAGTTGAATAAATGTTTAAGGTGCATCTTGGGAGAGAACAAATTAGTGCGGGTAAAGAAGCATTTATATTTGTGTGAACAAAAATATTTTTATGTTGGATATAATATTCTATGTAAAGAATTATACGGATTAAACAGCTCACTGTGGAAATCATCTGCAATGTTATTTAGACAGTGCAGTATGTTGTATGTAATTTCTGGTATTTGTTATTCTCTCCCTCTCTTACACAGTCACCCCCAGAAGTGCACTGAGGAACCCCGATGTGTCAGCTATTTTAAGCACAGGGAGCAGACCCTCCCGCTTTGTGAACACACCTCGCCCAAAAGGCAGCCTCAGTGTGGTGAGTGTCAAACCAGGTCATTATTTAATAGCTTATTTTAAGGTGTGTAAATTTCCGAGCTCATTATGATTTAATAATTATCCTTTAAGAAACATTTGAATGCAGAATTATATCTTGAATTCCACTGGGTTTCAGTTTTATCTTCATTACTATTTCATGAATCCAATTTGATCTGATTTATTTGGATTAATTAATTAAAAACAGCACTTAATTCACAAATGTTGCAGTTCTGAGAGGCAAGCCCATAGGCATCAATATGCAGTTGTAGCTATAATATCCTCAACTTGACTTTCCACAAGAGTGTGTGTGTAAAGAAATTGTGTTCATTTCCTCAGAAGAGCATTTGCTTGGTCAGGCTCTGATTTTGACTACATGGCCTGGCTCATGTTCTCTGTTCTAGTTCATGCCAAAGGTGTTTAATATTTTTGAGTTCTTCCACCCTAAACTTGCTTAGTACACTGAGGGAAAGTCATGCTGGAAGAAAATTGGACCTTCCCAGACTGTTCCTACAAAGTAGGAAGCATGGGGAGCAATACCGTTATCCTTCCTCCACCAGTCTTTACAGTCTTTACGTTCTCCTGGCATCTACCAAATCTAGACTCATTTATTACACTGCCAGATAGAGAAGCTTGACTCAATGCTCCATTGATCATCTTTCCACTGACAGTGGTGTACTGTACACTGCTCCATCAAACACTTTTAGTGATGTGAAGCAAGCATGCAGTTGCTTGACCATGGAAACCCATAGAAGCCCCTGAGGCACAGAGGAAGTTGAATACCAGAAGAAGAAAAGGCTTTTATTTTATTTTTTGCAAACCTAACTGCATGGGTAGGTGCTTGATATTATACACCTGTGGTAATGGGTGCGGCTCAAATACCTGAATTTGATGATCAGGTGTCTCAGTACTTTGTTCATATACAGCATGTATGGAGGATTACTGATTATAATTGGATTTACATTATTGGTGTTTTTCAATTTCTGCCTTCAGACCAACAAACACAGTAAACACGATCTTTTCAAAAAATACCTAATGGAAGCAGCATTGGACTGAGTATATATTCTACAGTAAACATGTGGATGACACATGTTCCATAAAAATACACTAAAAGCTTGTTGTTGTACTTTTGATCAATATAGAAACCTGTTGCAGAAATGTATAAAAGCATTGTTTTTTACTTTGAGACGTCATAAATCAAAAATCGCTGGTGTTGGGAGAAACTTTTGTTTTTCAGTAATATAGATTACATGAAGTCTTTTTTTTATTTAAACATCAGAATCTGGATGACAGTGACTGGACGAACAGTTTGTACCCCTCACCGCTGTCCGTGCTTGGGGACGGCAGCTTCACTGATGAGATGAACCTGAGTGCTGTGATGCTGAAGGAGGAAGACCCAGGAGAGGCTGGTATACACCCACACTTGTCATTTGTAACATATTTGTAAAAGATATGTTCTTTTTGTTTCTTTTCTGTCTCTGAATCTAAATTGAGAAGATTTGAAAGGCTCTCTAACTTTGTTTTCCTGTCTTTCTGTCTCCCTGCCTCAGCCTCTGTAAGCCTGTTTCCAGAGTTCCTGCAGTCCTATCTGCGTCATTCTTCCAGTGCAGTGTTTGACCTTTTGGAAGAGTATGAAACTATCTGTCAGGATAAGGTACTCTGCTATCTTTAAACCTTGTGTATGATTGTGGATGATCATGCTGTTTTTGTTTTAGCAAAGCTTTGCATTTGATTTTTTTTGTAGGTGTAAAGAATTTCTTTGTGTTATTTTTATGTAGGACATAGCAATGTCAATTTGTAATGATTATGGACTCAGTACAGAAAATTAAATTAAATCGTCTTTCATGGAAACTGCTGTCCATTCGATCAAGACTCAAAGTAAAGTGGATGGGAAGATTTAGGCTTATACTATGGAGACACCTTTCACTAAAATGTCAGATCGTGCTACAGGCTGAAACTTGTTATACACCTTTTTGTTTTGTTATACCCCTTAAAACGCTGGAGCATATCTGTAGCCCTGTTCAATCGGAAGTGTGAAAGGTGGAAAATAATCTGGGTCCAGAGCCTTTATGTTCTAGCAGTTTGCCAACATTAAACTCTAAGGAAACTCTGTGGTGCATATACTGTATGTCTTTGTTTAGGTGAACACACTGCAGAAGCTGGTTTTGCGCTCGGCCTCTGGTCCACAAAAATCATCAAAAACTGCCAGTATCACCTGGTTACTGCAGCAGGAGATGGTCACCTGGAGGCTTATCACTTCACTGTACAGGTACACACACACACACACACTCTCTCTCTCACTCACTCACTCCAGTCTTCATACTTTCTGATCTCCTTGTCTTTTCAATTCATTTTCTCTTTCTCTGTCTGTCTCTCAGGGACAGGATTCAGACAGCCATGGAGGATGGGCTTATGATGGATATAACTGTAAGAAAAATCTGAAAGCAGACCATGACATTTCAATAACACTTGTCTATATAACCTTGTCTATATATCCATGCTGTAAACCTGTAATGGCAGATGTCATTATTAACAGACATAATCTGTTATGACCCTGACATGCTACCATTACCAGTTGTCAGATTCTGACAGCTGGTCACAAGCTAATATAAGATTCTGATAGGAAACATTGTAGTATCTGTCAAAATCATCTCTGTTAATTGTCATATGTTAAATTAAACATATTGTCATGTCTGTGTTATGTTGCAAATTCAAGCAAATTGTTACTGATTTTTCTTTCTAGCTTTTTTGGTGTGTGTTGGCATGTAGGCCCTGTATTTCTCAAAACCTTTTAAAGGATTTTTTTTACTAGAGGAAAGAGAGAGAGAGATGTTTGTATATGAAAGAGACAGATGCTTGAATATGTGAAAGAAAGGGGTACAAAGTGTCTTTTAATGGTATTCAGATGATTAATGGTCTTCTAATGGTGTTAAATTGTATTGTAATGGATCTGGAATGATTTGTTTCAGGCTCCAAGTGAAAGTGAAAAGGCAATTATGGAGCAGTTCTTCCAGAGGGACAGCATGGTCAGACAGAGCCAGGTACACTTGGATGCACTTTCCTCATGCATTTCTTTATTCACTCTTTAATAACTCATGTTGGTTTTCTGTTTATATTTTCTGTGCAGCTGGTAGTGGACTGGCTGGAGAGCATTGCCAAAGATGAAATTGGCGATTTCTCTGACAATATTGAGTACTATGCCAAGTCTGTGTATTGGTAAGTGAGCTGCTCTCAATAATAAAGTAATACAGATGTTGACTATCCACTGTTTATTATCCAGAGGCCATAAATGTGTTTGCTTTTAGCCACAATTTCAGAAATTTTGCGTGGGCTAAATAATATCAGAACCTTTGGATTAACTAAAGTGCTTAAAGTGCTACTTTAGCATCTATTTTATACTAAAGTGATAATACAATATAGCTTTGGTTTGTTGCATGAATTTGTTAACATTTAACCAAAATTCTCCACCTTTAGTGAAGACGGTGTAAAAAAATAAGAGAACTATCCAACCTTAAATTAAAATACATGGATTCTGAGATAAACAAATCCCTTATAAAAAAATAATAGTAAAACTATTGTAAAAATTGTTGACTTTGTACAACCATCATTTTCCAGTAATCCAAAACAAAAAAGAAGAACTTGTGTGCCTTTTCTGTTTTTGCGTGTGCTTGTTTAGGGAGAACACTCTGCATACTCTGAAACTGAGGCGAGATCAGTCCAGTGCGGGGTTCAGCAGGCCGCTGGTGACTGAGCTGGACCCTGATGCCCCTATAAGGCAAAAGAGGCCGCTTGCAGATCTAGACCGAGAGGATGATGCTCGACTGCTCAGATTTCTGTTCACACTCATTCGTGCAGGAATGACCGATGAGGTGGGTATTTGTGAGGGTGTCTTCACAAAACATGATTGGATTAATAGTATGTGTGGGTGGATACATTATGTTCTTATAATTTAAGGCTGTAACGTGTTTGATGTGTGTTTGTTTGTGTGATTGGTTTTCTATCGCCGTTATTTTCTCTCCGACTCCAACTCTTAGGCTCAGCGGTTATGTAAGCGCTGTGGTCAGGCTTGGCGTGCTGCCACTCTGGAAGGATGGAAACTTTACCATGACCCAAATATCAATGGAGGTGATAATGCCTGTTTTCACCTGGAATAATACACACAAGTGCTATCTTTATTGTTCATCTGTGCAATCTGAAAAAAACATTTATTCTGTTAGCTTATAGAAAAAAATATAGAAAAATATTTAGTTACTTTAAATAAGTAAAAGTAAACAAACCTTTCACATCTAATGAAGCCAGAGCTATTATGGACATCATAATTAATAGGTTTATAGTTGAACACAAATATCTGAATCTTGGACAAAACATTCAACCTACTTTTCCCCATCAGCTCTCTAGTACTGTTAAGTACATGTTGTATTCATATGTGAACCGTATGTGGTAAGTGAGCTTCTGTCAGTAAATGCCAGTTTTGAAATGGACAATTAAATTAAAAGAGTTGGGAGTATGAATGGCTACATGACTGTGGTGTCATTTTAAACCATATGCAGATGTTTAGCAAACTAAAAGCGCTCAGTACTCCTGCAAGCTGTACCCAGACCTTGCTCTTCACCTAACTGCATGGAGAATTTCCTGATGTGTGAGAGCACATCCCACATGGAAACACTCTGGCTGTGTACTACTATATTTGAAAGGGCAACTCTGGACAATGTAGAGGCTTGGTTCTCCAGATGTTGTCCAGAGTACTTTTTATCTTGGAATAAGATAGCAAATCATACAAAATACAATATCAGTTATTGATTTAAAGCCCTTTGCCCACAGCATGCAGACAAGCTTGTGCCCTAGAGTAGCACATTTTAAGTTCTTTCATATTTTTATTACCAGTTGATGGATTTATGGTGCTGATGTGTGTGTTACTGCATGTGTGTATGTGTGTGCACACAGGTGGTACGGAGCTACAGCCAGTGGAGGGGAATCCTCAGAGGTGTATATGGAAGGTATGCTGTTGGAGGATGGCAGAGGAGGTAAGGTTCAAAAACTGAGCTGGTCTTGTGTGCTTGTAATACCCTAAATGAAATCTTTAGAATTAATGTTTTAAACAATGTTAGCCTTACTGTATCACTCTGTACATAAAAATGTAATCTTTGCCAATTGGATCACTTTTAAGGTTCTACAATGATAATATATCTGTATATATAATGATATATATATACATTGGTCTACGTGTTCTGCACTCAAAAAGTGCATTAAATGTCTAACAAATATTTGATGTTTAGATTGGACATGAAGTGGCTTTTTTGGGATGGAATTTATAGTTTCATGACTCACAGTTTGCACTAGCGAGTAGGGAGCCATTTGGAACTGATGTTTAGGCAGCACATAATTCATGTGTGTGTTAAAATTAATTTCAGTATGTTTATGTACAGTGGTGGAAATCATTATTTGTCCCCTTGCTGATTTTGTAAGTTTGCCCACTGACATCTATAATTATAAGGGTAGCTGCCTTGAGATCATTTACAAGATCCTCCTGTGTAGTTCTAGGCTGATCTCTCACCTTTCTTATGATCATCATCACCTCACGAGGCGAGTTCTTGCATGGAGCCCCAGACCGAGTTTGATTGATGGCCATTTTTTGTTTCTTCAATTTTCGAACAATTGCACCAAAAGTTTTCTCCTTCTCACCAAGCTTCTTGCTCATGGTTTTGTAGCCCATTCCAGCCTTGTGTAGGGCTACAGTCTTGCCCCTGACACAGTTAGACAGCTCTTTGGTCTTTCCCATGGTGCCCAGAGGTCTGAGTCTGTGGAAAATTGAAATGAGGAGAATCTTACTGTTCTGTAGGAGCCAGAACTCTTAATGGTTGGTAGGGGTTTAAATACTTGTTTCACTCAATGAAATGCAAATCAGTTTATATATAATATAGTTTATATATTTTATATAAAGTGATTTTCTGGATTTTTGATTTGATATTCTATCTGTCACTGTTAACATAAAACCTACCATTAAAATTAGAGACACTTCATTTCTTTGTCAGTGGGCAAACTTGCAAAATCAGTGAGTGAGTCAAATAATATTTCCTCCACTGTAAGTGTACGGATGCCTTTTCACACTTAAGGCAGATTCAAGTGACCTACCCACAAAGACGTGGACCATTACATTAGGCAGATGGGATTAGAATTGAAGCTCATAATGAGAACGGCTTTAGTAGAAAAAGGGCAAGAGCCATTCAATTTAAATGACCTGTGGATCAAGTTTATGTACTGTTGTATGTCACACCTTGCCAACTCTGCCAACTCTTAAATTCTTACAGGAGCAGTTTAACAGGTATGAGAGAGCTGTCTATGCTGTTTTGAGCGGAAACCTACGACAGGTAACTCAGCAAATACCCTCACTCTTCTTGGATTTCTCTGTCTTACATTTACCTGATTTTAATGTTTTAATAAAGCATTATTTTAAATTTTTATTATTTTCTCCTACACCCATAGCTCCTGCCTGTATGTGAGACATGGGAGGACACTATTTGGGCATATTTTCGTGTGCTGGTGGATTCTCTATTGGAACAGGAGCTCCGTTCTTCAGGGATGAGTCACGAGGACCTGGAGGAGCTGCCCAGAGAATATCTGGAAGCCAGGTAAGGACCATCTAACAGTGTCCAGTCATATTTATAAAGCTTTTTAATCTTACATTTACATTTTACATTTATTGATTTGGCTGACTTCCTAGCTGCCGGAACAATCCAGCATTTTGTTTGCACATGACACTTATGTGAGTGCTACAAAGATGTTTCCACTTCCCGAACACATTCCCTTTATTCATTGAATACAGACAGAAAATAATTCTGGGAACATTCTCTAGGCAGTATTTAGGTAGAGATAGTGTGTGTGTGTAAGCTGAGCTTAGATGCTGATCTGGGCACAGAACAGTTGAGTCTCGAGGTGCTTTTTTAATATTGAGAGTCTGGAGTTCTGATGAAGGGATGGAATCACAACACATCACCAAGTGTTGTTCCTTCGCTGATTTGAGTTATCTAGTGTGTAGGTTTGATCAAGGACTTGAATTTGATGCTTGTTGCAATGGGAGGCTATGGTTTGCTATGTAAAGAGCCAAGCAGCAGTGTTACATGAGCGTGTTTTGGCTGGTTGAAGATCAGCCTAGCTGCTGCATTTGGCTGAACATGTGGCTTTAAGATTGAATAAGGATGCTGTACGGACATTGTTCTATGATGTTGGCTGTAATTGTCATATATTGACTTTCAGTTGGACAATGGAGAAAGTATTTGAAGAGCTACAAGCAACAGAGTCAAAGGTGGGTGTGATGTATTGATTTTTACAACACAATGAGAATGGGCATTTTGTATCTTATAATGCATAATTCAGAATCCTAATCTTTATTTGTGAAGAAATACAAGGTGAAAAATTAACTCTGTTTTCTCCCTAGTTGTCCGGTCAAATGTTTGTTTTTTTGTTTTATTGTCCAGTATGTTTGTAGCCAAACCTTTTCTTACACATTTTTATTTGTGTTTGACAGAGGATTCTAGATGCAACTAAGGAGCACTACCACATTATACAGAAGTTTGTCATCCTCGCGGATTTGGATGGTAATAACATGTGTCTTGTAGATTGTATGTTTACAGTTCAGTCTTAAAAGTCTGATTTGTATTTTACCCTTTTATTTCATGTCCCTAGCTATTTCAACATGATTCATCATTTAATTTAAAATACAAAATTGCTGTTTGATCTTCACTTCAAAAATTATTTTGGGGAATGTAAAAGAATTGTGACTTCTGCCTGTGTCTAAAACGTCTTCTGATTTATATGTGCACCGGCAGTGATTTTAAATAAAAAAACAACAACAACAGTATTAATATATTTATTTCATCTCATATCATCAATTAAAAATGCACAGCTAGCTCTGAGACCCTCACTTTATGCTTAGTTTCATACGCTGAGTTTAAGGTAAATTTGTATGGTTTGCAATGCAGTGTGCGCACAAGGAAAAAACAATCATGTATTTTATTCTGGTCTTATTCCGTCTGCACTGACTTCATAAAATGTGCTACTTTGATTAATTACAACACCCTCCACAATTATTGGCACCCCTGGTTAAGGTGTGTTAAAAGCCTTAACATAAATTTTTATTTTATTGCAGGAGCATAATCTCACACAGAAAACAGCAGAAAAAAATTACTTAATTTGTAATTTATGACTTCCTATGTCCCTGGTCAATAAATATATAATGACAGAGTCTTATTGCTCTTAACTGGTGCTGGGATTCTTTCCCCACAATGAATAAGTGTAATTCAATTAAAGGTGGATTTTTTTCTCGTTGTGTTGTGAGCCTATATTTTTCAGAAAAAAATTATTGGAAGTCTAAGAACACATCTTTATCACATGCTAATAATTGTGGAGGACGCTGTAGTCTTGATCATTACATTTAAAGTCTATAATGGTTGAAGACCTCTTCACTCAGCTGTAGCACATTACTGCAAACTCTTAGGTTCTCTTTGATCAAACTAACTTATGCGCAGTGGATTGGGAATTTCTCATATTTCTTAACTAATATAAAATGTAAATAATTGTAAGGTTATTATTATTACTATTCATGAAGTCTGTTTTGACCTTGTTTCTGTGTGTGTGTGTGTGTGTGTGTGTGTGTGTTTTGTTGTAGGGCTTCTCGAGGAATTTAGTGATTGGTTAGGGAGAAGTCCGCAATTGCCAGCCCATCTGTTGCGCTTTATGACACACCTGGTGTTGTTCTACCGCAGTCTGGGCATGCAGCTGAAGGTAAACACACACACACACATACACAGCCCGTTTACAGTTTTGTTTTGAGCAACCTGGGTGTATCATGACTACTTGATCATAAATTGAAATCAAACACTTTTGTGACATTGTATCTGATTGGTCAGACATTTTAGGAGGTGGTTTGAAAAGCACTGGAAGCACAGCTGTGCATAATGATGATAATTAATCTTTTTTTTCTCAAAACTGCATATGCAGTCCTTTCATTTTCCATCCAGAAGAACTACCTGTATACAGAGTTCTGATGACAAATCACTGCTTGCAACAAACCTTATGGTCTGTAACTCTGTCAGGGGCTGTATAAGGATTAAAAATATAATTCATATCCTGACATTGTAGATCTGTGTAGAAGATCTGCTCCATCCCCTGATATAATTCACTGAAAGCAACATGGATGTGAATGTACAGTTTACGGGAGGTTTCTTATGTTATCAGGTGTAAACAAGAGCATGAATAAACCTGCAGTTAATTCAGAATTGAGTGCTAAGTGTAAAGTTATATTAAGAAAATAATTATGTTGAGGCATCTACAATAATAGCATCTGTTCCTCTCCTTCTTTTGTCTTACAGGAGGAGGTGTGTGTGGATGTGCTGAAGGCATATATCTCCTTGTTAGTGAAGGAGAAACAAGTGGAGTTGATTGCGTTTTATGTCAGTAACCTGCCGGCAGAAACAGCCATTGCCCAATATGCTCGATTCCTTGAGGAAGTGACAGAGACAGAGCAACGAAAGCGCTGCCTGGAGCTGGCCAGCCAAGCTGGTGAGAAACACTTCATACATTTGTCCATATATAGATTGATGCACCAAATTAATGCCTCCCCACATCCATTTGTTCATCCACCTATTCATTCTTTCACCCTTCCCATCATTAATTCATCCATCCAACACGTCATATCCTCATATTGTTTATTAATCTGTTTATGCATCCATCCAAAAATGAATTCGGCCATTACTAAATGTGTACAACTATTCATGAATCAGTGTATATATATCGCATCTTTTTATTCTTCAGACTGCATCAGCAATTAAATAGAAAAAATGAGTAAATATTAAACTTTTGTGTGTTTTCTAGGTTTGGATGTGGCAGCAGTCACAAAGACTGTGGTAGAAGCCGTCAGAGAGAGAGACAGTGAAGAATTTTCACATCATGACCTGACCCCTGCACTGGATACTGGGACCACAATGGTATTACAGCGCGCGCGCACACACACACACACACACACACATACACAAACCGGTACATCTGTTTTGTTTATAGGAGATGATTATTGGAGAGCTTTTTATCTGAAAGAAATATAAATATATTTATCTTTTAACTTTTTTTTAAGTTTTAAATCAAACAGATTGTTCCCCTTTTTCAGAAACCAAAGCCATTATGCAGCCATCCTTAATTCAGTTAGTGTAATTGGTGTAAAGATTGGTGTAAAATGTTATTCATCCTTTTATCCTGTTTATCATAATTCTCCATAATGTAATGTGTAATGGAAATTCTTATGTCACTTGTCCAAATATTTTCTTACAGCTGCCATTGTACCTGACATCAGAATAATTTGGAATTTGACAATGATTTGTTTATTTCGGCAAAATAAAGATAAATGTGACCACAATACACTGTAGTGGAATGCAAAATAACTTTTTTCATATATACAATTTCCTGCATTTTTTTTACATCAGAAAATAAAGCTAATATATTTTATTTTGGCCAAAGAAATTAGCATTTTTTATACTTTTAATAGCTGTATTTATTTTATCCTTTAATCACTCATATAATTAATTATAGTAAATTTTAACATTTAAAAATTTGTGCAGTTGAATTTGCACCTCCCGATCCCACTTTAGAGCTGATAAGGGCTGGGAAAAGCACTGCTTGACGACAGTCTTTTCACAGAAAGGGCTGCAGTATTGCTCTGATGATCACAAAGATTTAAGGTTTTAGACCAACATAACATGGGCATGTATGTGTAAATATAAAAAGGTGTTTTACATAATTGATGATTCATGGATTAGTGTCTCTTAACTGCTGCTGTTCTAATTCTGTTTCTCTTTTCACCATCTCATTCAAGGAAGATCAGCAGAAGATTGATGTCATTGATTGGCTAGTGTTTGACCCCGCCCAACGTGCTGAGGCTTTAAAGCAGAGTAATGCCATCATGCGGAAGTTCCTGGGTGGGTGGAGTTTCAGCACAGTGAATACAAATATTTTTTATGTATGCAGTGGTTTGATTTTTTGAGCTTGCTAACATCTAGGACTTTATCTCAGTGTTCCATTATATAGCTTAATGGAAATGTTGCATCACTGTCTCTCAGGGTGTAAAATAATCAAACCTTGTAGTGATTAATAATGCCTGTTTTCATTTGTGTTGTTTTACTATGTAGAACATCTACAGATGTAGTGTCGTTCCTTCTATTATCTCAAAGTCAATAATGTTCTTCATGTAAATCAAATAACCAACAACTAATCAATGGCAAGATGAAAGCTTTTATTGTTCGGACTGGCTCTCCTAAAATCTACATGAATAATTAAGTCATTCAGTCTTGGCTTTTTAATTGACTCAAAAATAAAACTGCTTTACTTTCTATACAATTTAACTTTACCTATAAAAAACAAGATAACTGCAGTTAAAGATTTTGCAAAAAGTTAATTTGAAAGTAGAAGGAGCATATATGCCTCCAAGAAGCCTAGAGCAGCTTATGCTTTCAATGTGTCCATTATTTAATGATGTAGCTTATCTTTTTTATTAATCGTTCTATCACAGCATTCTTTCTAATCTATCATCTGATTTTTCTTCCTTCCAGCTTCTAAAAAGCATGATGCTGCTAAGTTGGTCTTTGCTAAAGTTCCAGAAGATTCCATGAGGGAAATTTATCGTCAGTGGGAAGAGCAAGGCATGAACGCAGTTCTTCCTGCTGAGGAGGAGAACGCTATTCGTGAACACCTTTGTATCCGGGCTTACCTGGTGAGAACTACAACTACATTCTGTTACTGTGTATGACAAACACCGCAAAAAATGTAGCCAGTGCTGGAACCACGATGCCCAGTGATCTGAAAGATAGCTCACCACATTTAGGGCCTGGACCAATATTGAAGAGCTAACTGGGATTTAATGTATATTTTACTGATATTTGATGATTTATTTATTGTTTAGAAGAATGGGGTGCTTAGGAGGCTTACTAATGTGCTAAAATTTATGCATTTTTAAATGTTTTATTTAACCCTGTGCACATAAATGTTAAATTTCTTTTTAATGATAATGCTAGTAGATGTAGTCACAATTTCTACAATGGATCAGCATCAACATCAGTTTTACATCAGCCTGAGTTTGCATTGTAAAACATTTTATTTTTTTTATTTTATTTTATTTCTTTTTATGGTCATACATTCACGTGATACCCTTAACTATTATTATTGTGTGTGTGTGTGTATGGATTTTATTTTATTTTATTTTATTTATTTTTACGGTCATACATTCACGTGATACCCTTAACTATTATTATTGTGTGTGTGTGTGTGTGTGTGTGTGTGTGTGTGTGTGTGTGTGTGTGTGTGTGTGTGTGTGTGTGTGTGTG
>JBBIGC010000125.1:25095382-25128760 GCA_037576955.1 Lepidarchus adonis | reverse complement strand
GGGTTGAGGAATGGCAATAAAGAGGTGCTGTAAGGGGGGTGGGGTGGAGTGGGGGTGGATTGATTCAGAGAACATTCAGACCTAAATGTTAATATTATATAATAAAAGCCCAGTATTATATTATTTTACAGGGATTAATTTTTAATTTTACATTAATTAAACATTTTTGAGTGTGTCTCCTGGTTTTGAAATCTGTTTGAAAAACCGAACCATTGGAATGGATTTGTGGCTTGTTGTCGTCTCACAAATTTGACATTTTATGCAGCAACAAACCTCTGTTTCAGAAATGTTAATACAATCTTTTATTCACTTTGAAATCTACACAAAATAGAGACTAGAGCTGGGCCATATGGCAAAAAAGATCTTTTGGTAGTTCAAGGAATGTTCATGATACAAGATATTTCACAATATTTTTTTATTTATTTTGACATTAAATAATTTGGAAGAAAAAAGGAGCCACAATGAAAAAGAATGAGTTTTCAGTTTGAATTATTGGTATCAAGTGAACAAAATTGTTCCCAAGCGCTTTCTCCATATGATTGCTTGCTCGTTGGCTATGCAGCTAATTTTCTTGAATGAAGCAGCTGTAAGGAAATTTCTTGTAAAGAACTGGCCTGTTGTAGCTGTGATACATTTTATTCATATATATTATACACACCAATCAGCCATAACATGATAAAGACCCACTTAATATTGTGTGTTCTGACACCTTTCTATCAGAATCAGCATTAACATTTAATGCAACAGGAACTTCTGTCTGGGATCAGACCAGTCAGGCTAGTCTGTATGCATCAGTGAGCCTTGGGTGCCCATGACCCTGTCACTGCTTCACTTGTTCCTGGATTCCTGGATCACTTTTGGTACTAATTACTCCAGACCTGGAACACTCCATTAGTCTTGATGTTTTGGAGATGCTCTTACTCAGTTGTCTAGTCATCACAATAAGTCACTCAGATCCTTATGCTCACCCAGTTTCCTGCTTCCAGCATATCAATTTCAAGAACCAACTGTTCTCTTACTACCTAATATATGCCAACCCTCTAACAGGTGTCACTGTAATGAAAAAATAGATATCTGCATTGCACACGATGCAAAAAAGGCTTCTATAAGCAAAACCAGGCACAGTCTGTATATGTTAAAAAAGTAATATCCCACTTGAGTGTAACAGTAAATTCATCAGGTGAAGGCGTTTGAAGGCACTGCTTCATGTTACATATTAAAAATCACACCTTTTCCACATGACTTCCAGCATTGTAAGCATGGTCCTGTTAATGCCTGTTACTTGTTGGACACTTTCCATGGCACAGAGTGTAAGAACCTTGAGTTTGTGAAAGGCGCTATATAAATTCAAATTATTATTATATTTATTATTAAGAAACCACCCGGCTTGAGACATATTAGCTTTGTTTATCGTCCATTGTGACCCTTACCTGCTGATTACTTATGAGGAGATGCAGAGATCACATCTCATTTATGCTTGTGTCAAGTCAGGTTTTGTATAATGCTTTTACATTGTCACAGAGCAAAACGAGGGTGACAGAGGCAAGGAAAAACTCCCTAAGACTCGGAAGATGAACACATCCTCTGGTCGCCCCTGGAAAACAACAACCAAAAGAAAAGAAAAAGAAAAAAAGTACAGTTTTAATTGAACTAGCCTGGGACAGATAACGTCTAATAGACTTTCAAGCACTATATTCATCAAGCATTTCTGTATGTAAGGCCCAAGCCACTGAGTGGTTTAAAAACAATGAGTAAGACTTTGAATTAAATTCTATATCTAACTGGAAGCCATCAGTAATCAGTAATGAGTGATGAGAATTTGTAATGAGAACAGAAGCAGTATATTGAACAAACTGTAAATATATGAGTGAGTGATCAGATCACAGTGCTTTCTGAGTGGAATTGTCTGCTTTGTCATGAATTTTAAATGTGATCCAATCACCAAAAAGGCATGTTGGTGAATAGCCATATATACCTGCTACTTTCAAGATGTTTTTTCTTCTCAACTTATACATTCATGCTGTGGTTTATACTATATACTATAAGATCATCCACATCGTTGTGCAAAAGCAGGTGGAGCCAACCACCGTTCTATAAGAACTCACTGCTGCAGTGCCATATATGTAGCATCAGGGCAGGAAGAGATCACTGTTCAGTAACTTTTTCATACTGGCCCCATGTGCTTCAACAGCAACACCTACACTCTACACTAAAGGGAAACTCTTTAGTTCATTAAACCTTTTGCTCTGTTGGTCATTACATGAAGGGTTTTACATCGGTTACATTTGCATATGAAAGGTGTTTGCGCTTTGTTAGTTTAATTTAAATTCAAACTGAAATCAAAATAGACCCTTTTACCCTGTTAGCTTCCATCAAATTGTAATCCCCTCTAAAAAATATTTTTACATTTTTTATTGCATCATTGAATGTCAGAAGAGGAAACATCTTGTATATTAATACCATGTTTCATGCGAACACTCCCAACCACACTGACACATCCCCAGTCAAGAGAAAAGAAACTTAGAAGCTACAGATGTAAATTGTGTTTTGGATTCTTGGTCATATTATTGCTGTAATTAAATATTCTTGTGAATATTGATGTCCAGAGGTTTGCACTGTGGCCACACAGACAAACGCATCTGCAGCTTGAGAAGAGCATGCTGGTACTGTTAGTAGCTGTTGACTGAAAGCAGTGGTGTTCAGAGCTTAGAGACAGTTCTGCTTCACAGGGAGTTGATGCTTTAGTTCTTGTTAAAGGAAAAGACTTGGAGCCATTATTGAGGTAGTAGCCATCACAGGTTCAAGCTAGGCAAGCACGCTCACCCGGCAGAACTTTCAAAGTGTTTCCTTTCATCTGTCTTGACAGCTACACTGAAACTCGGTCTCAGACGGAAAAGGATAAAAACAAATTGTCTACACACCTATTTCACATTTATTTACGTTCGCTGGCAAAGAAACTGACAGTTAATTTTCTTGGCTCGGGCTGAAGCTGTTTTCATAAACATATTGATATTGCCAATTTAAGGGCAAGTCCACATGTCAAGCCTGTGTAAGCAGTGGCTAAAACAACGAATAAAAGAAAAAACTTTTCTTTTTAGAACTATACAAAGAAAATGCACCATAATCAGGAAATAGGCACAATTTCATAAAATGGTACATTAGTTAGTTCTAGTTGGCAAATCAGATTGGTCAGAAGCGGTTGTTCTCCCCCCATTAATTAAATATGGCTTTTCATCTTAGCTGCCTAGTCACGCTTAATATAATCATTCACTCTTCGGCCTCTCCCATGTCAGTGCACTTAGAATTCATCATTTATTGAATAGGGAAGGAGATTAATCATTAAACAAAGGCTGTATTACACATGCTGGCGGAGTGTTTGCAAGAGTGTTGACCATGCAGGGTTGCTTTGGATGAAAGTTCCTCAGCTTAAATGCTGCCCATTTGAAGTGCATAATATCATTTTTCCTAATTTTAAAACTAATTAGTGCTAGTTAGGTGCCCAGGCTCCATACACTTTCTTGCAGACCTTCACCATGTTCATCAGATTTACTATACAGCTGCTGATCAGCCATTGAATTGAATGAAGCAGCTGTAATGAAAATTGCTGATTGACAAAAAGGGTCTGGTAGTTATGATAAATGTTATTTATAGAAAATGTACACCAATCAGCCATAACATTATGACCACCTGCCAAATATTGTGTAGGTCCCCCTCATGTTGCCTGATGTCTTCTGATCCCTTCCTGTCAGAGCCAGCATTAATATTTTTTGCAACAGGAGCTTCTCTTTGGAATCAGACCAGACAGACTAGCCTTCACTCCTCACATGCATCAGTGAGGGTTCACAGTTGCTGATTCAGTTTTCTTCCTTGAATCACTGTTTTGTAGGCACGAACTTCTGCACCTGGAATATTCTAGGACAGGGGTGTCAGACTGGAGGCCAGTGTCCAGCACAGTTTAGGTTTTTCTCTCCTTAAACACACTCACTCACCCTGGCAATTAATAGGTGAGTTGAACCAGGTGTATCTCAGCAGGAAAATTATCAAACTGTGCAGGACATGGGCCTTCAGGACCAGAGTTCGACACGTCTGCTGACCTGCTGATTAGGAGATTTTCTGACCCTTGTCAAAGTGTCAGGTTCTAGCGCTTGCTTATTTTCCTGCTTCCTGCACATCAACTTAAACTACTGGTCACATGTTACTTTATATATTACACGTTCCTGACAACAAAACATCATTCTGTATGTTACATACATAAAGTATGGTGACGGAGTTGGGGATTGGTCGGCCAACTCCGTCATACAGACAGTGACTGTGGGGTTCTGGGTATTGTTGTGGGTTTTATTGTGTTAATTGCATGTGTGTGTTTGTGTTTATGCATTAGTGTTTATGTGGGAATAATTTGGGTAGTTTTGGGAGTTTTTTGGGGGGCTGAGGGAGGTGGACGACTGAGCTGCCCTTTCGTGAGAGGTGCTTTAGTTTATAACTCAGCAGCTCAGCCCTCCACCTCCATATGAGTCTGTGGGTGTATTCATGCTCATGCAAAGTGGAATCTCTGAAAAAGAGGGAGCGCCATTTCCCCCCGGCTCTTTTCAGAGCCATAGAGCCATAGGCTCGTCGTGCTCAAGAACCATTTGGTGGTCAAAGTCACGCCTTGCTACAGTATGTAACATTCAATTTTATATTTTTATTCCTTGGTGTATTTTGTGGGTGTTTGTGAACATCTTGTAACAGATGTATCAATAGCAATGGCTCAGAATAATCTTGATTACAATCTGTATTATCATATGGTAATGCTATTATATTTCACCCTTCTCTTGTGAATATAGTATTTGCAGATAAAGGGTTTCTTCCAAGAACGAAAATGCATAAATATATAGAAGATTGTGTGGAGGGAGATGGAGATAGACATCACCTATACATGTAGTAAATGTGAAAAAGTGCACCACCCGGAAAGTATTTTTACAGCTGAAGTTGGTTTAGTTGATAAGGAAATGCAGCTTGCTGATGCTGTTTTTTTTTTACCTTCAATGCAAAATGTCTTCAGTTGAGTTTAAGAAGTCTGAGTCTTGACACGCGATGTCATTTCAAATTCCACTCAGCACGTCTCCTTTCTGAGCTGCTCCTTGGTGGATTTGCTAGTGTGCTAAGGACCTTTATCCTGTTGAAAAGTCCATGTCCAGTTCAACTTAAATTTTGGACAGATTATTATCTTCAAGGAGTCTTCGATTGCAGAATTTACATCTAAATCAGTGACAGCCCTCTTCAGTCCACGAGACAGCACAGAAAACACAAACCATAAATATTTTACCACAAGCTGTACAGTTTGTATTGGCTTCTTCTCTTCAAAAGTTGGCTTTTTGTCTGAACCCTGCACATGTACTGTTAGAGTGACAAATCTACATTATCTGTCTGTCTGGCCATTGAGTATACTATGTTCTTTGTCAAACTATAGTCTTGTTATATGGTAGTTTTTTGGAAAGCAACAGTTTTATAGAAGTTTTGAAGATCTATGCACTTTCACACCAACAGTTATAAGAGTTACTTGCCAATCTTTTTGCCTTTAGTTTTATACCCACACCAAACATCGCTAACTCTGTTCTTTCTTCCATCACTCATCACTGAGGAGAGCTGCCACATATGTGTCCTGGCTGCCTGACCCTCATCATGGTCCACTTGCACACTAAGGACTGCGGGGCTTTTCCATCACCGAAGCTTCCAGCCCATGCTGTTGACTCATCCATCCATCTTGGTCTAGTTTGCCTCTACTGACCATCAGCACATGTTCGTCTGCTGCCTACACCTCAAACAATGGAGCTTATAAACAATTATAACAACTGTTCTATTACTATCCAGGGATGACCAGAGGAGGACGTGTTCCCCTACTGAGCTTTGGTTCCTCCCAAGGTTTCTTCCTCAGTTCAGGGAGTGGTTCCTTGCTTCCATCGCCTTGGCTCATTAGGGGTTTGGACCCGGACCTTGTAAAACTGCTTTGTGAAAACAAAGAGAATATGAGACACTAGATGTTAAGTCTAAAAATGCAGTGCTTTGAGCTTTCAAATAAGTGAACAAAATAAAAAATTTATTTTTGTGCTATGCCGATTACTCTGCACTTGGTAAAAAAGGACCTTGGACTTTATTACCTCCTCTGCAAAAATGGAAACAGTCTTAGATATAATGAATATGTAATTGAAAAGTTAAGGGTTTTATATAATGAAAAATTACTACTGTTGCCACAACTGATACATTTTTATTTATTTATAGTGATTTAAAGCAAGTTTTCATACACTTCTCTTTCATTCTGGGTTTCTTTGTTCGTTGCACTCTTGCTACTCATTAGATGTTCCCTTGAGCATGAGGCACATACAAAACAAAAAAGTAGCTGTCACATCAATGTCTGGCCAATGGACAGCCATTCATTTTACCTTTCGCTTTTCTGAAAGGTTCACTTTGAAGTCTTGCAAACAACACCCTGCAGGTAAAAGCCATGACGCGCTCAGGTTTTTGCCACTGCAATTTTGAGGAGCACCTGCATAGCAGTGGCTCCACAGGCCCCATAGGGTGCGCTACAGTGATGCAATGGTTGCATTTTTGGCTTCATAAAACCCTGCTAACAGTCTGTTTCATCAACAACTCTGAAAGAAATTCATGCTGAAAACGGCAGAGGGGCTTGCCCCACCCTAGCTGGGGCTTCTCTCCTGCGTCTCATTTGCTGGCAAAAGGTAGTGGTTTCCTTTCGCTTGATATAGTGCCCCCTCCCAATGTGGTCTGTGTTGTTCTTCCCAGATCAGTGTGGAGCCATTAGATGAAATAGAGTTTTACTCATCCATGGCCTTGGTGATCAGAGCTGCTGGGTGTGTGCTGCAGCAGCATGTCTGTCTGACGTGTTTGGCTCCAGCTGTGCTCTATAGGTCAGGTGACCTATTTCATCTTTCTTCATTCAGCTGTGAACACATGCAGGGAAAAATGGATTTTTCAAGCAGACATGCATATGTTTTATGCTCATGATACTAGGCTGTAGTCAGTCGTTGTTCATCTTTATGGTGTGTAGTAGGGGTGGGAATCACAGTGTATCTCACGATACCATACGATATATGATACATGGCCAGCGATAATGATTCTGCGATAATAGATATATCGCCCGGCAATGACATCACAGAAACACAAGGGTGTGTTAATAATTTGCATTAGTAACAGCAATGTTATTGTTACCTTTCCTGTATTTGCTTTGCGACCACAGTCACAATCACGGGGAAACGCTACTTCAGCTTCAAGGCTTCACTTCTGTTCCCCTTTGTCACTTGGCAAGTTTCACAAGCATCATGCTACCAACCAAACGTATCATGTGAGCAATCACAACAAGATATTGCCATATCAATATTTTGTCACACCCTTAATATTATACAATTATAAAATATAGTAATAAAATATGATATATGATATGCATATTATTTGATGTTTAACTGTCACACATAGTTACTTTCAGTGTAAATAAACATTCATTGTTTCAACTTAAAAAGACAACCTGATTGCCTTTAAAATGTTGTTCATTAAACTTTTGAGTTGTGTTAATAGAAGAATGATATGCATTCATCTTATCAAGTTTAATAAATTAAAAATTCAGATACACCATGTTTACACAGAGAATTTTTTCAATTGAGCACAACAATCTTGGCATTAAATGTGTTTCATATTTCCTGTGCTGGTGGTGTGTTCAGACATTGACAGATCATAGTACCAGTAGTTATTTCAGTCTTGAACTAGTGAGACAAAGTCATACAATCACTGAAGTTGCAGCAGGACTCACTTCGTCATTATACATGGTGAAACCACAGAGACAATAATTTACAGTGCAAAGAAGAAGAATGACAGTTAGCTGGGAGGCTGCTCCATGCTAGCTTTGTTTTCCTCCGAGCTAATCACATCGACTTCTAGAAAATCTCTGAAGAGCTGCAATAATAGAGCATTCTCTATTAGAATTGTAGAAAATGTAAGTCACAGCTCCTCAAGGTCAAACTGGAAAGATATTTTGTTCTCCCTAGGTTAGTGGTTAAAGTAGTTTCTTTGTGAAACTCACTAGAAGAATACAAACAAGGTTGGTTGTTATTGGAATTCCTCCCTCAATACTATGTCTCTCATGGGTAAAGCCCACTGTATTCGCACCTCCTTCTGACACACTGTCAAGCTAGTGCAAACCAATTTGTCTCTGACTGCAGAGGTCTCTTGGTCAGTGGTTCGAAGTTACTCGCTAAGCTAGCATAGCTCTTGTAAGGCTGTGCTGCCTGACCTGCATTGGCCCAGTGAACGTAAATTAGCTCCTACAGCTCCCTAAAGGGAAAGCCCAGCGTCTCTGTCACTGCCTGGCTGATACCTGATGGCCAAATAGGTTTGTCTGTCAAGCCTAGACCTACAAGTTCAGCCTGACATGCTCCAATAACAGCGGAGTTTGAAACAATACTTTTCTCCATGCGTTTGTGTGGGAAATTATAAAATTGATTTCCTGAGCCATGATTGAGGCATATGCATAAAATTTAATATACACCAATTAGCAATAACATTACCTTCAATGACAGGTGAAGTGAATTACATTGACTATCTAGTTATTTCATTACAAAGGCACCTGTCAGGGGGTGTTTGTTGTATTAGGCAGCAATCAAACAATCAGTTTTTAAAGTTGATGTGCAAGAAGCAGTTAGGTTGAACCACTTTGACAAGGGCTTTATTGTGATGGCAGTGCACAGGCAGAGAAACACACAAAATTGGAGAACTGGAGACTTAATGAAATTTTTTTTTTACTATGTAAACTCACTTAGTGATGCTAAAAACATTTTAAATGAAGCTATATGTCTTACACCACTAAACATTACAGAATTATGTCTGCAGACAGACATAAGAACATTTTTCGCAGTTAAGGACAAGAAAGCAGTGAGGGAGGTGTAAGGAGGTAAGATGACCTATAGCTGTAGGAGAGGTGAGGTGGAGGTATGGAAGATGGTCTATAGCTGTACGTCAATATTATAATTTAGCTATCCCGTCAGCTAGCAAAAGTCATGGTAGTTGTTGATGATGTTAATGATGCTAGTAGAACCTTTACTGAAATTCAGCTATTTTATAGCAAGGTCTGGCCCCTTCTACAGTAGTGCATTTCATAGCACAAAGGTTTAGAACAATTACATGGGAAGCCTCTTGACTGTGCCCCAGTAAACACTTATCTCTAGCAATGCTCTGTTTGATATTTGGTTCAATATTTAAATGTCTGATCAGGAGATTTCTTTTTG
This sequence comes from Lepidarchus adonis, assembly GCA_037576955.1. Classification (NCBI taxonomy): domain Eukaryota; kingdom Metazoa; phylum Chordata; class Actinopteri; order Characiformes; family Lepidarchidae; genus Lepidarchus; species Lepidarchus adonis. Next base: position 25,119,485 of record JBBIGC010000125.1, on the reverse strand, counting down.
TTTTGCACATCTTTGGACTTGCAAGACAAGGTGCAGGAAACTGGCAAAATTGGTCAAATTCAGTCACCTACTGTTGCATGTTCCCATGTTCCTATTGCTGTCAATATGTACTGTCCAAATATTTGGACCAATTGTACTTGATGCTTTGGCAACACTGGACATTCCGGAGACATCATCTTCATCTTCAAAAAACTTTTATTCTGGCCCCTCAGGAACATATTTTGTTGTTTACTGCTAAACTTTGCTCAGTGTGGGTTTTTTGTGTGTGCTCAGTTTTTTTTGGTGCTATATTAAAAAAAATCCATTGACAACAGGATTTCCATCATTGACAAGAACCTGTAATCCAGATTTAAAACCCTTTATGAATTCAGATATTTGTTTGAGTGTTCATAGCACTATATAGCACTTACTGAATACATATAGTATCAACATTGCACTTAAAAAAAACATGTTTTTCTAGAGTGAAATGACTGTGACCCTACATTTCCTCACTAGTAATATCCTCTAATATTGCATTAACTGAAAAAGTGATAAAAATGCGTGAATTCATTTGGTTACATCTCCATCATTAATTGGGTCAGCAATCAATGGTTACAAAAGTAGTTGCAGCTTGATCAAGGCTGAAGATTTTGAAAGCATTTTGTAGACACTGGTGTACAGAGCTACCAAAGAGAAAAGAGAGAATATGATAAATTGCCATTTGACCATTAGAGCACGCTCTTCACTCCAATTCACTGTGGAATTCCAGTTTAAACAGGACACTAAGAGAAAAATGGAAGAAGTATGTAACAGTATGCCATAATGCAAATGGGAATCGTAGCCTGTGTTACAGTGATTTTCCGTCACTTCACATTGAGCCTTACAGCACTCCATTAGCTGCGAGAAAACCACTGTGGCATATTGCTTTATTAGATGCACAAAAATGGGCTGTTATTGATGAATTCAGTTTGTGAGGAGGCTTGTTCTCAAACAGATGCACAAGTTCAAGGAGAAGGACTTGTCTGATTACAGACACCATCTGCCTAATTGCAGCAATTAGCAAGGTGTCACATTGCTTCAAATAACCCTGGTGTCAAAGCACATCATCCCTCATAGCAGTATGTATACTGTAATCACCACAAGTGCAGTGGTACCCTCCAGAGAGACGAGCACATGCATAATTTACATGACCCTATCAAATAGCAACCCACAGCAGCTATGGTCAATCAAACTGTTAATGAATTCTTATTCTCATACTGTAAAGTAGTTTAATTTTAGCTGCATATGCAGCTTTTCTATAAATATGATCAAGCACACTCTGAGAAAACCTAAAAGAAAAACTCCAATGTTTTTTTCAGTGCAATCTCTTAATCTGTGTTTGGGCACCACACATTACTGTGCACAATAATTACAATGTTTGTAATTTGTAATTTGTAATGTCCCTGTGCTTTAAAAAAAACATTAAAAGGGTTGCCTTGTGTTTTACTATGGTAAGTCTGCATGCATTGACTATGTGAGCAGTGTTCACATACTCAGATGCAGCCGTTTTTGCCAATACAGACAATCAAAACCTGTATCCACTAGGGGGCTGGTCGAAGCCAAAGCTGAGGTCGTCAATGAACATTACAATAGATGAGGAGACCATGTTTTTGTTTATCATGATAGAACATCATATAACACTTGTCTGATTGTACCTGCATCAGATTACCCCTGTCTGATTGCTGTTATTTGGGAGTTCCTGACAGGTTTTTTCATCCCTTATATTTTCATTTATGTGTGGTAGCATAAGCATGAATGCTAACATATGCATACAGTATCTCACAAAAGTGAGTACATTATTGTGAGATACTTTACATTAACCATAAACAAAAGCTGTTGATTCACTATTGTATTCATTAGGGTGAGTGAAAAGACCCCAGAACCCACTCAATGGCTGTATGGATACTAGAATACTGTCTATAGGTTGTAAATCAGCTGAATTAGTAGTACCACCTTCCCACTAAATTTTAGGCCAATGCCACAGCTACCTTAGGATGACATAGTTTGCATTTAAAAAAACAACAGACTGCTACACAGTTTTAATTTTTTACTTCAACACCAAATTCCATGACTGTCAAATTCAGTGACTGTAGTTGGCACTGTTGCCACAGTTTGAATCTGAGACAAAATGTCTGATACATTAACAAAGCCAATTCAGGTGACTTTTTTTTTTATTTATACCTAATTCATATAATTTAAATAACTGCATACTATAAATATTTAAACATACTGCCATGGTTATTTGTTTTAGTCTTTAAGAATTTATTTTCAGAAATATATATTGTATATATGTCCTCCTTTATTTATAATACATATGTTGATTAAGTAAAAATTAGTAAAAATTGAGTATTTTCTACATGAGCATGTCATTGTGTTTTCTAGAACAGTTACTGTCCTGTTCAGACAACAGCTAAAATCTGAATAGTGTACATAGCATACTGTAGCTATTGGACACACATTTAATTCAATTCAATTCAGTTTTATTTCTATAGTGCTTTTTACAACAGATGTTGTCACAAAGCAGCTTTACAAGGTCCGGGTCCGAGCCCCTAATGAGCCAAAGCAAGAAAAAAACTCCCTGAACTGAGGAAGGAACCTTGGGAAGAACCAAAGCTCAGTAGAGGTACCCATCCTCTCCTGGTCAGCACCAGGTAGTAATAAGTAAACAGTTAAATGATGAGTGGTTATAATTGTTAATGAGTTTCATTGTTTGAGGTGTAGGTATCAGACGAACATGTGGTGATGGTAAATGGTGGCCAAACCAGACCAAGATGCATGGGCCGGAGTTGCCATCATGGGCTGGCTGGAAGCCTCTGTGATGGGTCATGATGAGGGTCAGTCAGGCAGAACACCTAGGTGACCGCTCTCCTTGGTGATGAGTGAACAAAAGAAAGAACAGAGTTAGCGTTTGTGTGGTGTAGGTATAAAAGTAAAGGATGAGCACTGAGTACAAAGCAGGACTGTGAATAAGACTCTGGCGAACTGAGCAGCTGAGCTAGAAGGGACAGAGTCGGGGTCATGGTCATGAGAGTTTCCCAAGACACAGAGCGAGGAGGATTTTTAACATAAGGATGTGAAGGTTCAGCTCTAATAAAGTTAGAAACATTATATACTGTGATTATACATTTATTGGAGCTTATTTTAGAAATTCACATATGGTGACGTTTTTTATTTATAACGTATATATTATTCGTATATATGTGAATGTAACATCATACTGAAGTCAATCAAACACGGCTACAAAACACTGCGATTGCGTTTTCCAAGATTTGAGTGCTCGTGTGGTAAAGGCTTTACTGTCTCTGCGGGCATGGATGTATGCCAGCAGTTCTGGTGTTAAATCTTTGCAATGCGTGTCAGTTACAACAGTCCGTGTGAAACAATTCTACCGAAGCTGCGCAGTAGTTTACAAAGCCGCAGTGGTCAAATAGCAGGGACATTTTAAATAGATGAACTATTTAAAAATAAAACATCAGGGGACTGTGATGGCCATTCCAAAACATTCAGCTTGCGTCTTGTGAGGTCGTCCATGATGGATTTTAAGGTATGTTTAAGATCATTGTAGAAGCTCATCTTCTTTTCAGCTTCAGTTTTTTTTTACAGATGGTGTGATGTTTGCTTCCAGAAGTTGCTGATATTTAGTGGAATCCATTCTTCTCTTAAGAGCTTATGTGAAACGTGATTCAATACATTATTGTCAGTAAAGTAAAAGTATATTTGTGCTTACCCAGTAGGTACCTGACACAATCAGCAAAACACTTAACACTTTTTAAAAAATTGTTGTGGAGTGTAATCTGTCATCCCTCACAGTCTCAACACTTTTGCTTTACTTTCACTTTCATTTTCAGTTTTTTATACCTGTTGCAGTCACTCTCATGTGACTCAGGTGTTTCAGTTAATTTGCAAATGCTGTTATTGATTAAATGAGAACGATTTTCTGGTACAAAGTACAAAGAAACAAGTCTGAATTATTGTCTGTGGAAATAGAAGTTAAACAAAAAATATTCCTTTACCTTGCAATTTAGGAATATCAAGTGCAACTTCATCTCCAAGTTAGTTTTAATTAAATTACTTTTACAATACATACATTCATAGCTTAGCATGGAAATAAAATCTGATAATGCTTCTGGCTTGAGGATGCAGGTAATATTATGACAAATGAATGACACAGTACCAGCTAACAGGGCAGAAGTGCTTCATTAATTCTATTTACAACCTCCACTGACAATTCACATCATAAAACCCAGATGCGGTTGAAATGAGCTTGTCCTCCATAAGAACATGACATGTAGTTCTCAAAAGTTTCAGCATGAGTCATCAAAAGCAGCGAACAGAACACAGAGGAAAGTGAACAAAACCAACGCACTCTCTCACTCATATTCATGCATATTTCATTTTCCTACTCCCTGTATACCCTTCTCCATCCATCGTTTCTCTATAAATATTAAGTTGCAGACATATAACCATATGCCCTGTGTCAGCACTGTCATCGTGTGTTTCTTTGGAGGTTATATATGAGAATGCAATTAATTTGAAAATAAAAAAGTTTGAAAATAAAATCAGCAGTAAATAAGTCTAGTAATCAGTTTGTTCTGTTGATACTGGAATTGGGGGAACAACTGGTTTTACTGAAGCACAAAATCCAATGATATTTAACATCTTCCAGATTTGTGTACACATTTTGTACAGCATCTTTTTAAACAGATGGAAGTGAATGGCCTACTGCTATAGTCTTCTTGCAAAACACATACCATAACATAGTTATAAACTGAACAGTAAACAGTAGAAGTTGTAGTAATGTTCTTGCTGTTCTTGTTGTTGGCATTCTTTTTGTTTTTTTGTTTGTCTTATTTGTTTTGGACAAAATTGGTTATGACAAAACATACCAGTACTTAATAAACAGTTAAGGTTTTATACTCTATGTTGGCAAATCTACAAACATATGTTAAAAGGAACAGTGTCTAATACAGAATGTACAGAACAAGAAGAATGGATTGTATAAATGCTTATAACACCATTTCTTCTGCCAGCTGAACTGCTGCATATTTTCTTCTCTCTTTTCTGTTTAATGGTTTTCACTTCTAAGTAGTTGTCATTGCAGTTATTGGAGTGTTCAGGGACATTATGTTTGTAATTTTTTGGTGTGGGAAGTATGTACAAGTGTAATAAGTAAAGTCTATAACACTAACAAATACAAGGTGAGAATATCAAAACAATGACCACAGAGAAACCACAGTAAACTTGCAAAGGTTGGGAGACACACTAGGGCTTAAATACACAGATTAAATAAGAGACACCCGGGGAGTGGCAGAGACATGACAAGTACACGTGACATAACGAAGGAACCGTGACATTACCCCCATCCCAACATGTGGATGACAAAGCAACAATGAAGTATGAGGGCAAGACTAAGAACAAGGAACAAAACTAAGACATGACAAGAACCAAAAAGTATACATGACTGAAAATAAAACTGAAACAATAAGCAAAGAGAACCAGAAAAGCAGTAAAAATGAAAAAATCTAGCATGAAAACTAAGAGAAATACATGATTAGACAAAGAAAACACAGGACAGAGGTTATATAGCATGGGGGATGACCTGAGACACAAATAGGGTTATCACAAAAAAATGGGCAGAGAATTATGGGAAACAAATTGGGACACAGGTTGAACAAAAGAACAAACACAAACAATGACCACAAAGGTTAAAAAAAAATCCATATTCAGTCTGTTCCTGAAGGGCGACTGCCTTATCAAATATGAATGTCCATGCCACAGAGGTGGCACTGGCTGAGAGAACCCCTGAGAACCCCTGGGTACCCCAATCCTGGCTGAGGCTGAGGCAAGACAAACTGGATCTGAGTCAAAACAAACTGAGGCTTGGGCATAACTTGTGGCAAGAAAGCCTGGGGCAACACAAATGAAGACTGCTGAAGACTGTGGCCTTCAGCAGCCTGCTCTCAGTGGCCAGGATTCTGATGTCGGCCTCATGACGTGGAGGGGCTGGCGCATCCTCGTCCAGGCGTTTCCAAGGGCAAACATCCTTTCCATGTGGGGCAGGCTACAAACACAAACAAGAGGAACACATTTCATATTGACTTCTTTGGTTGACCATGGTGAGGCCTGTTCTGAGTGGAACCGGTCCTGTTAAACCGCTGTATAGTCATGGTCACTGTGCTGAAGCTCAGTGTTTATCTTCTTATAGCCTAGGACATCTCTATGTAGAGCAACAATTCTTTTTTTCAGATCCTCAGAGAGTTCTTTGCCATTAGGTGCCATGTGAACAGTATAATAGAATGTGAGAGTGACAACAAATTTAACACACCTGCCTCCCGTTCACACACTAACAAGTCACATGACACCAGGCAAATGGTTAATTGGGCACAATTTGTACATTTTCACTTATGGGCGTACTCACTTTTGTTGCCAGTGGTTTAGACATTAATGGCTGTATGTTGTGTTACTTTGACTGGTATTTACACTGTTATACAAGCTGTACACTGACTACTTTACATTGTATCAAAGTGTCATATCTTCAGTGTTGTCACGTGAAAAGATACTATATAATATAATATTTCCAAAAATATAAGGGGTGTACTCACTTTTTTGAGATATTGTATGCTGATTAGTTATAACATTACAACCACATGCCTAATAGTGTCTATGCCCCTGTCATGCAGCTAAAACAGCTCTGACTGTGGTGCACTGTGTCCTGATACATTTTTTTTTATCTTAACCAGCATTTACTTTTAGTACTACATTAGCTTTTCTGTGCTATTTTCTCAAACAGGCTTGGTTTTGTTCCCAATGCACATGAATAAGCCATGGCTGCCCATGACCCTGTTGCTGATTCACCAGTTGTCTTTCTTTGGGTCACTTTTGGTTGGCACTAAGTACTGCAGACATAGAACACTCTACAAGACCTGCTGTTTTGGAGATGCTCTGATTCAGTCATATTCATCACAATTAGGCCTTTCAAAATGAATCAGATTGTTTTTCTCCTGTATTTTTCCTGCTTCCAACACATCAACTGCAAGGACTGATTGTTTAATTGCTGTTCATTATAACCCATCCTCCTTCGTGCCAATGTGACAAGATAATGAGGTAGTCAATGGTATTCACGTTACCTGTCAGTGTAATGTTTTGGATAATCTGTGTATGTAACATAAAACGAAACATTATGCAAAAGTAACTAGCCATTTCCTCATCATTTATACCAAACAGGCCATAAATTGTGGCATGGGGGTGCAGTGGATAGTGTTCCTACCTCACAGCAAAAAGGTGCTGTTGATACCTGGTTTGGCCACAGTTGCCATTTTTGTGTTTGCATACTCTGTTTGTGCTTGTGTAGGTTTCCACTGGGTGCTCAAGTTTCCTTTTACTGGCTGCTCTAAATTGCCCATACAGTAGGTGTGAGTGTGTAAATGATTGTCTCTTTATTACTCTACAATACACTGGCCTCCTTTCCAAGGTGTATCCTGTGTTGTACTTTTAGTCAGATAGCATCAGCTCCAGCTTCCCCATGAACCAGTTTGGATTAGTGGTTTGGACAATGAATGAAGAAAAACATGCCATAACATGCTATGCACTGTGTGAAGAAAGAATAAAACTTCAAACCACTGCTAAAGATTTGCTTCATTGGAAGTGTACAAAGGGGAGTACATGAACATGGTTGGATTACCTGCAACAAACAGCTATTTTTAGAATTGTGAAACACATGAGCCATACAAAATGAAGAAATAAAGAAAATACACAATTTGATCAATATGGCTGGTGTGGAGACAATAGACATTACAAATGATCTCATCGTCAAGACCTCTACTAGCCAGACGAAGGCGCACAAGACTCTAGAGGCTACAGCTATTCCCTGTGGTGCTGCACTCAGTCAGACTGTCTACAATATGCCATACTTTGACCACTCAAGAGACAGCAATTAAGCCGACATGGACCTCGGCAGATAGTGTCATCACTCAGCTGAAATAGGGCCGACTGTGTTTGCGATATGGTTGGGTCCTCAGCCTCCAAAGTAGCATTGAAAAACCTAAGTCTTATTTTTTGCTTAAGGGAGTAGTGTTACTGTCTTTGTATACTGTTGTTTCAGGTCTAATTTTTTATTTTTAAATTCACACAATCCCACATTATTGGCAAGTTTGAGTAGAGAATCAACCTAAACCGTAGGCCTTTTAACAGTGGGAATAAACAGTGGGAGCACCTGGAGGATTCCCATGCAAACAAGAGGACAGCTTGCAAATTCCACACAGAAATACACTTGTGGCTGACCCAGGGAGATGTTGGTAAATGCTCATTTAAAATACATATACGTACAGTGGGTACGGAAAGTATTCAGACCCCCTTAAATTTTTCACTCTTTGTAATACTGCAGCCATTTGCTAAAGTCATTAAAGTTATTTATTTTCTTCATTAATACACACACAGCACCCCATAATGACAGAAAGTGTTGCCATTTTTGCAGATTTATTTATTTGCACAGTGCAAGGTAGAGCAAATGAGAATCATAAGGTCAAAGGAACTGCCTGAAGAGTTCAGAAACAAAATTGTGCAAGGCACATTTCTGGCCAATGGTACAAAAAAAGTTCTGCTGCACCTAAGGTTCCTAAGAGCATAGTGGCCTCCATAATCCTTAAATGAAAGACGTTTGGAATGACCAGAACCCTTCCTAGAGCTAGCCGTCCTGCCAAACTGAGCTATCGGGGGAGAAGAGTCTTGGTGAGAAAGGTAAAGAAGAACCCAAAGGTCACTGTGGCTGAGCTCCAGAGATGCAGTCAGGAGATGGGAGAAAGTTATATTAAGTCAACCATCACTGCAGCCCTCCACCAGTCAGGGCTTTATGGCAGAGTGGCTCAACTGAGACACATGAAATCCTGCATGGAATTTGCTAAAAAAAACTGCTGACGAACAAAGATGGTGAGAAATAAGATTATCAGGTCTGATAAGACCAAGATAGAACTGATTGGGCTTAATTCTAAGCAATATGTGTGGAGAAAACCAGTATGTTACCCCAAAACCAAGTTACTGGACAACATTGAGATTTAATCAGAACAGGAACCCAAGGCTGGGCACCTGTGTTTTGTCTCTGATCCTGTCCCTGTTTCTGTTATATCAGCTAGTTTCTGTTATGCTACTATGTTTAGATTCTATTCCAGGTCTTGGTGTCTGTCTAGATACATTTAAGCTCATGTATCTCAAGTTTGGTTAATTTGTCATCTTGGTAACTAATGTCATGTTTTTATCATGCTGTCCCTGTTCTGATTCTTATTTGTCGCACCTGGAGTTGAGTCCCTTTTCATGTCAAATATTTTTGGGATTTGAGTCCTGTTTTGGTTCTGTTAATTGCCAGTTCTTGTATACAGTATGTTTACATGTCATGTTCTTGTTTCTATGTCAGGTTTCCATGTTTGTGTTCTTGTTTAGATTTTCACAAGATAAGATAAACCTTTATTGTCCCACAAATTGGAAATTTGCAAGTGTTGAGTTTTGTGTTTCGCATATTATAATGTTTTTGCATTCAGCCTTCACCCCTATGCATCTCATTATTAAGATCATGTCAGTAGATGGTAAATGTCAGATTATTCTGAAATTGCACTGTAGCAACACGTACTGTGATACATTACTTTGTTGTGTTTACATGAACTATAATGGAGTTTAATTTCCAACAAATTGTATAATGGATAGTATGCATGATAATGAAAAATTATTGGTATTTAAAACAAGAAAAGTATGTACTAGACATAGTTTGTAATAAGCCTATTTTGAATAATGAGTTTCTGGTCAGATTAATTTTTTTTTTAAACAATCTGCTCTGACAATATCTAGATGAACAGAAATGGTGTTCATTAAATATTAACATCCATTTGTTTTTAATGAAGGGGTGTTTATAAATAATTAGAATTAAGTCAAATATGATTGCACTTCATTTGAAATCAATCTTCAGTACTTCAAAAGGACTTGAAGTTTGTTAGAAACTTATTTGGCGTTTATGAGGCTTTTCATTTAGTATGAAATTGTATGATGTATTTTTATGAACAAAGGAATGATTGCTGATTAATCATACTTGAAAAAAACAATAAAAGGAAAATGGAATTTCAACATCAAGTATCCATCAAATTAATGGAAATGGCATTGTAGACGATCGTTGCAAAGTGACTAATTAGGTTCAGCCATGCCCATGCATCTTTCTGTAAGAGAAGCTTAATTACCTACGAGGTCCATGAGGCTTGTTCAGGAAAATCTATAAGCTTGGATTTGAAGCTGTAAAGCCAGGGAAAGCAATGATGATGCAGTGCTACTTGTTGTGTCTCTGTTTCAGTGGTGATGACTATACTGGCCATACAAGATTAATGACCAGAAATGGATCAGCTGCCCAGGGCTCTGAGAGTCTCTTAAAACAGGCCATGGGCTCCCTAATGCAGCCCAGGCAACTCTAAATTCCTTTCAAGTGCTTCCTGACTTTACAACACAAGCCATCTGTCCCACATAGATGGGTTTTCCATTCTCATTTATTAAGGGTTCACAGGTTTTCACCTGTGTATTGGTGTTCAATTACACAATAAGGTTAGTGAGAAGTGATCACTATTTATCAAAACCAGGATGAAAAACAAAAACTAAGATGAGGGGATGGAGGGGAGGGTGTCAAACCTGTTGAAGTTTAAGTTCAGGTCACTCTCCACTCTCCAGCATCAAATCCATCTTTTGTTTGGGACCTGTGATTCGTGATCCGTATTCCATTCCACATGTCTTTGAGTTCTCAACTTCCAATTGTACAGTAGCTCTCTTTCCCTCAGCAGTTTGATTTTGAGTTTCCTCTGTCTCAGCTGGTTGTACCCACATTTGAAATCTGTTTTTTTTTCTTCAGTTTAGTGTAGATTAAATGTCCTTTATTACCCAAGGTTTATTGCTTGAAAGCAGCAGACCATTTTTATGGGGTCAACAGTGTCAACACAGAAGTTGATATACTCTGTGATGCAGTTTGTCATTTTGTCAATATTGTCCTCATGAGGATTACAGAGTACTCCCCAGTCTGTGGCCTCAAAGCAAACCCTCAGAACCTCTTCCGTCTACTGTTACCGTTGTCTTATACAGGAACAGTAGATAGGCAAGGTAAAGATCAGACATGCTTGTGTTGTGGAAGGGAGGTGACGTTGTATGCATCAGTAATGTTTGTATACAATAAATCCATTCTGTTGGCCCTGGTTTTGCAGTCCACATGGGGACTACAGCTGTAAGATTGACATGATAAAAATCTCCTTAAATTGCCATCAGAGTGTATTCTGAAATATCATTTTAGATGTGTGTCAAGTCAAGTCAGTTTTATTTCTATATAGCTTTTTACAACTGACCTTGCCACAAAGCTGCTCTACAGAATCCAGGTCTGAGCCCCTACTGAGCACACAAATGGTGACAGAGGCAAGGAAACCAAGGGGAACCCATCCTTCTCTGGTTGACACCATGTCCAGCACAGTTTGGTGAATTCCCTGATAAAGCACACCTGCTAATTGCCAGATACCAAATTGTGCTGGAAAATGATTTGAGCAGACATATTTCACAGTTTTTATTATTGTGGCTTTATTTTGTTTTTACACTTGTATGCTTAAAAATGAAATAAATTTATAAAACAATGTACTGCTTTCATGACATCACAAAAGTCTAAAGATTTTGGATTGTTAACGTTAGGTTTAGATTGAGAGTGTAAGATAAATGGGTAACTTTTAGAAGATGAGTTATATCTGTTGCTTTGTTGTAGCAAGTGTGATTAGATAAAATTTAACTACATGGTTAAATTAATTATAAATAGTATTTACATTGCATTTTTTATATTATGTATGGACAAGTTTGTTTCGATAAGAAAATGTAACTAAAATGGCACATTTAAATTAAAGCAACTTTCCTGTTCTGCAAAAACATTCTACACTTTCCATAGAATGAGTCGGCTTTTAATGAGATACTAGCAAAATATAACAATTAATATGAAATCACATTTTTTATTGATTTCTAGGAATATAGGTTTTTAGCTAAATGCAAAAATAAGGTAAGCATCAACTGTAGACCTGTACAGTGCTATTGAGAACAGATGAAATACCTGCTATGCCATACAAACATACCCAGGGTGCCTTTAGGCCTGGACCTTCAGGGCTACAGCCCAGAATGTTTTATGAACCTCGAAACTAATGATAAAAATAGCCTCACATGTAACCATCAGTCATTCTGAAAATGCACAAAATAATTGCTACTGCTGTTTTCATCCTGATGTGGTGACCCAGCAGTTATCACACAGATTCAGCTAACCTGTAGCCATGATAGAATGAAGACCCTGACAGCGCCTCTGTCTAATTCCAGTATGTATTTATTGTAAAAGATGTTTTAAAACTGGCACTTTTCTTCAGATGTATGAAGCCACACAGCCAACCGAACATGTTGAAAGAAAACAAACAGTTTGGTGCCCAATTTGCAGCTGCAGCAATTACACACGCAGTGTAAATTTTAAAAGTGTTAGAAGAAAGGGTGTTGAAATTACAACAGTGCCCAACAAACAACAGTGCCACAGGAAGCTGGGAGACTAGTTAAAAGTCCAGTGACAGGAACAGGTGGAACAGCCAAAAACAAACTAATAAGCATTGTGAGTGATGTCATTTTGTCTTATTCAAGCTATATCTAGACAGTTTGGATTTGTTTGTAAAGCTCCTGCCAACATCCCATACACCAGATTAAGTCTGCATAAAGAATCCTTCTCGCAACGTCCACCATCATTCATTCCTTCCCTGTAAATGTATCACAAAACAAATATTTAATTGGAGAAAATCGTGAAAAGAAGTAAACATGAGTTGAAATTATTTCATGGGAAGAAAAACTAATACAGGAATAGGTCAAATAATCTTGAATACTATTTAAGAAAAATAAATATTAGCTCTATTGATTATTTTGTTTCCATTGTGAGCAGCACACCGGCCATAGGTATACATCCGCCTGCCCCAGTCTGAACTATTAATAGTTAGAACCCTAAGGCTGACCATGTGTAGAGCAAAAATCAATTTTTAAGCCAATGTAATAAGCTGAAGTTTCACTTCAGGGCAATAGAAACAAAATATTATTGTATAGAGTCATTTTAATTCATTTCTCCCAGTCCCAGCAGTAGACACTCTGTGGGTTTGTTTAGTTAAAATACAGGCTCTTTGCTGACGGCGCGTGGCAGTCACACAAAGGCATAAAGCAGAATGACCAGTGCAGAAGTCAGCAAGGCTGTGAACGAGGAACACAAACTGTCCATTGGTGGTGGTCATGAGCTGAAAGGCGCAGAACCCTTTGGTTAATAATGGGCCGTGTGTGTCTTGTGCCTAGACTCATGCCTTCACACGTCCACAGGAAGCATGGTGAGAAGAGATTAGTGGTATTGGTTTAAAACACACAAACCAGTCACTGTTTTCTTACTAATTAAACCTAATTTTTTCCTTAATGTACCTTAATTTTTGTCAAGTTATGGGGAGGGTTAGTACTGACCTATATCATCTGCATGATAAGTTCCAAACATCTTGACTTTTCATTCATTATGGCATTTTTTGATAATGAATTAATTATCAAAAGTAATTTTCTGGAATCAATAAAGTGTTCTGATTCTGATATGCATGTTCATCTTCCCTAGTGCCAGAGATCTACCATCCTGCGCCATTTAGTTATCACCACAGTGTGCAACACTTACCAAAGATAATGAATTTCTTCAGATGTTTCTGTTTGATGAAATCTTATTCATTAGTAACAGGGACAGCATGTGTTATCCATTTTAAACTAAACTTAGCAGGTCTCCAGGACAGGAGCACCAGAGAAAACTATATTTTAAAAGAATATGATATAATATTGGGGCCAGTATGCAAACAAAGTTACATTGTCATTAAAAAAAATCATTGGATACCTTTTCTCTGAGAGGCCCAAGTTATAATGTTTTGCACTGGAGCCTGGTGAAGAGCAGTGTTATTAAATATTCCAGGGTTGCCGATGTTGCATCAGCCAGCCCTGAACATTATGCTTGTTAACAATCAGCAGGGGATTTATATATTTAATATAAAAGCATATAGAAGTGGTGATGACTGTCTGGAGCAGTGAAGCAGTAACTCTAATAAGAGCCAAGACACTGAAAGTCTAAGCCGCAGTGTGATGCATCTGGTTGAGACAAAATAATTGGCAGCATTTTCATTTAGGTGGAACGATGCCACTAAGGGCCTGTAGGTGCTACGATGGGCTCAGTGTTCAGGCTGTTAAGAACAGGATCAATTCTCCATAACATCCAGCAGATGTGCTCATTTGTGAATTCACTGCGAACAAGTTAAGACAGAGAATTTCAAACTGTGGCACTCAATATAATGCAGAATAATACACTGACTTTACTGGATTTTAAATTGTCCATCATTTTGACAAAAAATAATGTTCCACAAGCTGGACTGTGATCCATGCAGTCCAAAACGCCAGTTAAAGACAAAAAAAAAACCAACATTGGAGTTATAGGGTGTAAATATAGGGTGATATAAGCTTTGAGGAATTTTAGCCTATTTAGCCGGTTCCTATTCCTTCAATGTTGGGATGTTTGGTGGGTGTCCTCAACAATATTAGTCAGGGCTTTCATTAGTCATTCAAAAGGACAAACGTTATTCTTTTATACCATTCTTTAGTAGAATGACTAGAAGTTGTTGTCTTGCTGTATGACTCACGTTCTGTTGAGATACAATTGATAGATATTCACATTCGGTTCACATAATACCATCACCATGTTTTGCAAATAGGATAAAGCTCTTATGCAGAAATGCAGTGTTGTCAACATTTTATGTGCATTTTTTTAATAGTCTTGAATTTAGTCCATGTAATCTTTAGCAAACTATAGATAGGCACCAATGTTCTTTTTGGAGAGCAGAGTCATGCACACAACTACTGTTCAATGTTCTCCTGATGGTGAGATAGGGTTGTAGTTACCTTGCATTCCTTTGTTCTTTACAGTCTATTACATGCCCTGCTCTAGGAGTGACCTTTGTTTGTTGACCTTATTTGATTTCCTTAATTGATCATGAACTTCCTTCATTTATATTTAGTCTGTCTGACTGTGAATTGTTCTAAAATAAGTTAATTTGTAATCTTTTTTGGGCCAATGAGCAATAACAAATCTTTTTGGGAGGTCCTCAGAAATCTGCTGTGATACACTTACACTGAGCCATGATACACTGGTAGAGCAGACTTTGATACCCTGTTGTGTATATATTTTTTAGGTGGAAATGATGCAGACATGTGGCCAAAAGCATTTTGTCTATAGAATCTTTATGTATTTTACTCTAATATGCAATGTTAATTTTTGATTAATGTGAGAATTCACAGTATTGCATAATCTTCAGTGTGTTTTGTGAAAATGGCACTGTTTATGATTTTCATTATTAGATTTTGAAACAGTGATGACACAAATACTGAAAATATTTATACTCCACAAGAAATGTACTTGCTGTTTGCAGGTTGTCAGCTGTACCGCTTTTATAGTCTGCTTGTCAAGTTGAAACATAAACAAAGTATGCAATTATTACACATTTTACATTTGGGTATAATATTTAAACACTGAAACACTGAATTAGCTCACTTCGCATTGAAACTGAAAAACTAGAGGATGTCACATATAACTTACGTTTTTCACCTCATGCTTTAGGTTCTCACATTTTAAAACACATCTAACCATGTTTAAGGTCGATCAAACACAGAGCCCCGAAAGCACATGACCGGTGCGGATGGCTTGGCTGCTTACAGGGGGCATGTGCATTGGTTGGAGCTAACTGGTAAAATCCAATCCCCAGTTTTAATGTGATTCTCAGTTATTAGCTGGCTCTCATCTACAGATTATGAGGCTGTCAGAAGGTAGAAAAAGAAAAGAAGTAACATACAAGGGCCACAAATGCACGTTTTGATTCCTGATTAAGGTTTAGTCCAGTCAGATTAAACAAACACTTTTACACTCATTTAGACTTGTATTATAGGGGGTCCTCGAGTTTTACGGCAGTTGTAAAAAGCGCTATAAAAAATAAATAAAATGAGTTACATTGGCGTTCCGTTCCTCCGAAGGTGACATAACACGAGTTTTACTGTAATTCAGAATTCATGCATGCAATGATGGCATATATTTATTAAACATGAATGAGTAGTGCACATATAGCTAACACGAGTCTCTCTCATAGGTGTTTGTTGTGGAATGTGGCGTGTTTCTTGGGGAGCAATGCATTGTGGCCTATGTAGTGTCTAGTGCAGGAAAACAGGGTGATAATATGGGCAGAAAAGAAGTAGAGAGAGAGTTGCTTTCTGGGAGTCGTAGTTCATTAGCAATGAGCGTGCGGGTAGAATAAACACATGGATCACATACACAGCAGTAATGAAGTGAAACAGTTCCTGATTCTTACACTTCGGAGCCATAATGAAGTTTCCAAACAAGCAACACAAACAAAAGAGAGCGAATGGTACAACTCTGTCTCCCTCATATAGCGCCACACGATGCCGAGTGTATTCGTTTGCTCTGCTCGACAACTTTGTTTTTATGTCGCAAACACTGTGTAAAATAATTGCTGTTTGTTGATTGAAGCATAACCCAAGGACCCCTGGTACTGTGCAATGATGCAGTCTGACCAGATTCTCCCCAATGTAAATTTAAACTCTTAATATGAAAATGTAAATGAAGGAAGTAAATAAAGAAAATTGGCTACGTTTTAGTACAACATACCACTCAGTGTATAACATAAACTCTACTACATAAGTATCACATACTGATCATACTGTATTTCACATTCACTATTCACACCTAAATGTGTTTTTCTTGCCTGGTTTAAATGTGTCAGTACAACTGGGGGTAATATTAACAGGATTGCTACCAGCAAGAGTGAACGTATATTAATTTCAAGTTGAGTGTTGTGAGATCCCAGCTCATTTAGTGTGTGATCCCCAATGTTTCAGTCAAAAAAAGATTGTGAGGGAAAGTGAAATATCCAGGATTTTCATAATCTGTTAGCAATGAATGAGTATTCAAGGCTTTAAGCAAAAACAAGTGTATTCCTTCAGCTAGCTGTCCAGTTGGCTTATGCTGTTGTGAATGGAAAAACTCAAATTTACTGAAGTAGTAGCTTCTCAAAGGTCAATTATTCACTACTAATACTGGTGAGGAGCAGAATGACATACTATTGTTTCATTTTTGTTAATTACGTCATTATTTTATAATCCTGGGTGAAGTTCTCCTTACTGGCCACTCTGTGTTCTATATAGCTCCACTACAGGGATACAGTGACTGCCTCAGCCCACGTGTTACTGCACCATTGTGGCCTTTCTCAGCACAGTGACAAAAATGACAGGGTAGTCCCATTCTAAAGTGATTGCTTGGGTTTTCCATAAATCAGGTCACTGTTAGATAGAAAGAGGTTTGCCACCAAAAAATATCAAGCCAAGAGTGGCTATGTGGTGAGAAACTGGCCATGGATAAAGGGCTTGAGAATGGCCAACACAAACTGGGCATCAACAAATGAGTTACAGTCTTTAACAGTACAGCAGCAAAGTGGAGATCTAGTTTTGTCTGTTTTGTTGTAGGTGGCAAATATAACTTCATAAATATCACTATAATTTTTGCCTCTGTTCTAGATTCTAGCATGTTGCGATAGTATACAGGAAGTAATTTACTTCTGAACTGCTTTTTTTATTTTTACACATTTTCCTCAATATTTCACTTTAAATTTTGAATTGCTAAACCCATACAAAACTGAAAGCTCTGCCTAATTTAAGTTCAAATTCAACATTAACCTCACCCTTAATACAGCCTAAATTTATCTAATGAAAAAAAGACTTTCTGACAGTACACAGTGTCAGCCATTTCAAGACATTTCTCCTCTGTATAAGTTGAAGTTGAAGTTTTGCATGTTAGCAATCATTCCATTCCTAAAGGCCACTTTAGATTGCTTCCTAACTGAATATGCATGATGGTCATTTATGGTCGAATGAGATTGAAATGTGCCTAGTACGATTTCTTGAAATATCTTCACAACTCTAGAAATATTTTAAAATGCAAAATGCAAATACATTTCTATCATTGAGAAGCTTAGACCTGGAGAACTGCATGTCACCTCTTAAAAAGCAGACAAAATAAAAACCTTTTATATTTGAGCTTTTATGATAGCATTTTTACTTTTGAACTGTCACAGAAATCCATTTCAAGCTAAGGGTTGAGTTCATTTATACTCCCCCTGTCCCAAGAATGATCTTATCTAAACCTACTTCCATGAAATATCAACAATAATACCTCAAGACTAAGTGCCGGTCACTAATCATTCAAAATGTCAAAAGGTCAACACTGAGCCCCCAGTCACAAATATACACACTCAAAGGATACGCCTGCAGGAATATATGTTGTGTCTGCACTCATTAAGCATTTGATACCACTGTGAAGCAAATTAGCAACTTGGATAATTAGAAAATAAATTGGACTCATTAGCACTCTGAAGTGATTATACTCTTAGAGTATCGATAAATAGGCATGAAAAGTTGTTTATAAATGCAGACAAGGACACCTGCACTAAGTGTGTTTGTTAAAATACTATTAAATCAGCTTCATGGTGGTGAGCAATGCTACATATTTTAATAAATAGATCTATTGACTGACACTATGGGCTGGTTTCCCAGACTAGATTAATCTTAATTAAAGATTTAAAAGGGTTTTAGCAGTAAATCACCATTGACATTACAACTTAGTCATAGACTAGGCTTAATCCTTGCCCACAGATCAAAACCTTTATGCATTATATTTTGAAAGCATTCACATTTGCCAAATACTGCATCCCAACAGCCATTAATGGAATGGATGGGTTTCAGGAAAAATAGGTGTATAAACTGCCAAAGAGAAAAAAAATAAGAAATTGGACATTTTTTTAAATGTAGTTTTAATATTTCATACAGATAATATTCTGCTACAAGCTATGAATATGAGCTAAACCTTTTACTGAGATAAAGTACTTTATTTCTACACACTGCCATTAAATAAATTATTACAAATTGAACACTGAACCAAACTGGTACATCTGTACAAAGCTGTGGAAGCTAAAAGATAATGTGTCAACACATGTCATTCATGCAGTACAATAGCAGTCTTCCTTGCTCAATCAAACGCTGCATTCGAAAGTATACCTCCCTGATTAATGAATTAAAACCCTGTGCTGAGGATCCTAGAAATTTCCCTCTGCTTCCTCCACTAACAGTGTCCCAGTGGGAGCATTGTTGGCCCTGCGTGGGATGACAGATAAGCTCATTGTGCCGTAACTCTGCCTGATGTGGCAGCTAAACGTGATGGAGCTGTTTGTAGCTGTAAGCGGCGCATGACTGGGGCCTGCCAGAGAAAAATGAATTAAGGGGAAGGGAAACTGAATCGGGCAAGGGAAAAGAAAACTTTACATAGGTACAAAACACTGTATAGTGCAGGAAGAGGGTGTTTTTAGGTTTCAGATTTACATGGATTTATATGTTCTCATATAATCTCACATATATATATATATATATATACTGTATATATACATAGCTCAATAAAATTAAGGAAACACAAAAATAAGACCTCTGATCTGAATCAATGAAATATTCTTATTAAATATTTTGTTCTTTACATAGCTGAATGTGCTGAGAGAGGAGAAACCCAGGGCCAACTGCACCATCATATGGGCTCACAAGGGGTCTGAGTATCTCATCTCAGTACCTAATGGAAGTCAGGCTACCTCTGGTAAGCACATGGAGGGCTGTGCGGTCCCCAAAGAAATGCCACCCCACACCATTACTGACCTACTGCCAAACCGTTCATGCTGGAGGATGTTGCAGGCAGCAGAACATTCTCCATCGCATCTCCAGACTCTGTCATGTCTGTCACATGTGCTCAGTGTGAACCTGCTTTCATCTGTGAGAAGGGCACCAGTGGTGAATTTGCCAATCTTGTTATTTTCCGGCAAATGCCAAACGTCCTGCACGTGTTAGGCTGTAAGCACAACCCCCACCTGTGGACGTCGGGCCCTCATAGCACCCTCATGGAGTCTGTTTCTGACTGTTTGAGCAGAAACATGCACAATTGTGGCTCGCTGGAGGTCATTTTGCAGGGCTCTGGTAGTGCACTTCCTGCTCCTCCTTGCACAAAAGCGGAGGTCGCGTTCCTCCACGTTTCCTGATGATTGCCACAGCTCGCATTGATTTGCCATCCTGGATGAGCTGCACTACCTGAGCCACTTGTGTGGGTTGTAGAATCTGTCTCATGCTGCCACTAGAGTGAAAGCACCGGTAGCATTCAAAAGTGACCAAAACATCAGCCAGAAAGCATAGGAACTGAGAAGTGGTCTGTGGTCACCACCTGCAGAATTGGGGATGTCTTGCTAATTGCCTATAATTTCCACCTGTTGTCTATTCCATTTACACAACATATATATTTACCTAAAACATGAAATTAGATAATTGTATTTAGATAAGATGAACAGATCTGTAATAAACACATAACAGATAGCTTAACCATTTGTTCGTTTTCCAAACTACAATTAACTTCAGGTAGCTGGGAAGCTGGAGCCAATCTTAGCTGAGGCAGGACACCAATCATGCACTCAAACACACCTATGGGCAATTTTGAGTAGACCAATAACCTAAATCATAATCCTTTGGACAGTGGGAGGAAACCAGAGCATCCAGAGGAAACTCACACACATGAGGAAAGCTTGCTAACAAATAAAGGTTTGTGTCAGACCCAGGGACCGAACCCAGGACCTTCTTGCTGTGAGGCGCTAACCACTCCCCCACTGTGCTTCCTTATAACTTAACCAAAAGTACTATAAATAGATGATTACCATTAGATTAGATTAGACTGGATGAGATTAGATTAATAATATTAATTCTGGAATATCTCTTGTTGCCAAAATACAATACTGATTAAAACATACGACTAATGTTTCATGAGAAATCTAATGGTCAAATTCTTTTGCTTAATTTTCTATGTAAACCACCTTCTAACAACGCTTGCAATAACAGAGTCTTCTGGAGAGAGGAAAGTAGGGAAACAGTGCAGGGGTCTCAATGGCATCAGATTTCTAATGAAAAGGAGGACAAGCCCCCAGAGGACCACAGAAAAGCTTTCATATCACACTCCAGCTTTTACTCTCAAGGTCAAATCCCCATCAGGGAGGGTGTCTGGGGGCCACGAGAGCAGGATATTGTTTCTCTTTGTGTGTGAGTGTGTGTGTATGTGTGTTAGCTTTTGTACATTTTCTAGACTTTGTAGTGAAGCCAGAGAAAAGCATTGCTAACCTACAGGACATAAAAATACAGCTGTCCTTTTAACGTGCTTTCTACAAAAGGTGTGAAACTGCAAAGCCATGTCATACACATATATACTGATCATCCATAACTTTAAAATCACCTGCATAATTTTATGTTTTATGTTTAGGTCCTCCAAGTCTTACTTATCAAGGCGTGCAGTGGTATCTGGTAGGGCCGCACAATATATTGTCTGTACATCATTATTGCAATATTAATCAGCCTCTAATCAATCAGGTTTTTAAAACTTTCCTGTGATGGGGCGTGGCTAAATGCTCAAGGATAATAAAGGCGAAATATGTAAAATCACAAAATTTATGATTTGAAAGTGGGCAGTTTTTATAGCTTATTTTCCATATATGGACTGTATAAAATGTGTTCTTAGGCTTCTAATAAATTAATTTTTTTCTGAAAAATATAGGCTCACACTACAAAAAAGACATATGCCCATTAGATTCTTTTATTAGATTCATTAGACTTATTAGACACATTTTAACCAGGGGTGTCAATAATTGTGGCGGGCTCTGTACATCACCTTGAAAAATATCACATTGGCAATATGTAGCTGTATAATTGCAATACTGATAAGCTAGCTAGCTAGCTGTTATTGTCATAGATACATCCAGCAATCACAATTTGGAACTTTTCAAAGTCACTCAGACCCTTTATGCCAACACATGAACTTTAAGAGCAGACTAATCACTTGCTCTCTAATAAAGCCCACCCCTCAGCTGGTGCTGCTTACCTGATCTTGTCGGCCTGGTGATTAGGACATTGGCCATAGATTCAGAAGGGCACAGGTTCTAGTCCCAGTCTGGGCTCCACTGAGGTACACTTGAGCAATGTGCTGTCCTGCTACACTGCTCCCCGGGTGCCGTTGATAGCTGCCCACATGTGCATGTGTCATTGGTTAAATGCAGAGGTCGCATTTTGTTATTGTGCACCTTGTGTGGTGGTGTGCTCACAATGACATACAGTCACTTTCACTTCACTACAACAGCATCTGCCAATATATAAAGCAGCAAGTAAAAAGTCAGTTCTTGAAGGTGATGTACTGATAGCATCAGAAATGGGAGAGCGTACAGGTCTGAGATGCTTTGAAATGCACCTAACTGTGAAGCTGAAATGACTGAGACAGAGCATCTCCAAACTGCAGGTCTCATGGAGTGCTGCATGTATGCAGTAGTTAGTACCTGACAAACGTGATTCAAGAAAGCAGTGTTAGCAGGGTCATGGTTGGCCAAGCAAAGGATAATGTATTGTGAGGTGGGCATCATGGGAAAATAAATACTGCTGGGGGGAAGAAGACCTAGATGTGAATATTCTTCACCAAATCTTTCCTTTTGCTTTTTAAAACGGGGCTGCACCCAGCACTCCCAAAGTCTCATATTTGTCGAAAATATGAAAATTTATATTGAAACTGTCATCCATGTTTGCTAACTGCACTAATAGCAGAGTGATATGAAACTGCTAATCTGAAGAACAAAACCCATTCCCATGGCATTCATCTCCACTGGGCATTATAAGAAAATAATGCCACATGTTCGGGACTCAAATTCAAGGGAGTGTTCGTCTGTGTTCTAGAGATCTGTATAATAAAGCTCAATAACACATGCCAGAAGTAAAGGCTAAGTCATTTTATTAATTTATTATGAAGTTAAAAAAACAGAAGCTGTAGTGAAACTGACTTGAAGGACTGCACACCACAACAAGGATGTTAAAGAGACAAACTTTTTTCCAAGGCCTGGAGATTTGCCAGAAGATGGCAACATTTTGGAGTCACAAATTGTCTGACTTACCCAAGATTACAACCCTATCTACCTAACTATTTGACAATTAGGCTAGAAGAAAGCCTTTTCTTTAACCATGCATCTCTAGATGTTACACTAAACTTGACTGGAACATGGTTCTGTGATCAGATCTTTTAGCAAAAAATCGTTCAAAGTGTATTTGGCATAGAAAGAAGAATAGATTAGCAGAAAAGCACCCTTAGCCAATGGTAAAATATGATTTTTACTCTGGGAACATTGAACCAAATCCACACAAAAATGGTTCACAAACCACAAAAATCTTCGCTATCCCAGTTCCCTGACTAAAGAGGATGTCTAAAAGGCCCTGGATGACAGAGAGATATATGGAGAATTGTGTCAGATTAATAAATGCAAGGTGGCAATATTTTTAACATTCTATAGGCAGTTTTGATAAAAGATAAAAAAGGTAATGGTTAGATTTGTTTCTGTTTGGGGACAGAGCTAATTAATGTTTTACATCAAATTGCACTATAATGTAATGCGAGATTGCAATAAACAAATAACTGACACATCAGACCTCACTAATGTGCAGCCTGATTACATTGCCTTCTCATTCTGGATGATCTTCATGCAGATAAGCTAAGCAACTGATCAGAATTTTAATGTGTAGTGTGTCATGAGTAGGAGACATAAAGCTTGAAAATAAAGAAATATACTCAAAACATTATAACTTTAGTTTTTAAATAAAAAGAATATTAGGCCACTTTGAAATCTAAAAGTCACAAACCCCAAAGTGACCTTTGGCTTGCTATGTTGCAGTGTTTTGCACAGTATGAAAACACACATTCCATCTATTTTCCAAACTGCTTTATCCATTTTGGGTCGCTGAGAAGCTGGAGCTGATCCCACCTGACTACAGAGAAGAAAGAAAGAAAGAAAGAAAGAAAGAAAGAAAGAAAGAAAGAAAGAAAGAAAGAGAGAGAGAGAGAGAGAGAGAG
>JBBIGC010000125.1:25078681-25095282 GCA_037576955.1 Lepidarchus adonis | reverse complement strand
TTCCCGTACCAGACAGTGATGTAGCAGCAGAGTACACTCTCAATGGTCCCTCGGTAGAATGATGTGAGAATGGGAGGCGGGAGGCTGGCCTTCTTAATGGAGGACATAGTACTAATACGTTTGATTTTTGTAATGTGAAAAAAGTAGATTTTATTTCTTCTATTATATCTTATTTCTTCTATTACATTTTAAATTTTATTTTTATTCTACTATTTTATATATTTTTTAATTATTCTGTTCTACCGTTCAGTGTCTCTGTGTCTTTGTGTGCTGTGACAGTCAACACAAACAGTTTCCCCCCAGGATTAATAAAGTTTTCTGATTCTGATTCTGAACATAGCCCAAACTCTGCCCTATATATATAAAAAAGGGGAGTGGTTCCCAACCCTGGACCAGGAACACATTGTTCCCAACACACTTGATCCAATAATCAGTTGATTAATAAGCCTATCTTGGGTTATAGAGGGTGTGTTGGGGCAGAAAAATGCTAAAGTGTGTAGGGCAGGGAGTTCCTGGGCCAAGGTTTAAATTAGTGCAGTTCATTGTAAATAAGGCCTATTTTGGACACAGCTCTTTAACCATAGTGAATAGAGCATTTTTGCCAATTGTTTTCTTGTATATCACTCTTTCCATTGTGTAACTGTAAATTCAATAAAGCACATTTTTAACCAGAACACTTGAAATTAGCCAAAAATAAGTAATTAAAATTAAAATTAAACATGATTTCAAGGGTAGCAAAACCCAAATTAGTGTACTATATAGTGAAAAGGCACATTTTGAACACAGCCAAAAACAATGCAGTATATAAGGAGTAGGGAACAGTCAATAGGTTTTTAAATGCAATGTATTGTTTCAAACACATTTAATCATGACACAGTCATCATGTCACCATCTAACCTACATCCCTTGTACCAAAATATTTTTTACTTTTACTTTTTTACTTTTTCATGTGTTTTCTGGCCTGTGCGCTGTATTGTGTTGATGCTTTTGCTGACACTATGGTGCTGCATTACCTGGAGATGGCTATTGATTCTGCTGCGTCAGAGAGTGTGACCTTTTATACAACACCCTTTTTTTTGTTTGCACCTTTCATGCAAGCTCCTTTCATGGTAACTTCACTGCCTTTGATACGTCTGACCAAGAACAGGTGCCACTAAGCTTTTTTCCCCCTCAAGCTTATTTTTCTCTCTCTCACGACACACATACACGCGCAAACACCAGGGGGAACAAAGCTTTGTGATAACGGAGCGAATCCATTTCAATCCGCTCCATTGATTTGAATGTGAATACACTCTGATTGTAGGTGCCTCAGAAATGACAAAATGTGAATTTGCATTTGCAGCTCAAAGAGGATTAATGGCTTGGTGCTGTGCTTTGTTCTGAAATGTCAGCACAGTTGGAAAGTTTGCTGTTGTTTGGCTTGTTATGATTATACATTTACCTGGTCAGGCTTTTCTTTTTTGTTCCAGTGTCTCGAAGATCACAGGTTATTTCTGTTGGGTGCATGCATGCAGCATCCCTTGCGTCACCCGCCGAAATGTTATATGCCACCACCCTTTCAGCTGAACTGAAAGCATTTATGTAGCTCACATAAAAAAACATACAGTTCTATGCAAACTTCTTAGGCACCTGAAAAATTTTGATATAATTAAAAGCTGTTTAGCTGGGCAGTAAATGTTTTTTCTCCAAACTACCCCATTCATAATAGAAAGAATACAAATAACATCAATACAGTTTTTCATATATGTAAATGTGTTTGTTTAACCATTTCCAGACCTTTCCTCGGGTAGTTACAATCACATACCTTGTTTTGGAGATTCATTAGATCCGTGTAATAATGGGAAGAATTAGGGGGAAATCTGGAATCAAACTCAGCTCACAAATAAACTATTTAAAAAAAAAGATCTTGATGCTTTATAATGCTTTCTTGTTTGATTGCATTTATTTTAATGTTGTGTTTTTTGCTGACAGAAAGACACTTACTGCTGAGATAAATAGCTTTCAACAATAGGTGCCCACATCTGGTACTGAAGATCTACCACAATGCAGAATTCACTTCCACCCATAATCTAGCAAAAAAAACGGGTCTCAGGGGTGTCAAATTACAGGAACCATGATAGATCTCAACTCTACTGGGTGGTAGAGCTCCTCCCTCCAGTACTCCAATAAACCACAACATTAAACCACTGATAGGTGAAATTAGTCGATTATCTCATAATCTCATTATCTCTTTACAGTGGCACAGGTGAAGGGATGGGATGTATTAGGGACCAAGACAACAATCAGTAAGGATCAAAGTGACAATGACAAGGACCATACTGTGATGGCTAGATGATTCGCTCAGAACATCTCCAAAACGACAGGTCCTGTGGGGTGTTCCTGGCAAGCAGTGTGTAGTACCTGCCAAAAGTGGTCCAAGAAGTTCAACCAGCAAAGCAGTGTCAATGTCACTGATGGGTACTGGGAATGAAGTCTAGCCTCTCCAGGCCATTTACATTTACAGCATTTGGCAAACGCTCTTATCCAGAGCGACGTACATGGTGAGCGGTTGGGGGTTAGGTGCCTTGCTCCAGGGCACTTCAGCCTGCTGTCCGGTTACGAGAATCGAACCTGGGACCCTTCGGTCACAAACCCACTTCTCTAACCATTGGGCTGCATGTTAATGCAGATAGGTGTCAGTACACAAAGTGCACCACACTCAGGACTGATCTGGCCACATGAGGGAAACCTACTCAATCATAATATATGATTGGTTTATATTTAAAAACATGACTACTCACCGGAAAAAATATAGCATCAAATTTTCCAACACTACAGATTCATTGAAGAAGCCACAATGACAGGCGTAATTAGACAGTGGTGCATTAGCATACAAAAGAATTTATTGTCAGCAGTAAAATCTCTACACTGCTCTGCTCAAAACACAGAGGATATTTTTCCTGTTTAGAAAAGAAAGCGCTTACGTCAAAACACAATATGGGAGCAAAGGCTGGAACTGCATGATGGAACAGCATGATAAAACACACAGGGCAGAGAGGAACTTTTTGATAGCATGTCCCGCAGACCACATTAGTTGTTAGGGATTTGATTCCATTCGAAGAGGAAAAGGAAATAAAAAATGTTGCCTATGTTCTATTTTTGTTTTAGCGAGACAGCCTGCGATGCTGTTGGCAAGATTGAAGGTTTGATTGGCCTGCTGCAGGAAGGAAGGTTGTTTTCAGAATGAAGAAGAGATTATTTATTTATTTATTTATTTGTAGGCAGGAATGTTGCACACTTTTCTTTATTTTGACCTGTCTGCGTTTTTTTATTACCGAGGCATAACAAAACCTTCGGCGTCATTTGTGACCTGTCTCCATGGCAACCATGGTACAGCAATAGCATGTCCTGTCCATGAAGACCAGACGTGTCTCTTCCACCTTACTGACTTACCGATGCTCAGTGTCTTTCCATTGTACTGACCATTGAACATACTGACACACTGATTATTTTCCACTCAACATTTACACTGGATATCCAATGACAGGCTTGGGTCAGCAGGACTAAGGGAATGCATTGAAATGACTCAGACCAAGACACATATAATCAGCTTGAATGCAGCACACAATAACTCCAATTACCACACGACGCCAATGCCAAACACCCTCCAGAGCCACTCTCCTGGCCTGCTTTCTATGGCTTGAAGAAAAGGAACAAACATCCTTTGTACACGTTCTATTGTCCTTCCATACGAACTGGTCCAGTCACAACACTGATTGTCATGTTGGATGACTTTGTGCTTTATCTAAGGTTGCGATTAACATACTGTTTAGTTGAGCTGAGGCTGTGTTCGGAAATTATTGTAGCAGATGGATTTTAACCTGAGCTTCCGAAATACTCAGAGGAGGGCAAACTTTCAACAACTTGAAGAAATGACGTTCATGCAAAAAACAATTGGGAAGGAAGGGACTACTTTGAAAAGAAAGAAGAAATGTCACTAGAGATGTACACCACCATGCAATACTCAATAACGAACTTTCATTTCTTTGTCTTGTTAAGACATTTGCAACCTGTCCCATGTCTTTTCTTGCCTGCTTCCATCATGACCTGGTCCTTTCCTCTTCCAGGGGGAAACAAAAGGCTTGATTTTACAGACTATCAGGGTCCCAAAAAGTTTTTTTTTTATTCCTCTTATCTCCTCCCATTGTTGTTGGCCTATAAATGTTTGATAGAGATTCCATGCTAACAGATAATATGCGAGGTGCTTCGTTAGCCATTGGGTGTTTTCCTCAGCCACTGGTAGAACTGCTGTTTATAGAGGTTGTGCCACTTCACGTTGGCTTGAACAATCTCCACAGCTCGAGCGAAGGCAGACGCTGCACCTCCTCCACTCGTCTCAATGAAATCTTTTAGCTGAAATAAGAAAAGCATAAGAAAGTGAGAATCTTAAGGATTTTACAAGGTCTTAAAGGCAGAACCAGACAAGACTAGGTTATTCACTTTTTATTCACTTAAATTCCACCAGCACTAGATTTGAATATGCCTACTGGTAGCTAGCAATGCCAAAATGTCCAGGAATATCTCTCAGTACAAGCACTGTGTTATTACATCTTTATTTAACTACTTGTATTGAGTAAGATGCCAATGCTCCTTGTCAACTCTGCTTGCACATGTTTCCAGCTACTTCTGTAGTACAATATCATACTCACACTCAGTAAAATAAATATACCTATACAAACATCGATAAATAATATTAATATAGAAAGTGTATGGAAATGTTCTGTTTCCATTTGTCACAATCTTTTTTTTCGATTGTGTTAATAAAACTGTTTGTGTCATCCACAAATAAGACAAAATACATACATAATTTATGCACACTGTGAGACAATTATCATTCCTGTTGATTTTAAAACACTCTTTTGTTCAGTATGTAGTCTGCTTCCTGTTTAGCTTTTCAACCAGTTCATCACAATCTCTAATACTGTACCTTTCCATTTTAATCATTAATATTTCATAGTTATTTGAGGAAAAAGTTTCTTATTTATACTTTTATGACATACTTATTTTGTCTATACAACTAGTTATTAGACCCAAAATAAACATGGAATAGGAGTTTTCATAGATTTAATAGATATAGATTTCATGTGTTGATATCAGTTTGCCTTTCATGAAAAAGTGACCAATATAAATGACCAATTAGAATCAGAATCAGTAAACTATTCATCCCGGAGGAAATTACATTGCTGTGACTGCACATGGAGACCCACAGACATGCAGACATAATTACAAAAACCAAGGTATGGTAAAAGTAGTAATTAAATAGAATACGGTAATTTGAGGTGAGGATAGAAATTAAAATATATAGAAAATGTAAAATAAAAATAAAATAAAATCTAACAGTATAATAAAGAGAAATAATAATATGTAGAATAAATAAATAAGCTAGTAATGAGTGGTCGGCAATGGTAGTTCAATCTGTATTGCACAAGATATAGATCCATCAGTATATGGTATGCCATTTGATAAGGTGGATAAGGAGTGAATTATTACACCTGAAGGATTATTGTGTTATTATGTTATGAGTTATGAGTTATTATACAGCAGGAGAAAGTACAGAAAATACAGTCTGCTCTGACCCTTCCTGTATGTGCCCAGTGTTTTCTGTGACCAGTCCAGTTCATTGTCTAAATAGACCCCCAAGAAACTTATATCCACTATGGATATGGTAGTGACTGGAGATTGCGTTCTCCTCAGGTTCATGGTATATTCTTTGGTTTTGCTGACGAGCAGATGATTCAGCTCACACCATTCAGCAAAACTGTCCACCACTCTCCGGGATTCCCTCTCATCACCATTCCCGGTACATCCTACCACAGCAGAGTCATGTGTTGTTGCTAAAGTCCGTGGTATAGAGGGTAAAGTGGAACGGTAATAAAACGGTTCCCTGGGGTGCGCTGAATAGTCCATGATACATGAGACCAATGGGGCATCTACCGGCATAGCAGACAGCTTCCTCTCCAGACAGGCAGTTGTTAGACTTCCTCCAGGCTTGTCCAGGTGGCTGTAGGCCTAGTGTAGATCTTCTCCTGGTAGGCAAACTGAAGTGGGTCCAGGGCTGCCTTAAACTGGGGGCAGAGAATTCCCAGGACGCTCTCATGCTGTGTGAGATGAGTACCACACAATTTTTTTCCACAGCACTGACACCTTTTGTAAATTCAGGTTCAGGTTGAAAATCCTGAGCAGAATTCCACACAGCTGTGAAGCACAGGTCTTGAGAACTTTGGGGCTGATGCCACCTTGGCCAGCTGCCTTGTTGGAATGGAGTCTGTGCTGTTATCTCCTCATCTGCTCCTCTGTGATGGAGATGACTGGCCTCTTGGTGTTGATGTTGTGGGCAGAGGTGGTGGGGGTTGCTGGGGGGTCCTCAGGTTGGTAATAGGGGGAGTGAGTCCCCAAACCCCTGTTCCCCTTTGATGGTGCGTGGTGGTGAGAGCAGACAAGGTGCTGATGGTGGTGCATTGTCTGCTGTGGGGGTGTAGGTGAGAAAGAGTGGGGGCCTGTAGTGAAACCTATTAAAAAATAGGTTAAACTCATTGGCCCATTCTCTGTCCACCTCAGCCCCACTTAGGCCTATGAAGTCCTTTTACATTAACACACACTGAGAACATTTCTCTCTGTTATAAAAAATAATGAAAAGATGCAAATGTGAATACATACAAACATAAAAATATAAATAATTGCAGCAAGCAGCAAGAAAAAAAATGTTAAGCTTAAGTGTAGTGAGACTTCAGTCAGAAGTACAGGGATTTTTTATCTGGGGTTTAAAATGGCTAAAATGTCCACTGCATCCTTAAGCAGCTTTGAATTCAGTTGGTGCATTCCTAACTTGCTGGTGCTCCGTGACTGTACAGACCACGTCTTCTTAACTAATGAGTGCTCTGTATTTATAGCCTATCTACAGCTCCAGCTTACTCCTCCAACTAAGCCAAACAGGAGCGGAATACAAAACCATGCATTTACATGCAAATGACTGACATGTAATTGAGTAGATAACGATGCTACTTATGGGACTGAGGCTGGGGAGTATGTTTGAAGTAAACAGAATTATAGAACTGTTGTTTTTGCCAGGAAAGAAAGGAAATGCCAGTTTCTTTGCATTTTCAGTCTTCAAAAAGCAATTAGTAACAAAGACCTATGTATATAATGAATGGACAGTAAAAAACATATCACCACCTTGGATTACAAAATGTACATAGTAGGATTTCTTGACCTTATGCAACTTATGGCCCCCAATACCAACCATAGAAGCTTCCACAAGACTTATTAAAAACATATAATCTAAAATGCAGCAAATGTTCTGCTGCTGACAAAAGTGAGTACACTCATCACATTTTTGTAAATATTTTATTATATTTTTCCATGTGACAACACTGAGGATATGACACTTTGATACAATGCAATGTAGTCAGTGTACAGCTTAAATAACAATGTAAATTTGCTTTACCCTCAAAAT
This sequence comes from Lepidarchus adonis, assembly GCA_037576955.1. Lineage (NCBI taxonomy): Eukaryota > Metazoa > Chordata > Actinopteri > Characiformes > Lepidarchidae > Lepidarchus > Lepidarchus adonis. The sequence continues at coordinate 25,087,790 of JBBIGC010000125.1, read as the reverse complement.
AATGTAACACACAGTCTATAATGTCTAAACTGCTGGCAACAAATGTGAGTACATCCCTAAGTGAAAATGTCCAAATTGTGCCCAATTAGCATTTTTTCCTCCCTGGTGTGATGTGACTCATTAGTGTTACAAGGTCTCAGGTTTGACTGGGGAGCAGGTGCGTTAAATTTGCCGTTATCACTCTTACACTCTCTCATACTGGTCACAGGAAGTTCATAAAGACGCCTCATGGCTAAGAACAGAAAAATAGAATTGTTGCTCTACGTAAAGATGGCCTAGGCTATAAGAAGATTGCAAACTCCCTGAAACTGAGTTGGAGCACAGTAGATAAGACCATACAGTGGTTTAACAGGACAGGTTCCACTCAGAACAGGCCTCACATAGTGCATGTGCACAGTGTCATATTCAGAGGTTGTCTTTTGAAAATAGCTGTATGAGTGATGCCAGCATTGCTGCAGAGGTTGAGGGGATGGTTGCTCAGACCAAACACCACACACTGCCTCGAATTGGTCTGCATGGCTGTCGTCCCAGAAGAAAGTCTCTTCTAAAGATAAAGAAAGCAAAGACGAGCAGACTAAAAACATGGATTACTGGAACCATGTCCTGTGATCTGATGAGACCAAGAATACCACTGGGCAGTATTCCAACATGATAACGATCCCAAACACACCTTCATGGCAACCACTGCTTTGCTAAAAAAACGAGGGTAAAGGTGCTGGACTGGCCATCTGTGGGACATCCTCAAATAGAAGGTGGAGTAGCAAAAGATCTCTAATCCTCCAGCTCCATGATGTCGTCATGGAGGAGAGGAAGAGGATTCCAGTGACAACCTGTGAAGCTCTAGTGAACTCCATGCCCAAGAGAGTTAAGGCAGTGCAGGAAATTAATGGAGGCCTCACAAAATATCGACACTCTGGGCACAATTTGGACATTTTCACTTAGGGGTGTACTTACTTTTGTTGCCAGCAGTTTAGACATTAGTGACTGTGTGTTGAGTTGTTTTGAGGAGACAGCAAATTTACACTGAATGAAATATATTACAAAAAAGTGTGCTCACTTTTGTGAGATACTGTATGTATACTATGAAATTTTGCTTGACTGTTATCAAGTGTTGGATGTCAGGCTGAAATGCAAACAGGTAAAGCTCTATACATACCCATTGTGTGTAGCTGAGCTCTTTGTTTGTTTTGCATTAAAGCAAAGCCTCACAAGTTACACAGAGTAGTAGTTGATCATTTTCTGTTCCTGTGAAACCTAGCTCTGGATGCTTGAAGTTGTATTTTTTTTGTTTCAGTTTTTGTTTGACTTTCTTGGCTTTGTCAGTTTGAGATACAGTGGATACTGCACTTGTTGATGGCCTGGCCTCAGGAGCTTTCCTTTAAAAGACCCATTTATATCCAATTGTCCATAATGGATGAATTTCTTTTACTCTGCTTTGCAGTGAAAATATAAAGAGGGACATGTGATACGTTGTCTTTCTGTCCAGGGTGGGCCAAAGTTAGCTGGGATTGGCATCAGCTTCCCGAAATGGATTAGCAGGTTGGATAACGAATGGATGGAATGTTGTTTCAAAAATAAATGTATTTGGTTTAATGTTTAAATAATGGAACTGTTTTTTCTGGCCCTCATAGCAATATCATTGCAAGCCACAGGTGGACAACCACTGGTTTAGAGACTTAAATGCATATTTATGCATCTTTAACCTCTAGTTATCACAGATGCCATTGATGCTAACAAAACCATGGTTTCATTTAATAATGTTTCTAACTTGTGTTTCACAGAAATTCTTGGAAATCTTCTGAACTTCCTCTCCATACTATAGTGGTATTTGCAAGAATAATGATTTAATACACAAAATTAAACATCCTTTTTAATGTAATTAAATAAAGATTTATTTATGCAATCTTTGTGCTAACTCTTCAAATAATAACTGAGATATTTGCAGTCAGTTTTGACATTGCTAGGTCCCAGTAGGCACATTCAAAACTAGTGCACCGTTAATATAAACCACCTCCTTAACCTGCCTCTGATACCACTGAAGATCTCAAAGCTATTTCCCACCTTACTTTAGTACCAAACACATAAAGAGGCCATAAAGTGCCCTTCTTGCACTTCATTGTCTATGACAAAATGCTAATGTGCTATTTAAGAAAAATGCGAGTGTGGAAAAGTAAAAGCTGCAGCCTGGGTGGAAGTCAGAGACAGGCATCAGCATTTAGGGCCCCTCAGGGAAGTATGCTGAATGCATTTGAATAAATGAATATACAGGCCGTTTCAGCAAGGAGGTTAATCATTTGTGGGTAAGTAAATGACAGAATTATAGTAAATAAACACAATTTTGGGGTTGCTTCTAATTCATGGTCAGCTGGGGTTTGAGGTTTTCTTCTTTTTTCCCTTTTTTTTTTTTACAGAAGAAACATTTGTGTCCACTTTTTTCATAATTGACTACACATTCAGTAGGCTGCAGGGAACCAAAAGGAAAAAAAAACCCGCTGAGACTAGCAGTTAAACCAGCACAGACACTAAAGCATAAATATTTCACCATTGGACTAAAGCAAAGAACAACCAAAGAACTGCTCCAGTTAAATTGTTACACAGTTTCAGGGCTTTTAAGATGTGTTGCTCAAAGAACAGCAATATAAAATCTTTTTGCTTAGTTTTAATCTGATCATAAATCTACACTGTCCACTTGTACTTCCACTTACTGGCCATTTTATGAGCTCCACCTACCCATTTAATAGGCATACATTTACATACTGTTGCCCAGCTCTCTCATCTTTTAGCCCTCTCTCTACTACTGGGATTATTCTTACCAGATTACAATTTAAAGGCAATTATTTTATGTAAATGTAGCTTCAGGTTTTCCACTAGGAAGATCAGCTTATCCATTTTGTAAGACTTGAAGCTTTACTGAGTGTAGGGTGCGAGATGGTCAGTTCACTATTAGCTATTATATTTCATTATTATTAAGGTAAATGTGTTAATACATCATTTTTTTAGTTGGATAAAAATAACTTGGCATTGGAAAATTTCACCTTTCAAAGTGTGATATTAAAAAAAAAAGGTCTGGCTAACACAGATTATGCATCAACAGGTGATCTGCACTCTGTGGCTACTGTTACTAACTCCTGCCATTCTAAAGTATGAGCTAGCTCAAAGCCGCTAGTAGCAGAGTTGTATTAGCTTCAGACTCACCTCAGTGAGCTCACTCTCTGTGTTGAGAAACTCCGTCACCCCGCTGATTAATTTAGAGTTCATAAATAAGGCTTCTCCATACCTGAGCAGGAGAAAAAAACAAAACAAGGAGAGTCGCTCTCAATAAAGCTCTGGTGTTTACAAGCCACGGCGCACTACACCAGGGGCAACACACACAGCAAAGCCAATAAATATTATTCATTATGTACTCTATATCTCCACACACAAACAAGAATATCAGGATTCAGCAGCATCAGCTTATGAATGAGAGAAACAGCATATATATTTAATAAGAAAGATTTATACAAAAACACACACACAGTTGAGCTGAAGAAGTGGCTACAACTATAGAAAAATGTACCTGGAGTTTAGCATGTCCCACTTTTCCCTGAAGTACCTCCACGCTAAATGTCGTCCATGTGGATTACGACCGACATGGATGATCACATCGATAACATCTTGATCCGGCACTAGGTCGGAGCTTAGAGAGAGATTGAGTAGTCTAGAAGGCAAAAAAATACAAATATTAGCAATATGCACACTGTGAATGATGCTGCTTTGCTGATGTGTTCTATATGTACTGTATACATTTACGGCAGAAATGCAGAAACAAAGCCTTGTGTTTTTGTAACATTCTTGGACATATGAATATTTAATCTAAATTTAAACAATAATGGGAGATCCAAGTCAAACAACTTAATTAAAACTGAAATAAAAGATTTTTCAAAATCTTCTGTAAAATGTTATTTTACAAAAATGTCATTTCTGGTGAGGAATAAATTAGGACACCCCCACCAAAGGTGTAGCACATCAGGGGAACATAATTAGAACAATGTTACTCATTTTGAAGTAGGTTTGTCCTTTTCATTCACATTTATATAAATTCATTTGGTTGATGCTTTTCTCCAAAGGTGACTTCCAGGTTCAGGAATAATCAAGCATAAATTCAGACATGACAACACTGGTGTGAGAGTTACAGGGAGTTAAACACATTCCTCTTAATCATAGAAAACAGTGCAGGTGCTATAACAGTGCAGATGATAAGTGCTACAGCATTAATATCTGAAAGGGAACTGTAGGTACAAGGCCTCGATCTTGCCTACTATTAGTTTAAATTAAATTAAATTTATCTCAGATCTTCAATATTAAGTGTTTTTGAGTGACAGACAGTTTAAAGACATTTTGTCTGGTGTGTTCTTAACTCTTAAGGTGAGAGTGGACACCATGGTGAGATCAAAAGAGCTGTCTGAGACCTTCAGCAAGAAGATTTTAGCAGCTTATAAGTCTTGTCTCAAAAGAGTTTAAAATCAGCCATTCCACTGTTTGGAAAATAGTCTGCATACAACTACCAACATGACCAGGTCTGACTGCCCATGCAAGTTCACCCTAAGAGCAGACTGCAAGATGCTAAAAGAAGTCTCCAAATGTCAACATGGGACCTACAGCAGGATTATGATACTGTTGATGTGAAAGTGCCTCTAAAACCAGAAAGAGACTGAACAACTTTAACTTGCATGGGAGGTGTGCAAGAAGTAAACCATTGCTCTCTAAGAGAAACATCAAGGCCAGAGTAAAGTTTGCAAGAGAGAACGTAGACAAAGACTGGGATTTCTTGGGACAGATGAGTCTAAAATGAAATTATTTGGACACCAGAAGACATGTCTTCTGCTTCAGCAGGACCTTTTCAGCTCACCATCTTAAAGAATTCTGCATTGAGGAGTGGGGCAAACGTTCCTCAGACTGATATAAGATTGGATGATAGCAACAAAAAGCCCCTCACTGTGGTTATTTCAGTCAAAGGGGGTAACACAAGCTATTTGTAGGTAGGGTGTCCTAACTTTTTCCTCAGTTAGAATACACATTTTTTTGCTATCTTTTGTTTAATGAAGAAGTCAAGGTTAATTTTTGTTCCAAGGTTTTTCCCAACAGAACAGCCTTTTCCTCTTTCCCTTCTCCCTCTTGTCTTTTCCCTTTTGGTGGTGGAGAGGGTCAGGATGGGCACAATAAATGGTCTTTGGCTATGTAGCCCCATACACAACAACCTGCACTGTGAGTTCTGACACCTTTCTATTATAGCCCAGCATTAAGTTTTTAAGTTTTAAGCTCTTCTGTGGAATCAGACAAGACATGCTAATAGTTGCTCGCCATGTGCACCACTGAGCCTTGGGCACCTATGACCCTGTCAACAGAGCTAACTGTTCTTCCTTGCATCACTTTTGGTAGATTTTAACCACTGAACACCAGGAACACCCCACAAGACCTGCTGTATTAGAGATGCTATGACTGTCTTCTAGCAATTTGCCCCCTGTCAAAACGATCCTAATCAAGTACTGTTTTTGGTATCTTTTTCAGTTTTTGCATGTTTGCAAGATTGCACTAATATAATATTTGGAACTTAATAATCAGAACTCTTTTGGAGCAGTGTACTATATTAATATGTCAAATAAAAAATCTCTTTTGTAATAATTCAGCTTATCATATTTGGATACCCACAATGAAGTATATAGGAGGGAGCATCAAAACATAGGTATGCTCTTCTGCAAAGAGTACTGGGTCATTACACATAATTGAAGGACACAAAGTGTGTGTATTAGAGTATAATTTAAGAAAGGAGATTATGGAAATTTTTAAAAGACAATGACTACAAATATCCAACCAAAATAGCCTAAGAGTGGTTCCTAAAATGTAAAGTGTTTGCATGGCCTGGTTAATATCCTGATATGAATCTCACTAAAAATTCATGGAGAATTCTGAAGCGAATAGTCCAGGACTGGGACTCTTAGGGAAGTAAAGATGATTTGCCAAAAGGATGAATGGGTCACATTTGCAGGCCACAAAGCATAATGTGTATGTCTCATCATAGTAATGTTACTCAATTTTGGTGCTCATCAGTTAGTTTAACATACATTTGTTTATGCTAATGAATACTTGCTGTTTTGTTCATATTTATTAGGCAAATACATTATGTTTGCACATTTGAAGTGGATAAATGCACTTTAAATATATAAAATGACATAAAAGTGTCTGAACTCATGTTTTCTATATTGATATTTTTACATATCAGTGTAATCATGTTTTATAAAACAAAATATATTTACACAATTTTCCTAATAAAAAACAAACAAACCACTTTTTACCTAAATATGTCTAATTGTCACCTGTTGCAGGTCTAAATAATAGGTTTCAATTTTGTTGCTGAATTGATTTGAATTGAATTGAAAAGAATGCAAATAAAAACAAAGCATTTAGACATTTAGATGTGATTCAGATTTGATTATTACATTTGGGACTTGGTCTGGGCTTTAATTTAACTTTAATAGGACAATGTTCTCCCAATCCTTTTCCTTTTCTACAAAACAGTGGTTTGTAGAAGGTCAGGTTTGCTTTGTTATTCAGAACCCCTGATGGCATTGCACATTGCAGGAGACTTCTAAAGTCATTTGGCGAATAACAACAGTAACCAAACCACAAAAACCAATTATTCAAGATCATTTTTTGAATTAATGCCATTATACAGAATCTTTAAAAAAGAATTAACCTGGAGAGACAGAATCAAACATGGAGACATTGGCTTGCATCAAATTGGTGCAAAATGTCAAGTGGGGATTAAAGAAGGAAATAGGAAATGAGACATTGCAGAAAAAGACACCGCCACGCTGTACAAGTTTTCAATTTGCAATTACATTCAGGGTAATTGCTTTGCCATGGTCAGGAGAAACCAAACGGCTCTGTTTCTCATCAATGTCTCTCTCTCTGTATTTTTTTTCTGTTCCCTCCCTGTTCTCCATTTGAACTGCATTTGTCCTCTGGAGAACACCCGAGAGATTAACGTTAATGCCAGCAAGCTTTATATCTGTACACACAGTTCAGTTTCACTATCCTGAACCATTACATTATAGTGCAGAAAAAGCACGTTTTTAACTCCATTAGATCCCTCATGGCCTACACAACATAAATAGGTTTCTTCTAATGTTGAGATTTATTTCTCACTTGAAGTTTATTGAATGAAACAGAGACATTCTATGAAAGAAAATTTCAATACACACCACATCTGCGCTTGTAAGTTGAAGAAGAGACATTTTATTATCATTTGCATCTGATGAAAAGATATTGTTAAATGTGTAGTCTTTTTTGTGTAAAGAAAAAACTGTCCATTTTTGGTATAAAAAATAGAAAAAGTGCAGGCCTGAACCTGCCAATCGTACCATATGGTAAATGTTAACTAAATGTACACATAAATAACTTAAAACATAGGATTCCATAGGGGAGCAGAAACATCTTTTGTATCTGAGGTGACTGTGGTCCTTTAATATGTTGTGGGCCTTCTTCCTACACCGCTGACAGTGTAGGTCTTGCAGGACTGCCCGATCCATAAAGCTGACACACTATACTTTATGGTCTGAGGAACTAACTGAACTGAGCAACTGCCACACCAGGAAGTGAAGCAGTCAGTCAAGATACTTTCAAATGTAGAACTTATGTAATGTAAGCTATACAGTATGTATACAGAGGCTGATATACTTATGTTTTCATGATGTTTCATCCTCTGGGACCCTCAGCACCCATGTGCCTGGAAGCTTTTCCTTCTACAAGGTCTTGGGGACTCAAGACAACACATCTAGTTTTTTGCAAGGTTGCACTAACATTTATACTTTGATTATGTCCAGTAACTTTACAACATCATCATTGCATGACATAAAACCAACACCATACAAGGTAAATCAACAGCTTCAGAAAGAAATATGAGCTTTAACAGCCATTTTTGGAGCAGTCAACTTGAAGGCTAACCCCTCAAACAACTCTAATATGACTCTGCTGGTGTCCTGCCTAGGCCAGCACACCCTGTTTCAAAACACTGTATGCTAAGAAAGCGAAAGAATGCTAGTGGAGGTTGCTCTAACCTAACAACAAAAATAACTCGATTTCTATGGGTTAAAAATAGAGCATCTATTATTCAGCGCTAATCGAAAGCAGGCACCTCTGTAATCATTGCCATTTTCAACACGTTTACACTTTGATTTGCAGCCACAAGCTGAGGTGACACGTGTAGTGTAGGGTACTGTCAGAGGAAAGCAGTGTGTGAAAATGCTGTACAGTATGGCCATATGTGTGAATGCATACTTCCAAATTTACCCACTACCAAACTTTATTGCAGCTGTGTGCCAAACTGTATCAGGAGCTAGCCTGATATTTCCCCTTATTCCTTTGAATTCGGCTTGAAACAAATATATCCAACTACCTGTGCAATAAAAGGCGTGAGTGCCATAACAAAACAACAAATCCCAAAAAACCAGCCATCCTCATTAGCTTCCAAACATTGCTGAAGCTGCAAGACAAAGACAGATAAATCTCTATGGGTGCCGTCCACTAGTTTGTCCTTGGTGCTATTGCTAATTTCAGAGTTTCTCCACTTGTCTCTTTGTCTACAGGGACAGCACTTAACATGCTGGACCAGCAGATGCTCTGAGTTTGCAAGGAGGTGTAGAAAACAAGACAAAGTGACAAAGTTGGTCTGTTGGGATGCAAGGTAGCTATCGGTACTTTTGGCTGCAGCCTGGGTAAAACACTTTACTTAGAAAGCTCCTGTGGGGAAAACGAGATACTAAAATTTTATTTATGCTTTGCAGCAAAACAAATATTGCTTCCCTTACACATTAACTGTAATGCAATATGACTTTTTTTGTTTATTTTTGTTAAATTGATTTGTATCTTTGGTGATATGTTTGGTTTGGATTGGTTTTCTGGACAAATAAATCAGACTAAACAGTTTAAAATAAGCTTTCTTTAGCCCCAACAATAACTTATAGCTAGGCAGGGACACAGGATACTTCCAAAAATGTATGACAGAAGAATATAAGAATGCCTGCGTGTGTGTGTGTGGGGGGGGGGGGGGGGGGGTTGTTTGTCTTTGTGT
>JBBIGC010000125.1:25044011-25054096 GCA_037576955.1 Lepidarchus adonis | reverse complement strand
ATGTTTATCAGTACATTGCAGAAAATAATGAACTTTATCACAATATGCTAATTTTTTGAGAAGGACCTGTATAATTACAGTATATTCCTAAAGGTTTTTATATTTCCAGTGTCAAAATGCATGTACAGAGAATGACAAGCACACCAGTATAACAAGGTTGAGTGTTATTTCTCAGCTGAGAAAACGAGAGGATAAGAAGAATCGCACTAATAGAGGGCAGCCTGCCAGCAGACAGGTGTTCACTCCATTAGTGCTCTGCGGGAAACGAATGAATCCCTGCAATGGGTCCTGCCCAATCTTTCAGTTACCCTTGAATTACAGCGAGGTGAGTAGTTGAGGAAAGCACAATGTCCAGGCAAGAGCATTCATACTCCCAAGCATAATCACATAAAAAAGTTCTGGAGTGGTAGTGAAGAAAACTATGTAACAAAGATGTAGAATGTGAATGTAGAATGTTATCCAGGCAAGGCCAACTACGTGTTTTCAAATTTGTACAATATTATGTATGGTCTCACAATAGTAGATTTAAAGCAAGCCAGAATGCAGAGATTCCTTACATGCCTGTTGAGAAGCTTTCTTATTTTTATTCCATTATCATCACATATTTATACATTTTACAGACATTTATTACATGTTTTTTGTGCATTATATATGGCCACTGGAATATTTTACAAAGCTAGTCAAGTATAGACATTAGAAGAAGTTAGCAGACCAGTTGAATCTTTAACATCTTTTAGTTGCAAAAGAAAGACAGAATTGGAGGAAGCTATAATCAAAATGAGGTTGGATAGAACAAGAAAATAACTACAGTGAACATCTGGCGATAACTGAAGAAAGAGAAGGGTTTGATTAGTGATAAAATTGTACTGTGTCCTTTGCAGCAACCAGGCAGTGCTCGTTCATGAGTTTTGGAGGAGTGGCCTTGAAGCGAAGTCTTTTCAAAATCTGCTGATCTCTCTAGATTCGTCTACTCTTTAAATGCTTTAAATGCTTTGAGTAAGCAGTTGTCCTTTCAGGACATTTCCTTTAAGGCAATCGATGTTAAATAAATATTTAAGTATTGACTTTTAAGTAATTACTGTATAATTACATTGACAACAGCTACATCAAATCATTAAATAGGGGTAACACATTCAAATAGTTTTAAAGCTATTAACAGCCCTCTTCATTTCCATGCCATGTTTAAGAAAAGTCCTCTAACGTCATGGAAAATATTCGAAAAATCACCTTCTGCTCTTTATTCTACAGGATGAACCCAAATGACCTGTGTTCTTTCATCCTCAAGCCTTTTTTCCACCTTAAACAAATGAAAGTGACCCTCTTTGATCATCGTCAAGTATTCAGGCACTATTACCATGGAAACATTTACATTGCTGCATACTGATATTGGTTGTATAACCATCACTGTTCTATAACTCTGCAGTGAATTAAGGCTGCCTTTCCTTTTCTACAGCAACAAATAAACCTAGCATGACTCTCAGGTCAGACTGTGAGAACTTCACTGTGCTAGGGCTACAAATACATACCTAGCGAATAAAGTAATAAAGTTAACCATGGAAGGAAATAGGTCAATACTAAGACGAAAAGCCTTGAAAACTGTTGTCATTCCCCCCGGACATCTATGCCTAGTCAAGTTAAATGTAGTACTATGGTTAATTAGCCATAGATAGTTAATTAGCCATTGTGACATTCTGTCAGCTATTACTATGTGCTGTTAAATATAAGCCCACCAATCAGGTGCGATGATTAATCATCTACTTTCCCTCTAGTTATGGAATTTGACTAGTTGGTGATGGTCATCACTGATGCCTCTAGGTTATTCTGTTTCCAAGCTTGACTCACCACCAAGAGGCTGTAGCCAAAAGTAATATTCTGGTTACACCACATACAACATCACATATTCTCAATTAAGTATACCTTCCCTTTATGAGAAACTGATAGAAGAACTGAAGGAAAGAGAGCAAGAGGGGGGGCACACAATGTGCAATGTCTTCACTTCGGTGTCGTGTTGTGAATGTGTTTGAGAACAGGAGTGTATTCGTTTATCTCTCACTTTAAATAAACTTCACGGAAACTCTGTGTTCGACGGAGTGAAATTGAAGCAAATTCACCTGAGGAAGACAAAGCAGAGATGACAGAGTGTGGCTGCAGGAGAGTAGAGCTGAGGCTGAATTTGAAGCATGGCTGAGACATCCTCATATCACCGCTTTGTCTCCAATTTTTTGGTGTCAAAGCAAATTCAGTGCATATCAGTAGAACAAGAAACAGCAGAACATGGAGCCAGACAGCATCTCTCACACAGAGACAGAGAAAGAGACGGGTAGAGAGAGAGAGAGAGAGAGAGAGAGAGAGAGAGAGAGAGAGAGAAAAATGCGCCACACTTATGCTCATTCTTAAAGATGCAACTTTTCCTGTCAAAAACAGTAAAAGCCAAAATCACATAAGGTGCCCAGAGACTTTTCAAGGCTTTGTGATGTAAAGGGAATTCTGTGCAGCTAAATATACTCAACTAAACAAATATATTTCAAAAATTGTAAACCTTGAGGAAATTGTGTAAATGAATTCAGAAAAAGACTGACTGTGCAATGTGAGTTGTGGGGCAAAGCGTATTCAAGGAGTGAGAGGCTATGAAGCAGTGAGAACTATTGTTCAGAAAAGGACCTAGAAGCTGAAAACACAAGGTCATGTGCAGATACTAGTTCTTAACCAATATGAAAAGATTGAAATGTGAGAGTTTATTCGTTTATTTATTTATTGACACAAGGAGACAGTGTATTGATTATGGCAGAGGAGTCAAATGGGAGAATTTCAATAGCTCATGGTCAAATGACCCACAGCATTCTGAATGTGTTGTAGAGCAGAAATTACATACTATGAAGGTAAACAAGCAAGAGGGGAACTGCAGTAGTTGAAATGGCTAAAGCTTCAATAAGAGTTTTCAGTGAACAAAGGTTGTATTCTTTTGATATTGTAAATTAGGAATATGTAATATGTGTAATTAAGTGGGTAAAGCATAATCTGACTATCTGCACATCATTGAAATACAGTTTGGGAACCATTGCTTTAAACTTTTATAAGGTTCTTCACAGTCAAACATCTCCTTTATAAATTAGCTCTCTAAAGAACTATCCAACCTGATTCATGGCACCACATAAAGAACCCTCTTTTGGCAAGTAGTGAAAGGCAGCTTCTGCTTAATTTTCTTGGCTTATACCCAGACTGACTGGTGTCATGAAGGTTTCCTTCAAGATGGGAAGTTTTATCAGGATAGCTTGTTCCAAAACTTTGGAATAAAATGAAAGCAATGATATAGACTGACTTATTTACAACAATGACATTTTTAGAGGTAGAATCTTTGAGTAGAAGTATAACACTCTGAGTAATTTGGAAGTTAAAGAGACAGATTAAGTTTTATGTGGTGGACAGTTGCACCTTGTGAATATGGTCAACCTTTTGTTTGTAATAAATTACAATCTCAGTAGGAGAAGGTATTGGGTGACAGGACTGTCTTTCTTTTAATGAAACTATTGATTTTACAAAAAATGATTTACTTTGCTCTGTATAACTCTTCAGTCAGATCTGAAAAAAAAATCTGAACAGCAGAGACTGGAAGACAATGATGTTAAGGTTTAGAGGTGATTGAGTGCAGCAGCATTAATGTTTGTCAGCGGCATTGTCTGGAGGTAACTCTGACAAAGGAACTGGTAATGGAGATAAGAACTGTTGATGAAACTGTTTTAAGATTCCTCCTGAAAGTAATTGTGAAAATAGATGGGCAAAGGACAAGTGGAGGAGAGAAGGACACAAAGACATGAACAAAGTAAGGCTAGACATTCTTGTAAATGTTTTAACCCTGTAGGTACAAAGAAAAAAGTGCTTGCCCTTTCCTGATTTCGTTTTTTTGTTTCATGTTTGTCACACTCAAATCTGGTTTTTAAGTGAAGGACTTTATTATTAAATGAGAAAACATTAACAAAGCCCTGTGTGACAAAGTGTTTGCCCCCATCCTGTTAAAACATAATTTAGCAGTTGTTCATCACACCAGAGTTCAATATCTCTAGCCACACCCAGGCCTGACTACTGCCAAACCTGTTCTCAATCAAGAAATCACTTAAATAAGACCTGTCTGACAAAGTGAACAATACCAAAATATCCTCAAAAGCCAGACATCATGCAGAGATTTATCAGTCTGGAAAAGGTTCATTTCTGAAGCTTCCTCAGTTAAGGTAAGAGTTCATGACTCCACCAAGAGACTGGGCAAAAATGCCCTGCATGGCAGAGTGCCAAAACAAAAACCACTGCAGAGCATAAAGAACATTAAGGCTCATTTCAATTTTGCCATAAAACATTTTGATGATCCCCAAGACTTTTGAGAAAATACTCTGTGGAACAAGAGACAAGACAAAAGTTGAACATTTTGGAAGGTGTGTGTTCCATTACATCTGGCGTAGAAGTAACACCACATTTTAGAAAAAGCACATCATACCAACAGTAAAATATGGTGGTGGTAGTGTGATGGTCTGGGGCTGTTTTGCTGCGAAGACTTGCTGTGATGAATGTAACCATGAATTCTGCTGTTTACCAAAAACTTCTGAAGGACAATGTCCAGCCATCTGTTCATGATGTCAAGCTAAAACAAACTTGGGTTTTACAGCAGAGCAATGATCTAAAACAGACCACCAAGTCCTTGGTTGGCTGAAGAAAAGCTAAATTAAGACTTTGGAGTGGCCTAGTCAAAGTCCTGACCTGAAACCTATTGAGATGCTGTGGCATTAACCCTTTAAAGGGCAGTTCATGCTTGAAAACTACTAACATTTATCCACAGCTGTAAAAGACTCATTGCAACATTATTGCAATGACGTTGATTGCCGTTGTTGCTGCTAAGGGCCCAACCAGTTATTAGATTTAGGAGGCAATCACTTTGTCACACAGGGCCATGTAGGTTAGGATTTTTTTCTCCCTTATTAATATTATCCTTCACTTAAAAAACACATTTTGTGTTTACCTGTGTTGCCTTTGACAAATATTTAAATGTGTTTGATGATCTGAAACATTTACTGTAAGTGTGACAAACATGGACAAAAATAAGAAACCAGGAAGGGGTAAACACTTTTTCACACCACTGTAAGTAGTGAGAGAGGTCATAGGACTTGAGGTTACAGTATGTGGAGTAATTCTGGACACTGAGATTCTTAAGAAGCTCAAGCAGCAGTTGGTGTTGCATACTGCTTAAAACTATTGGCCCCTATCCAGTGAAAGAACTTTGATCTTGATACCACTCTACACTAACAAGAATCCTTGGGCCAGAGTCATAACACTACATTCACTTCTGGACCATGATTAAAAAATTGCAAGTCACTCTGGATAAGAGCACATGTAAAAATGCTTCAATGATCAGTGGGCAGCTGTCTTCAGAAAAAGACCTGAACACAATTTCAAAGATTTAAGATTCAGAGAAGGGTTGAAGGGTGACAGATCCTTAAACCTTAAAGTATAAGTTTTGGGTAAATTAACAGCACATAATTCAGATGTAAAGAAATGTAAAGCTGGAGAAGTAGGAAAGAAAGGAATCTCTATGTAGAATTAATGAGCAAATCTTCTTGCCAGCTGCTATTGCTGGAGATAACTAGAAGAAGGAAAGGGTGGCAGGCATTGATGTGTTCTCTGGGGTGATTTAAGTCTCTATAAGTGTAAAGAAGAGCATGGAAAGTTCAAGAGCAGTGATGGCGTCGACTTGCTGACATTTTCAGTGGCCTCTAGTTGCTAAGTATTTCAAAGTAGAGGATCAAGCAAGGTAGATCAGAACTCAGTGGGACTCCATCAATGTGAAGAGTGTGACCTGTAACAAGGACAGACAGGGATCTTTCAACAATGAACTTGGTTAGCAGAGCAGTGAGCAGGCCGAGTATCGGGACAATGACCACATGTTAGATCCCTTTGCTTTGCTTCCCCTTTACAGCGAGACTAAAAAAGTACTACTATTAGTAGTAAAAACTAAAAACTAAAAGTTGCTACTATTTCATTGTTTTCACAAAGACAAATGTCAGGGATTATTCTCTACCTTCTATGGGATCTAATGAGAATGTGGTCTTCAGTAATCAAAGTACCTGCAAAAACTTGGCTGCTTAGACAAGCGTCACAGGCTGCTAACCTTCAGAATAGTCAAACATGATCAGTTAAAAAAAGAACAAAATATAGTAAAACACCAAGCAAAATTTTTAAGTTAAAATCAAACACAAAAATGAAAAGCATTGTATAATTTGACTAATGTTGACTGACATTAGACAAAGACAAACTTGGTTCCCATCGTCACACCTACCTACCAACCTGCCTATCATATCATCACTGCATGCTTCTCTAGCAGGGGTTGGCAACTCTGGTCCAGCATAGTTTGGTAGTTCCCCTGGTTCAGCTCCCCAGTTAACTGCAAGGTTTAACGAGTATGTTTGAGGATGGGAGCTACAAACTGAGCTAGACACCAGTCATCCAGGACTGAAGTTGTCCACCTCTGTCCCATAGACACCGTGACAGAGTGTGTGAGACAGTGTCTGTGTCAGAGAGTGTATAAAGTCTGTCATATAAAAAAATGAATGGGAAAACTTGGGAACGCCTTTGTGCAGTGTGAAGGCTGAGCAGGTTCAGTTGACCATGATTTTGGTTTATTATTGGTACGGATGACAGGAGCTTCATTCACAAAGCCTGCTCAACGGGCTAGCAGTTCAATAGGAATAGTGATGGAAGTGACATTCAGATCTATGAGAATGTCATCTGTAAACGGAGTGAAAGCATGAAAGCATGCATCCAATGATCAAGATGCTCAAGCCTTTGTGTGCCGTGTAGGGAAAGACAGAAAAGCAGTTGTGCCTCAAGAAAGTCAATATAGTATAATCGCATTATGCCAGCAAGAACAATCTGTCCATAACTACATAGAGTGGAGGATAAGGAGTAAAGGTGAATGCACAATTAAGAGTTTAGTGTAAAAGCCAGACGCACTGGTCTACAAAGATGTGGAGAGGGATCTTGTCAAATAAATTGTTTTGCCATACTGAAGTGGGTACAAGTGGACATGCGCATGGCATACATCATAAGAGTGATACAGTCCTAGAGGTATGACCCCTATACTGAGAGTCCAGTAGCTCCATTATGCTGTGAGGAATTGTGTTTCCACTTGTATCCTTAAATATGAAGGTCACTGCCAACCAGTACAAAGTAATTCTGATCTTATTTATCCTGTGATTAAACCTTTCTATTCTTTCAGAATGATAATACCCCTGTCCACAGGACGCTGAATGGCTCGAGAAGTAAGAAATGATGTTAATCACATATGATGTCATTTGGAGTCACAGATCTCAGCTGAACTGAATACCTATTGGAGATTTTGGAGTTAGCATTCTCCTTCACCATCATTAAATCACCAATTGAGGCAATATCTTTTAGAAGAACAGTGTTCCAGCTCTCCAGTACAGTTCCAGAAGATATACCACAGTGCACATGTTCAAGGTGAAGCTAATCTTACTCTTTGAGTTACATTTTCTATTAAACACACAGTATATGCTTAATTACATGTTTTGTTTAAACAATATAATTACAAAAAGTTCAGTTATGTGCAGCTAAATTCTGAGTAAAGGTTGACAGATTAAGCCCAAGGACCTCTCAGACTGACACTGTTTAACTACACCCACTTCAAAAACATAAACACACACACACACATGCACACTTGATGTACAGAGAACCACTTACTGTGAAGATGTGTCAGCTTCTCATGTTAATCTCTCTCTTGCTTTCACACTCCATCACACACTCTCAGGCACTTACACATATACACACACACACACACACATTTCAACACATATCTACCGCCAGCAGTCTGTCCTAATACACTAGAACAGGTTTCCTTTATCAAGAGTAAGAATACACGTCAACAGACTTTATCAGCTGGTCGATTCCTTCAGTTCATAATCTTTTCAGTTCCTTTTCACACTCTTGTGCTTTTCTGCCCTTTTCTGGACATTTCAATGCTCCGTTCAATAAGCTAATTGTCCTTTTTATAGAGTGTCTGCATTTTGGAATTTCAATGCTATTTGCAGACCGGCGAATTTGTTCATAACACTCTTTTGTGAAGTTAGAAGAAAAGCTAACAGCTCCAAGCTTTTATTTCCCTGCTTCTGTGTTAAGGGAACTGATTAGGAGTGAAACATTCTCCCTTTAGATGTGCACAGTAGAGAATAAAGCAGAAGGGTTTGTTTACCGCACTGTTTACTCTCGCTGACAGTTTTATCATATTTTTTGTCTTAATTAAGAATCGATTCTGATGTTCAGCATTTTTTTTTCCCAAAAAAGTTTTGAACTGCAGTATTTAATTCAAGATATGCATTAAACTTGATACATTTCACAAACCTACTTTACATATACATTATAATATTATATATATATTATTCACACAAACACACATTGATTTCGCAGTGGTGCAGTGTGTGATGGTGTTCACAATGACAATAGTCTTTCACTTGACTTCACTTGTCCTCAATGCCCCAGTCGTCCACATTTTGTGAGATTAGATTTGGAAGTTTAGGCTACAGCAAAAAACATGGACAGTTTGACCCAAATTTTTAATTACGAATACCATTTCCAAAAAGGAATATGTTCCAAAATGCAAATTCACATGAACCTTTATTTAAATGACAAAATTACAAGGATTATAATTTTTCTTAATTGAATTTTGTGAATAAACACAATTTAAAACTTCAAAAATTGACAAGCACATGCCTTGTTTTGGAAGTAAGAAAATTAATTGCTGCGGTTCTGCATGCAACATTTTTGTCCGCTCTTGCTTAATGTATATTTCAGCTGATCAGCAGTCCATTCGCAGCAGATCTGGACAGTTGACAGGCTTGTCAAGCACATATGCCTTGTGTCTAAGATGACATGTTGTGGCAGCATGCACAGAATGAGGCCTGACACTGTCTTGCTGAAGTACCCATAGACTTCCCAGGAAAAGACTTACAGCTCTCAAAAATACAATGCGTCACTGTTTCAAGGGTACCTTCACACATACACAAGCGGTATGTGTTGTGGTCATTGATGCACCCCTACTCCAAGACAGATCAGACCAGTCCATGCTGTAGAAGCTGGGATTATTGTTGTAGAAGCATTGTCAGCTATTCAAACAACTCTTGAGGGGCACTTTGCTCATACCAATAGCTTACTGATCAGGAGGATTGCTTTGCAACACCAATGTGCTGTTTTTGTTAGGAGTAAATATTATGTGACTTATAGCTAGATTATGGTATTTAGGATTAGCTAGGTGTACTAGATAACTTTTACTCGTTAGTACTCTGTATTTCAGAGCTAACTCTAGATTGCTGCTCTAGATAGTCACGATGCTCTCTGTTGTAGTCAGACGAGGACTTAGAACAGATTTAACTGCATTATGGTGACCAGTGTTTCCCACTGATTCTCTATAGTTTAGGGTTAGACACCAGAGGTGACAAGCGTGACTGTGGTATGTGGTATGTCATGGACGGTCATTTAAGCATTTCACTGGATACTATGTATGACTGTGTATGTGACAAATAAAATGTTTAAAAATTGAATTTGAACATTATGGTACAGGAATGAAGCTTATGGATACACACAAAATCAAATATGTCAAAAAAATTTTGAGTTTAAGTTTGCAGGAGACAGGATCTTAGCTACAGCTGCTTTTAACACCCCTACGCATCCAACCACTACGTGTTCCATTTCATTTTTGTACCAGGTGCTTTATTGGTATGACAATTTAATAGTTGTCATAACAAACAAAGTTCTCTATATTTGCCAAAGCTCACATTTGACAATACTAATGAGTAATTAAATAATACAATGAACAAAGTTAATTACAGTCTGTAAAAGATGAAAAAGTGAAAAAGAAAAACACAACACAATCTAAAGTAAACTAATAGCTTTTGGTGTGTTTGCCTATGTTTGCGCACGTGTGTGTCTGTACACACTGTGCCTTTCATGTACTTTTTATTAAATCTCTCTCTCTCTCTCTCTCTCTCTCTCTCTCTCTCTCTCTCTCTCTCTCTCTCTCTCTCTCTCTCTCT
>JBBIGC010000125.1:24995968-25014688 GCA_037576955.1 Lepidarchus adonis | reverse complement strand
TGTGTGTGTGTGTGTGTGTGTGTGTGTGTGTGTGTGTGTGTGTGTGTGTGTGTGTGTGTGTGTGTGTGTTATATACTTCATCGAAATCTCAGTCAAATAGGACAAATTATTTTTAAGCTGCATGTTTTAAAACAATGAAATGTGAGCTTGCCTTGGATGGATAGTTTTGGGTGGTGGACCACTATTAACCTAGCAATGGCACTGATGCATTTAAAAACTCCAACAACACTGCTGTGCCAAATGTACCCATATCACAACCATACACACTACTGTGCCATTACTGTTGTGTTGCGAATGATCCACCACTTAGATATGTACTTAAAACTGACCTTATGGCCCAATATTGACCAATGATGATTGAGGAACAGTTTTAATTGTACATGACAATGGATGGCCCACAGTTTGCAATTGTAAACCTATGTAGTGAACCTTTAAGGTAGAAAGAGCTGATAAAATGGCCAGTAAAGGAAAACACAAGGAAGACTCTTCTAACACACTGCCCTAGAGGCAAACGCACCTTTAGGTCACCCAGTGTAGTGTTCGGTTCAAAAAGCAGCAGGTCAAATGTAGCATGGAAAGAAATCTTGCTAGAAGAAAATTTCTTTCCCTCCTGACGAAAGATCAACATCTGCTGATGCTTGTCAGCCCTTAAGGCTTTTGTGGAGAAGTGAGAGGTCAAATGAGGTGCCAATGTAGTAAGGTAGTAATGGTCCTTTACAATGGAAGATACAAGATAAAGGTATATTGTAGACTTACTTATTGGTAAAGAATCTGGTTATAATGTAGCAGAATTGAGTGCTTAGTTTAGATAACCATGCATGATTTATACAAAAATGTATGTACTGAATGGTAGTATTTCAATCCATAGTAAATACCATGTAAAGAATTCAGCCATATTTTGTATTATTAACAACCGTCTCCACAAAACTCTATCTGTTGTATCCTAATACCGAGTTATCCCACCATTGTCAAGATTTTGAATTTTCATTTAAAGCTGGACCACTCATTGAGTTACCTAAGAATAGTCAGTAACTGATTGACTGACTGAATGATTCATTGCTGAAATATGCACAAGAGTTTCCATTGCCGTCACTCTGGGTACGCAGTGCTATTTTGGGGATTGCTATTTTATTAATGCTCATTTCTCCCTAAGGACAACGATAACTAATAGTATAACAGTGAAAGTAGCTACTAATGGCTTTTTGCCATAAAAAGGGGTCAGGGTTCTCCCCCGAATCACTTAATCACAGACAGCTACACTCCTTAAATAGACATTTCAGAAAGTGCTTGTTGGAGAAATGCTATAGAAGAATCAACAAAGTAAACTTTCAGGGTATGGTTCTTAGGGAACTACGTTCATAAATGAAACAAGAGCAAAGACATTCAAAGAACCGGACTCTGCAAAGACTGCATCAGCTAATTAACCTCTTCAGGAATCCTTAATTGTTTGGATCAGTTTACTGGGGTTAGTTTGGGGTGGAAATGGTGGTTTTGTTGGGGAGAGGTGTGTAAGATGAAGATTGAAACTATATCTTACAAGAATGTAGATCTCCAGGAGTAGGGTTGGTGACAACTATTGTAAGAGAAATATTCTCTTTTCCATATGTTCAAGCCAAGAACTGCTGTCAATTTGGAAGGACAGGTTGATAAAAATCAAATGTGCACAATTTCCCACTTTTCTCAGATGTAAGCATTTAGGAGAGACGTTGTAAATTGGTGGTCTTATCAATTTTGCTTCTGTAGTTTCTGTTGGTTCTGTGAGGCTAATGTTATTTACACTAGAATTTAACAGTCAATCCAATATTGCAAGACTTTTCTACAAATATATAACCAAGCTGCATCCAGATCTGTATTAAGATGGTGCACACTCGTCAGTATAGTTTCAGACTCAGTTCTCTGTAGGTGTCTGACATGGCTGCCTATAGCCTGTGCCAAATTAATGAAGCACTGGATGCACTTAAAAGAATATGTTGATGAAAGAGTATGTATGTTTACAAAAATGTTATTTGAGTGATATTTGCATCTAGTATTCACCAGGAACATTAGCCTTTTAGCTGTTGTCAAGAAAAGCTACATGTCTTTGCGGATTGACTGCCTTTGGGCTAAGTGGAAAATTGTAGGATTTTGTTTTTAATTTCATAAAAAAAGAAATAAAAAATAGCATTTCTTTATGAGGGTGGTTAAACATTTAATCAGGTAGAAGTACATTTTCTCAACAGATTGCGTTCTCTGAAACAGGCTGAATATCACTTTGAGTAAAAATGCCTATTTGCCTTGCTTTGCTATTTGCCTTGACTTACCTGACCATTAACTACACACCCATTCACACCAAACTATCACTGCTCCCATTTCATTGCACAAACAAAATTCTAGAGAAGCATTTTTATTATAAAGCAGCATAAAACAGTATATTGCATGTAAACACAACAGGCTCTTGTTACGCTCCATTGTTTTGGATAATAGGTCACTGCTATTTGGGTGATTACTGGACAGGCAATGGCTGACTATCATATTCTGTATGTAGACTTGAGCAGACATGTTTGTTTTTCCACTTGTGTGTGTGTGTGTGTGTGCGTGTGTGTGTGTGTGCGTGTGTGTGTGTACATGTGAGCAGAAAGGATGGAGAAAAGTATCTCAGACTGAAAGTAAGACGGGTGAGCCAAACAGCCTCTTTTCTCTCCTCTCTCATCTCTGTACTAATAACCTCTTCTGATGAACAATGACATAAAGCAAACGCAAACACAAACACACACGCCTACACACACACACACACACACACACACATGCACGGTCAAATCCCATTAACAGATGCTAAATGCGTTTGTATGAATTTGGGGGGTGGTAATGGAGCACAGAGAGCAGCTCAGGCTGAGCAGGAGTTAGAGCTCAGTAAAAGCTGAAAAGGGAGCTGGAGAGAGAAAGAGAGAGAGAGAAAAAAGACAGAGACAGAGAGAGCTAGAAAGAGACAGTGAGTGGGGTGGGGGCTTGGAAAACAGGGTAAGGTGTCAGCAGAATTGTATTTTGAACAATCAGGAATAGAGACATTGTGGAGATGCTTTGCAAAGACTAAGCCTGAAGGACACTAGAGAAAACAAACTAGATGCTAGAAGTTGTAGTTCTTAGTGAGTTCTTCGTGCTGAGTATGTTGTAACTTCTCTTAGCTCATTGACACAAGTGGAAAATTTCTGTAGGAAATGTGATTTTTAGCTCACTTGGAATTAGAAGTATAGATATTTAATTTGAAGCTGATGAAAGGTTTAGCTTTGTGAATGAGAAAGCACAATTTTTTTTCCAGAAAAAGGTCAGAATTGACTCAATATAGAATGTGAAATCAGTGCAAATGTAATGCTCTACATAATTAACAATGTGACATATATTATTACCAGTATACAAAAAGACCCAATAACAACACTCATATGGCTAATGTGAAGTATCAGTAGGTCAAAGCAGTAAAAAGTGATTTGATATCGTAGTTGCCTTGTGACCGTTACCCTAAAGGAAGAGAAATAATCTATATAATAAGCTGTAAAACTGTAGGACACTTGTCAGCTCATGAAGTGTTCTATTTCTGTGCTGTACCTGGGGCCGTGGTGGCACAGTGGTTAGGACTTTGCCCCTGAGAGCAGAAGGTTGCAGTGCAGTGCAGTTTTCCTTAAAAAAGTATTTAAAAACAATAAATCCTCCAAAATCTACAAACCTGAAAATCTAGTTGGCTTTAGGTTTTTAAAAAAATGCATTGCTCAATTGTCTGGCCTACAATTATTCAACTGTATTATACAAGCTTTACAATCTATGATAAAAAGTCACAATTGATAAAGAAAGTAGTTCAAACTTTAAATGAAAGCTGGCAGCACGTTGACACATCTAAGACATTTCTCTTCTCTATCTACAGATATGATTTCAAGTGGTTGCAACACCTTTCACCACTACCTTTTTACGTGATCTGTTAAGCATCAGATTCTATAATGAGAGACACTGGATGGTTCATCCGTAATTTACTCCTTTGGTGTGTTAAGGGCGCATAGCGGGGTCACCGAGCTCTTACCCTTCATCAGACAGACAACAGCTCCGTGACACATTTACAATGCGGCTCGTTTCTTTCTTCTCTTTGTGCAGTACCCTTCAATTTTATGACTCATGCTTCCTCACTGGTCCTGCTTTGAAAATGCCCCCAGTCTAACCTTGCAGATGAGGTGTAATGAGTTTGATAAAGGATTACCATTATCCTTGGGCCGTTTTTTTTATTTTTTTATTAGAAGCCCCATCCTGGCTCAGCTCTGCCACAGGAATGCTCAGTGATACCTATCAGGCTGCCGCAGTAAGTCATAGCCACAAAAGGAGGGGGAAGGTGACAGGAAATTGAATATTAACATGGCTTATGATTTGATTTTCTTCTTCTACTTTTCCCCCCTTTGAAATAGCAGTAGAAGGATAATGGGAACTGTTATGGGACTAATTCAAAACTGAGATGTGAATGAAAAAGAAAAGAAAAGAAAAGAAAAGAAAAGAAAGAGGAGGGAGATATGACAATGTCATGGGCTGTATTTATGACAAATAATAATGATGATGCATTGGATGTATTATATGAGGGAGATGACCTTGCAGGGGCCACAGACCATGTGACAACAAGGGAAGCAAAGTAATGGACAAGTCCAGGGTTGAAAACACATAAGCCACTACTGTGAGAGCTGAAGAAAGCAAAACTTTAACCACAGTCAAACTGAACAAAAAAAGTTAAAAGAACATTTGTTTTATTAAATATTTTAACAATGTACTGTCACGGCACCCCTGGATTTTTTTTCAGAAAATGCACCTATTCTCCCAGAAGACTATTGCAATTACACATGTTTTGGTATACACATGTTTATTTCCTTTATGTGCATTGGCTCAACTCATAAAAGCAGAGAAAAAACTCAACCATCAACCATCAACATCAACAAGCTTGTTACATCTCTCAACTGGAATTTTCGACCACTCTTGTTTGCAAATTGCACAAGGTATCTCAGATTTGAAGGATGCCTTCTCCCTCTTCTTCATAAGTGAGATCTCTTCATCGGATTCAGATCTGGACTCCAGATCCAGAGTGGCCACTTCAGAACTCTCCAGTGCTTAGGAGCTTTCAGGGGTGTGTTTGGGGTCATTGTCCTGCTGGAACACCAATGACCTCTAATGCAGACACAGCTTTGTGACACTGGACCCTACATTGTGCCCCAAAATCTTTTTGGCAGTCTTCTGATTTCATGTTGCCTTGCACACAGTCAAGACACCCAGTGCCAGAGGCAGCAAAAGCATAGCATTTAATTTTGTTCAGGTGATGATGGATAGTTTGAGCTGACACTGTTGCATCCTGAATCTGCAGAACAGCTTGAATTTGTTTAGAAGTTGATTGGGACTGTTTATCCACCATTCGGATTATCCTGCGTTGTAGTCGTTTATCAATGTTTCACTTCCATCCATGTCCAGGGAGATTAGCTACAGTACCAGTGTCATGCGTTGTACCTCTTAATTATGTTGTGCACAGTGGACAAAGGAACATGAAGATCTCTGGAGATGGACTTGAAGCCTTGAGATATTCAATATTTTTACACAAAATTTGTTCTCAACTCCTTAGACAATTAATGAAGCACTGGATGCACTTCCAGTGGATAAAAGAATATGTTGATGAAAGAGTATGTATGTTTACAAAAATGTTATTTGAGTGATATTTGCATCTAGTATTCACCAGGAACATTAGCCTTTTAGCTGTTGTCAAGAAAAGCTACATGTCTTTGCGGATTGACTGCCTTTGGGCTAAGTGGAAAATTGTAGGATTTTGTTTTTAATTTCATAAAAAAAGAAATAAAAAATAGCATTTCTTTATGAGGGTGGTTAAACATTTAATCAGGTAGAAGTACATTTTCTCAACAGATTGCGTTCTCTGAAACAGGCTGAATATCACTTTGAGTAAAAATGCCTATTTGCCTTGCTTTGCTATTTGCCTTGACTTACCTGACCATTAACTACACACCCATTCACACCAAACTATCACTGCTCCCATTTCATTGCACAAACAAAATTCTAGAGAAGCATTTTTATTATAAAGCAGCATAAAACAGTATATTGCATGTAAACACAACAGGCTCTTGTTACGCTCCATTGTTTTGGATAATTTTCTGCCCTTCTCTCAACAGAAAGGTTGAGCCAACTGTTCTCCATTTTAACTGGCTTCAGGTGTAATTCCTATATTGCCAGCCCCTGTTTCTTGGCACACGTGAGTTTAAACAAGCATCATGTGCTTTAAATAAAATGATTTACCCACAGTTTTGAAAAGGTGCCAATAAGTTTTTGAGTTTTTTTTGGGAAACAATGTCAAATTTGGCTTTTTTCTCAGCTTTTTTGTGTTGATCCAATGCACATAAAGGAAACATTTTTAATTGTAATAGTCTTCTGGGTGAAATTGTGCATTTTCTGGAAAAATTCCAGGGGTGCTGATAATTTTAGTCATAACTGTATATATATGAACATTAAAAATGTGAATAACATGTATTATCTACTAACAATAATGTTAAAAAAGGGGTGGGATGCATTATATAAGTAAACAGTCGGTTCATGAAGATAATCTGTTGGAAGCAGGAAAATAGGCAAAGGTAAGATCTCAGTGAAAAGAGCGTTATTGTGATGGTTAGATGGCTGACAGCAGCTTAGGAAAAGAGACAAGGGCACCCAAAGCTCATTAATGCATGTGTAAAGACTAGCCTGCTTGGCCCGATTCCAAAGAGGAGCAAAATGTTAATGCTGACTCTGATAGGAAGAGATCAGAAGACTGTTCTGGTTCCATGAGGGGGACCTACAAAGTATTATATAAGCAGTTTTAATGTTATCGTTGATTGGTATAGCTCTCTGATATTATGTTAATATCTAGAAGTCTCTAAAATAACAATCCTAAATGCTCAAAAAACAGTCATTCCCAGTCCTGGACATGCTGCACATTTTTCTCTGCTCCCAATAAACCATATCCAGATAATTAGCCCATTAACACTGAGCCTAAGTGGGTGCGATAAAGCAGGAAAGACATTTGAATGTGCCAGGACTGGAAAACAGGGCTCTAAATTGTTTGCTTGTATTAAAAAAACACATTTAACTTGTTGACACACAATGACACTTGAGCACATTGAATCAAACTTCAAAAATTATGAAGATTAGCTAGAACAGCTGCCACTAACAATAATAAGTCCAAAACTCAACAAAAATAGCTAGCTATTGATTCTTCATCACCAACAAATCAACACTAGCAACAAAATATAACTGAAAGCACAACCATCTTCCCTTTTTTATTGTTAAACTCCATCATTCAGTAACAAATACTGTAACATAATTTAGTGGATTGTTCTAAAAAAAAAACCACCATTTGCTACTAAATGCAATTATTCTTCATTAAACACCAGCATTGTCTAAGCAACTTCCACCAAATAACGTATTGCTTGACCAATAACATTATTCACTACTAAACACTGCTGGGTTAGTGTGGCCTGGCTTTTAATTAAATAGAATCAAAGTTGCCATGCCAGTGCTGAATGCATCAAAATGGTTAATTAGCTTCAAAGCACAAACACCAAGATGAATCATTACTGAAAATGTTTAAAACACAGCATCTAAAGAGAATGACCGAACAAGAAAACAGTGAGTGGGAAGTGCACTGGCCCACTGCTCCTTCTCTGATCTGTCATTCTCTCAGATTAATACACCCAGCTTGATCTATTCTGCTCTAGCACCAAGTCTGCTCTCTCTTCTGGCAAGTACCAGCATGTCCTGTGTGCCTAACTCATCAATCCTTATTCCTACATGCACTCTACTAACCTTACTTATCCTGTCAATAACTAAACTCTAATTAAAAGTAACAAAGTCTGTCAGCAGACCTTTTGAGTGTAAATAATATTCAATTATTTAAGATTAATTTAAACCTGAAGGTGGTTAAAACCTGGAGTCTGATATCAAATATGACTTCATGTCTTGATTTAAACTTATATACACAGCTAATATTCAAAACACATTATTAAACTGTAAAAATATAACGACCACATAAAACATGGTCTGAAGTTATCCATTTAAATGGTGTGCTGCTCTAATAAATATTGCTTTGTGCAATATTGTAGCAAGAATACATACCTTTTAGTGCTGGATTGCACCACAAACAATGCACCACAAACAGGAGTAGACCTTCTCTAAAACTTAACCTAAATGTAATCTTTTCTCTTTAACATCACAAAAACAAAATACCATTGTTGAATTATGGCACTATTTTCCTTTTAAGATGGTACTATTAAATTTGTGCCATATACACTATGCAACTGGAGTTGGTTTAGGAGGCTTTTGAGCCATGCAAACGTATATCAATTGGCAAGTGAAAGGATTAGTCGATTATCACATTTAGCACATTTCGTACATACATGTAGATATGTATATACAGACATATATATTTCTTTCCTGTACATGCACTGAGAGCAAGGTAAAAACTGGAGTCCAGTTCCTTATATGTATACATATACTTGGCCATTAAAGCTGATTTTGATTCTGACAAGCCCAACATTGACCCTTACTTTGAACTCAGCAAAGTACGAAGGCATCGTATTTGTTTCAAAATTTTGCATAGTTCCCGCTCTAATTGCTCTTCCCTCTAACTATAATTTCTCATGACTGTCCCCAGAAGTATTCATTATGAGAACACATCTGGCCCTAGGAGACTACTTTAAGAATGAGGATTTGGAAGGGGGTAAGAAAAGGGGGAAAAAAAAAAAAAAAAAAAAAAAAGCCAGCCAGTGACGTAACCATGAATTGCCATATATAGTGTGACTTAACACAAGGTCCATCTGTATGTGTCATAATATTAAATTGTGACCTTGTTGGCAATTTTCTCTCCTTTGTCAAAGTTTACCCTCATACTCCAAACACCCCCATTTTTGTTGATTCTAAAAATAACATTCAGACAAAAACCTTTAGCACAAAGGTGCCAAACATCCTTATCTCCTTTTCACACTTCCTCACCTGATCAGCATTTCTGCTTTTGACACCACTTTGATTTATTCTCACCATACATCATGCAATCACCAATAGCAGTAACACAGGCACACACTAACAGCATCCACAAGACTCTAAGTCTCCATCATTCCCTTCCGGAAGAGAAGACTGCCACAGGTCGTCCAGCTTTGATTGTCCATTGATCTCTCCCCCTCTCTCTTCTCCAGATCGATGGGCCAGTGTAGTGGGCCCTCTTTTCAAAGGACATGCCTAATGCTCTCTCAGACACAAACATTGACTTCTTTCTCACAAGGTAATATATTCTTGTTGGTACAATGGATATTCGTCCAACGAGATGTGGAAAAATGGTGTATATTGCATTAAGTATTTATGACCACTGACTTGACAACAATGTAAAGGACTCCAGAAAATACTGTATCAACTTTTAGACCTTAGCGCACTTTCAGATTGATAGCAGTCTGCTCTGATGACTCAGAATGTGAGACATGTTTCTTAATGGTCTGTATTCAGAATCAGAGAAAGTTGCTCAAGGTGCTTGATTTAGCATTATTAGCTCTTGGAGCATCGCTTTCCTCATCGCAATCCAATTTGATGGGTGGAAGGTAATTAAATGGCTAATTGGCTTTTAGATGGCTAATTGCCTTGACATTTGCACATTAGACAGTGAATGATGCTCTGCTGTTTGCTAAGAGCATGAGCAAAGTGTTAGTGTCAGGCGTCAAGTATGGAACATCAGGCTGACAGGAGTGGTCCAATAGACTCTCAAGCATGAGAGGCAGCTGACAAACATTTGATATGTTTCTTCTTCTCACATATACCTTGCCTAGCAATCAAGGGCCTTTTGGTACAGCTCGGGATTTAGATGTGTGGAATCAAATGGTCAGGACAAATGGTCAAGATCTTTGATAGCATTCTGTGGGATTCTAGTAATATGTTCACACTAAGTTAACATAAACATTTAGACATTTGAACATTTTAGAAGACATTCCACATTGTATTTGAAACTTCTGACATGCATAACAGTCATAACATTACAGCCACTAAATTGTGAAGGTCATCCTCATGCCACCCACCTGTTAAGGCATTAGCTCCTGAAGGTGTGCTCTGGTATCTGGTACCAAGGCAGCAGACCCATTAAGAACTGTTAGATGAGAAGTGAGCCATATAGATTAGACTTGTTTGATCAGATTGAGATATGGGGAATTTAAAGGCGAGGTCAGCCCCTTGTAACGTTTTGTATCATGTTGCTCAAACCATTCCTGAACTATGTTGGTAGTCTGGTAGGGTGTTATACTGCTGAGAAGGTCACTACCATCAGTGAATACCATTGCCATCTGGAACAATGTTAGGCAGGTGTTACGTGTCAAAGTAATACTGCATTCACATGAGTGCCAGAACCCTGCATGCTTGTGCCATCTCTTCCACAAGTAACCGAAGACCATGCATAAGTAATTTTTCTAGGTGATCAGTGTTTTAGCTTGTATGTTGTCTGACTTCCTGGACATGTTTTGTTATAAAACTAGTCATGATTTGTTCAATATACTGCCACTCACTATTTTAGCAGTTTATCTACCTGTTATTGACAAGTTCTAGTCTTTAAGTCCTAGCCATAAATCCCTGGTGGTTCTCTATTGTTCCTAAAAACTTGTTTTATATGTAATTGCAATGTATGTAATCATAAGACAATTTTACACTTTAAACAAGATCCATGAATATTCAGATGTTTCCTACAAAAGTGTTCGCTCCCAGTGTTCGCTTGGGTTTCCTCCAGGTGCTCTGTGTGTTGCCCTGCGATGGGTTGGCTTTCTGTGCAGGGCATACAGTGCCCTGTCCTGGCTGGGATCGGTTTTAGCTTCCCAGCAACCCAAAATAGAGAAAACGTTTTTAAAATGAACAAATATGCTGTAATAATGTATTTAAGTAATGTAACACAAGGTAACACTAAAATGATAAATAGCGCATTTTATTGTATTTCCATATTGTTTGAATTATCTACAGTTCTTTTAATTAAAAATGCAACTTTTAAAAGCTTGATTATCATGATGAAAGCTGTTGTCTGTTTAAATTGTAATTCTTTGAGAAAATAGAAGGCTTTCAGACAGACCAGCAGATTGAGTAGTATGTGACTGCATGGTGATTGTGGTTGGTTGAGTCACACAAACTACTGGGCTTGACAGCAGCTGTATGAGACACTGAAAGGCAGCTGACATGCTATCCTTGAATGTGTGTTGGTTTTGTTTTGTTTTTTTCCCCTCTGAGAGCCTCAGTCCGACTCCACTGAGCATCAAACAGCCTATTGGCACAGCTGGGGGAACTCAGTGACTCGATGACAGCTCACCAAAAAATGAAACAGATGAAGGGCAAAGAGAGAGATGGGGTGGAGAGAGAGAGTTGAGAGATACATGCCTCCTTGATAAGCTGACACTCATGTCTGTTTATCATGTGGGATGTGAGGAGGCAATGCGATTGCTGTGTCTTGAGATCAAACAGATGTGTTCTGAAGCACCTGTGTCCAAGTTTTAGCATATGAAGAGCTACAGTCCGATTCTCATGTGTGTAGTTAATGTTAAGTATTGATAGCATAGGGTTAGCATAGGGTTAACACCGGCATTAAAATGATTAAGGTATTAAACTGCATTACATAAGGATACAGACCGTTGTTATGGACCTGCCACTGAGACAAAGGTTTTTATGTCAGTATATGAACATGTATTTCAGCAGTGTCATGGACTGAAGTGGTGATAGCATAGAGGATAACACTGTTACCTTACACATGAAGGACAGTTTGAATAGTTTTCCAGACACTTGCTGCTATATCATATATTATGAGGCCATAAAATACTACAATGGGACTGTAAAGTCGGCAACAAACTATGGTTATAGTTATAGCAGGTAATAGTTAAGAAAATTATGTTCATTTGTGTCACATTTTAAAGCAATATATGAAGCTAACAGCAGAGTAAAAACACTAACTGAAACTAAGGCCCCATCCACATGTAGCTGTGTATATTTGCATCCACATGTGCTGTTCACTGAACGCCAACCTGGGGAGACGTGGCTTCCCCATGCTGCCTGACAGGCAGACCCTCCTCCGCAGGGTGGTGACGCTATCTGCAAGTATGGGTGCATTGAGCTGTGGGAGTAATCAGTCACTAAAATGAGCCAGCTGGGTCGGCTACTACACTACTCACAAAAAATTAGGGATATTTGGCTTTTGGGTGAAATGTATGAAAAATGTAAAAAGTTCACACAACAGTAATATTATATAATGAAAGTAGATAATTTAAATAAAAGCATGGAGTGTCCTCATCTCAAACAATTTACAACAGAAGCTAAGAACAGTGGTGAGTATACAACAACAAAAAATGTCAATGTCTCAGTAACGTGTCATGTGCCCTTGAGCATCAATTACAACATTTTTGCAAAAATGATTTTCAAAAATACTCTACTGTGCTTATACAGGGGTTCCTGGAGTTGCTTCGGGCTTCCATTCATCTGAATGCAACGTAACACGAATAAGTATATAATGAAAACAGCATTAAACAGCCCACTGCACAGCACCCACTTTCTCCTGTCCCTGCACACATGCAGGCACACACACACACACACACACACACACACACACACACCCCTGCACACACATACACAAACACACTTGGCAGTCCTGTATTACCATAAAGCATTTAGTAGGCATTGAACTACATTCTACTACCGTATATGACAGTAAATACACACATTTTAAAGAAGAGCCAGTGACTGTTACTGTGTCATTTTTGGGAACTACCTAATTATAATGTGAGGTCAAAACTAACAGTGGCATATATTCTGTATATTCTGAAGACATTAAAACACATCAGCAGAGCAACAAGTGATGACTGCATTGTGAAAGTATGGCAGAAAATAAAATGGGTGAGAAGCACAAGAGTCAAAGAGAGTGTTATGAAGAGATGCATTCCTTTTTATAGGCTGACATTCAACTGTTTGCAGGATTGCAACTCCTATGACTACAGGTTCTATGACTACAGTTCTCAAAAAGCCCCAAGTCTGAAATCAAGGCTGCACACACGGCCGCCCACTGCCTGCCACACACACACACACACACACTCTCTCTCTTACAGAGACAGATTAGAACTCACAAGTACTAATGAAAGCCTTGTCTTGCTGAGGGGGCAACAATACATTAAAGTTTTCATTATTATCCATGTATCTTTCTTGCTCTGGTCTCTCTGTTCTCTCTTTGGTTTCATAGGCTGAACAATAAATCTTTGTTAATCATGATCAGAGTCCTTAACAAACCGTTCATTTTTATGAAAGGGATCTGATTAAGATTGATTTACTGATAATGACCTATACATTATCCCTTTTTATTATATGGTTACGTGCCAATCTGATAAAAGATACTTTTTTAACAATATTCATTTTTAATACATTTGTTTCTGCTACATGGGGAAAATGGAATTCATATGAAAAAACGTGAGTTCTTGGTGTTGCTTAAAAATGTGCAAAGTTCATTCATTAGACAGAAAAGCTTGTGGAGGAGCTAAAGCCATGTAGCCTGTTCTGATGGTACAGTAGGTTAGACATGACTAGCATTACCACACCGCTAGTCAAGTGTGCTGCACAGAAGATTGTTCAGGGCTTTGTCACAAGCAGAGCTGGTTTTCCCTTTTCTCTGCTAATTACCCTTTTTTCATTTCTCAGAAAACAGGACCCGTTACCGGTGATCAAGGGTCCTATTCTCTCCATAAATACTGAAATGGATGGTAAAAATGTTCATGTCATTAATCATTTGTTGTGTATGCTCTCACCAAAAAGCTAACCATGAATTTCAATTTTGATAAGTGACTACTTGCAGAGTGATATTAAAAATGTAAATCAGAAGCACAAATGTTGTTGCAAAAAGCAGCAGTAAATTTTTTCTAGTGATCATTATCAAGAAATATTACACCTCCAAATGTTGAAAAGTGTTATTCAAATGAATAAATCTTTCTGCAGCATTCTGAGCAATTAATATATACTGCAAGGTAAATCTAACAGTAACAGTTACACTTGCAATATGAAATTCAGTCCATATCATGTAGCGCTACTGGTTTCTATGCCCTCTTTGCCTTCCCCTATGAAATGTCCCTTCTCCGTGCAATTTTTAGCCTGTGTGTGTGTGCGTGTGCGTGTGCGTGTGTGTGTGTTCAGTGGATGCCTCACATTGCTGTGTCAGTCAGAAAAGAGAGAGAGCCTATGATTAAGTTCCTCTAATTGGACTCTGCTTAAGATTCAGTGGGTGAACAATGGAAGGATTTGATAAACGAGTAGAGTTATGCTTCGTGGCATCGTTTCTCAAGCCTAGATGACTTGTTACGTCAGTTAGGATCGATCAGGTGCCATGGGTTGCTGATGCAGACGGCTAAGTCTCCTAGCCAAAGACGGGATCCAGCAAATGCCACAGTGAAAAGTCACTTGCACTACAAATAGCAGACCCACCGCACTGCAGGGAAAGGCTTTTAAAAGACAGGATCAGGTAGGTGGGCTGCAGTGTGAGTTGTGTATACATTCTTCAGGCTCTAAAGGCCTATTTTTTCTTTCATTTATGTATTTATTTTTAGATCAGGGCTCTCGTGTCGGGATATGGAGCAACCTAATGACTCGTGGACATTTAGACTTTAAAAAGAAAATGGAAGCTTTTGCATTCAGCTATACAGAAGGCTGCACCATGCTCATTATGTTGAAAGGAAGCCCAAACCAGACTCAGCCATGTGGGGTGTACAGCCCAGCAGAAAGGAGGAAAAAGCAAAGAGCAAAATGTCCTGAAGTGAAAGAGCAAACACCTTAGTGTTCCATTGAAGTAATGTCTTTAATATAATGGAAAATGGAGCTCTGGTGGTATTGACCGGAAAAAAGAGAAAAAAAAACAGTAGGGAGTGCAATTTTCAACCAAAAAAAACGATAAAAAAAACCCAAAAGGCCTTTGTGAAGTTTTCTGAGAAAACAGCACGCTACATAACCTTGTGTTCTTCAAGGACTCAGGCCAACATGTGATCTGCCGGTTGCGTGCAGCAATGTACTAACAGCGTACATGATTTGATTTAATTCTCTGTAATTTTTTCCCCTGCTTTTCTGGATGAGCAGAATGGCAGAGAGTCCTGCCGTTAGAGACCTGAGGCCCTGCAACTGCTGCCTCCCTCAGCACACAGATGGTGCCTTTACGTAAGCGAGGCGAGCATTAAGTCCAGATCATTTCTCTTATGAGGCCTCGATTCACACTGGATTCCATCTCTCACTCCCAACTCCTCCTGACAAAAATACTGTCCTGTACTGAGCATAGACTTGCAAAGCCTTTAGTTTTTCATTGGTAAAACAATCCATAAAAGTTCAGACAATTGCTTAAATGCTCCCAACAGATGATTCTTCAACAGATCTTTGTGTCTTCATACAAATCTTCATACTGGCTTGTCAGTTCTATGCCAGAGTATTGTAGTGTTTATATAAGGTAAGGGTTGATGATATCGGGATCAGTATGACATGGGTATCAGCAGATGTTTCACTAGACTAATGTTTAAACATGGTCAATGTTTGGACTTTTTCAGAATTACACTTCTATATATACTATATATACTATATATATATTTTTCTTCTCCAGAAGATTAATTTATTCATTACATATTAATTTGTTTATTTATTTATTTATTTGTCACATATATAAGTAGTGAAATGTACCACCTCTGAATTTTACCCACCGAAGGCAGTGAGTATCACACCTAGTGTAGTGGGCATCCACCGTCTCCATGCCCAGGCAGCAGCTAGGAGTTAGGAATTCACATGGGTTTTCTTGCATATATAAATAGAATATATTTTAACTGTTAAAACTGAGTTAAAACTATTACCATTATATTTGCATTTGATATCAGCAACACATCTCAAAAAAGTGAAAAAACAAATGACTACAAAAGTGGTACTAAAAAGAAATACCTGAAGGCATATTACTGACAGGACATGCAGCTACTGCTAACAGGTCAGTAGGAGGATTGGACATAAAAGAACATCTCACAGTAGAGAGACAGAGTGTCTAAGAAGTAAAGATGGGCAGAGGTTCACTAATCTGCAGAAATCGGTGTCTATATATTATAGAACAATTTCAGAATAATGTTCTTCAATGTAAGATTAGTGAATACTTGAATATCTTGCATCTACAGAACACAATATCAATAAAATATTCAGAGAATCTGGAGAATTCTTTACACACAAGGGGCAAGGCCAAAAATCAATATTTGATGCATATGATCTTTGAGTCCTTGTGTGGTACTACATACTGCATGTATTACAACAGCATGACCTCATAGCAGAAGAGGTCTGTCTGCAGTCCAGTCCAGAAAAATAAGACAAAGAAGACCCAGGACTGTGGAGAAGCTAGAATCCTATAACAGAGAAGAACATTTCTCTCCCAAAAATCCAGCAACTCGTCTCTTTAGTTCATTTCAAATGTTTGCAGACTGTTGTTAAAAGAAGAGATGATGCTATGTAGTCTTTAATAACATGGCCCTATCCCAACTTTCTGAGATGCGTTGCTGGTATCAGTTTTTAAAATGAGCTTTTTCTTTCTTAAAATTTTACATTTAAATAGTTAAATGTATGAATGAATTTATGAGATCGGTAAATCATTGCATTCTGTTTTTGTTTACATTTCACACAGCATCACACTTTTTTTTTAATTGTGTTTGTACATGAGAAATATCAGACATAAGCCCACAGTTATCAGCCCGCAGTTCTTATATCAGTGCACCTCTAACTCATATTATTGCTAAAAGGTTTACTTATAAATGATGATGTTTCTAACACAATGCTAACGTTTATTGTATTTTTTTTATTAAGAATACTGCTTTGTTTGGAGGGCTACAGTATTTGTTGGTTCTAATTAGTTAATGCCAATGCTTGCTATAGAAAGAAAAGTATGGGTATTTTTGGAAAGGGATGGTGGTTTGCTGATAATGAGGGTGTTAGTTTGAGAATCATTGTGGTTTGGTGGAGAATGAGTGGACTGGAGTTTGCTCAGTTGGTGTGATATAGGCTGCAAGTATAACAACAAGGGTTTGTCAGTTTCACCATTTGTGTTATACGCAGAGGCTCCTAATTATAAAAGTTTTATTTATTTTAATTATTAAAGTTAGCAGTAGCCTGTGTTATCTGCTTAGCTGTCATCCTTTGATTGTCATCGAAATCTGTCAGTCTAAAATATCTTCTGTTCTCATTACTAACTGACAAGTCAAAGGAAAATGAAAGTCACGAAAACACCCCAGCCTCATTAAAAGGTTTCACCTTATTTAAAAAGACCGAATGAGACAATCCTTCAGGGTATCAATCAATAACATAGCCCTAATGAAAAAGGCTTGTTAGAGACATGGGCTGAAGGCCGGGTGGTTGCAAAGGACACAGCCAAGAATCTTGCAGTCAGGCAGGAAGTAATCGATCATACTGCAAGTAATCATTTACACAGGAATTTTTCAGTTTAAAGTTAATGAGTCTGACGTAAAACGGATGCATAGAATGGGAAGTAAAATTGACCATTTGGACCACCACATATCCCATCAACCCACACTTACATTAAGTAAAAACAAAAGTACTTTTGTTTAAAGACACCTTTAAACAATCCCTAAATCATTTAGGAATAATTATTTTCCTTTCCAAGTTGTGGAAATTAGAAGAGCTTTTACTCCTGCATAATAATGAGTATATTATAAGTCATTCTTATCCTGGATTATTTCCTAGTACTTTACATTAAAGTCAAATAGTAGCAGATAATCCATTTTTAAGTGTTAATGTTATGTTCAGTTAATGGGTCTGGTTTAAAGAATCTAAACAGGTGGAGAAGTTGTCTAGCTCCCCAGCTGTGACACGCAGCAGTTCCCAACTGATGCCAAACACAGAAAAACTCCCCACTGCTAGTCCCCACTGTCCTCGAGGTACTGTAGCAGATACTAGAAAGTTTTGCTTTATTTACATGCATTTGCCTGATCTGCATTCTGCTTATCTCTTCATAAACACATGACCGTTCATGGTCCTTTTGATTGTGTCCTTGCAGCTCTTATCCTCTTTTCTTCTACCGTTTGAAGTATAACTGTATTTTCCAATAAAATGGCTCCTCTTCTAATATGTCCCAAATTACAGCTTCAATCTGGTTGTCTGGACTTTAAGGGAAATTCTATTTTGAGCTCAAGAACGTTTTCCTCTCATTTTGCTCTTGCACAATGTTCATAATAGAGGGATTTTTGAGTGTTTTTGGAATGCAGCAGTGAGAAAGCAGTAGAGAGAGAGAGCAGCGGGAGAACTGTGAATGTGCTGAGAATCACAAAACTAGAGGATGAATGTGTTTGAAGGAAGAAGAGGCTGCAACAGGGTTGCAAAACACCCATTTCCCCCACAACACACTCAACACTAAGAGACCATCTAAAAGAGTATACTTAGATACCCTCTCACACACCACACAGGGAAGGAGTAGAAAGAAACAGTAGATGTTGGGGGAGGGGAAACGGTATGACAGGGCACTGCAGTCCAGAGAGATTGATGGTTATATTTAAATGAATACACCAAACTGACAGAAACCCAATGAAGCAAGCAAAACCTGGCCAAAGCTGGATGTATGCCTACACACACACACACACACACACACACACACACACACACACACACACACACACACACACACACACACACACA
>JBBIGC010000125.1:24955634-24968961 GCA_037576955.1 Lepidarchus adonis | reverse complement strand
GTGTGTGTGTGTGTGTGTGTGTGTGTGTGTGTGTGTGTGTGTGTGTGTGTGTGTGTGTGTGTGTGTGTGTGTATGTTCCTAATTTCAGGTGTGTGTTGCATTTGGTGCATTTGGAATAGAATGGTTTTCCCAAAGATTACAAGAGATTTCATTCTTGAACAAAGTATCTGATGTAAGAGTGTATAGTTTTTAGCAAGAAGTGTGTTGCAGAATTGCAAACAAAGTGCATTTATTTAAAGCATGGTTACAAAATGTAAGGTGTGTAAGGAATTGGCAACACGTTTTCTTTACACATGCAGTACTATACACATATATACAGTCAACCAAATGTGTAAATATAGATGTGTATTCTGAATGTAATACACTATTGATAGAAATAAGGAGAATAGTAGTTTTTTTTGTGTGTTTTTCATAAGACTTCATCTGCATATTTCCTTGAGCTAGGCAGCATGGTAATTATTGCCTAGAGAGTCATACCCAGGTCTGGCATGACCCCCAATCAATGTCTACACACGCCTCCTTTATTGCCTGTAGAAGGTCTATGCAATGGTTTGGCTGCCAATCATACACCTTCTGACGCCATGCAGAGATTAATTTATCTATAAAAATGAAGAATAGAGAGTATAGGATGTGGCTGAATGTGTTTAAAATAACATGTGAACCAAATGAGTACTGAAGCTACCTAGTGGAAACAGACATTGTTCCAGATGATAAGAAACTTATAGATAAGTCTATTGTGGCCTATGTTTAGCATGTTGACACACTTATCCACATATTTTAACTCATGATGCACTGCATTTGGTTCTAGCTCACTGCCACATTTCTGCAGACATTGTAAGATGGTGTTATCTGCCATTAAGTGGTGCTGTGACAAGTCTTCTGTTTTTGATGTAGTTATTTGCAATAACCATGTTTACAATGTGGGTTTTTCTGCTCTGGGGTGAACAGTAGACCTCTTACATGAGATACTGTTTTATTTTGGTAGTTTAATGGTTTAAGTGGTAGATTCTTCACATAATGCAAGTAGACTGCATGTTATAGTATCAATAAGACTACAACAATGATGGTTACTTTATTTTTAAATATTTGGATGATACCTGCAGCAGAGTAATGACTCAGATTAGGTTTGACCAGTTAACCAGTCTTCTTTAAGCTCCTCCCATGGTTAGCCACAGCCACTGTTATTTTATCAGTAATTTTGTTCCTGACTTGTCATCATATATATATATATAGTCCCTGTCCTCTTGATCTCTTCATTCTAGTTCAACTCTTCCTCCTCCACTGCTTCATGCCTTGTACTTGTTATCCTCATCTACTACAGTTCTTCATCTACTACAGTTCTTCATCTACTACAGTTCTCCCCCCATCTTTTGCTCTGTCCAGTAATGTCATACAAAGTCTTTCAAACCAAATGTCTACCCATTTGCTATTTATAGTGCTCAAGGTGTGATTATTTGTCATTGTGAACACACCACAGCACACAGTGCACCACAGTGCATTTAACCCAACATGCATGCACACTTTGAGCAGCAGGCAGCTATGAACAGTGCCCAGGGAGCAGGGAAGTGCAGTGAAGGAGCAGTGAAGTGGGAACAGGGCTGGGACTCACTAGGCCACCATCGCCCCCGATGTGTGATTATTAAGTTACCTCATTTTCTAATACTGTTATCACATATGCCAATGGAGAAATGCATTTGGTAAAATAATAAAGCAACAAAGAATTTGGTAAATGCATTGTTTGTTTTAAATGCTAAGCCCTACAAATAGGAGCTCAGTGCTGTTATTCTCGCTAATGGAGTGTTCACTAAAAACTAATAATGGTGGTATAGTATGTATACTACTACTACTATTACAACTACTACTACTACTACTACTACTACTACTATTACTACTACTAATACTACTACTACTACTACTACTAATAATAATAATAATAATAATTATAATAATAATAAAAATACATTAAAACATAAAAAGGAAGATTTTAAACAAAACATAATGTAGTACAAAATTAAATATGCAATTTATTGATTTTAATTTATTTTAATAAAACTTGCAAATACATTTAGAGTTGGCTAATACAATTGTCTTTACTAAAATATATTTTGTAAAGCAGTTTTTAAAGGTGTACTAAGGGTTAACAGCTTGCATTTTGGTTGAACTAACTGCATTGCATTAGGTTGTACATTGTAAATGGCCATAGAACTACCAAAGCAAGAGGGCAACATGTGTGGTATTGATGCTAAATCTGTCTATGTGATGATAAATCTAATTAACTTCAGTGCTGAAGAAGACAAACTATGAGTGCTTTACTCTTTATTATCATTTTTTTCTCTTTTCACAATTCAGATGAGGCTGAAGGTGACCAGGGGCAACATTTAAGAGATATTTGCAATTATGTTGATGCTAATTCATTATTCACCTTGAATACTCTGTATTTAGTGAAAGAACAATTTGGCCAAGAACGATTACAAAGATAACATAAATTTTTCAGACAAATAGCAGATGCAGTGGGGACTTTATTCATTCTTCAGGTGTGAAAGCTTTTCACATGATGCCACTTCTTGCCTAGAGGGGTATAAATATTGCAGTGTAGAAAGCTTGATGAACGTGAGATGCCATGCTAATAAGGTCACTTGAACATGATTATTAAGTCAGGAAGTCGAGTCTGGCAATGCAAAAATTTGTGAATGGGATAATGAAGATGTAATGAGATGGGACCTCATAGGGTATGATCATTTAATGATGCATATGTATACTTCTATGCACATGTAAATGCAGTCATTAACCACATACTTTACTTTAACCAGGCCTCAACAAAGTAAATTAAAAATTGCTATGTGGAGTGTTTGCACCCCTTCACATAGCTCCTGAAATATCTTGAAATAAAAGGAATTGTAGCTGTTTAACAAAATGACTTTCACTTTCTTGAATAACCATAACAATTTTTATGTATGACCTGAGCTAAGCAAAGAATCTGTATTTCATCTTTCATTACAAATTCATTTTGAATTTGATTACAGAAAATATAGAACATATATAAATTAAAATAAATATTAGGGTGGTGTTAGTGGGTTAGGACCTTGCCCTTGTAACTGGAAGTGTGTGTTCACAATGATGACAAAATAAAGGAGGTGACCAAAAGTGTCTTAAGTAAATCCTGACATTATTGACTACTGATGCTGTTACAGTAAGGACATTGCCATTGCATTTTAGT
Organism: Lepidarchus adonis; assembly: GCA_037576955.1. Classification (NCBI taxonomy): domain Eukaryota; kingdom Metazoa; phylum Chordata; class Actinopteri; order Characiformes; family Lepidarchidae; genus Lepidarchus; species Lepidarchus adonis. The sequence continues at coordinate 24,965,744 of JBBIGC010000125.1, read as the reverse complement.
AAACACATGTAAGATGCACTTTGGCACATAATCATTCATGTTATTTGAGGTCATTTGGTGTATTTCTGGTTCTTTCAACTACAGACCCTCACCCAGAAAACCCAGACAAAGTTATCCAAAGCCCAGCTTGTGTCCAGGAATAGTGTTCACAGCCTTCTACAAGCAGTTTTGCTCCTTCTGTAACCATCCAGATGGACCCTTGCCTGCTGGCTCTTGTGATCCCCAGCATGTTGTAGGCCTTGCAATTGGGAAATGCCTGGCAAATCCTTTGCAACCTACTTCAATTGTTTTGCATTTCACTCACTTCCCATTGCTATGGCACATCTCCAAGAGATCAACATAATTTGCCCTTTTCTCTCATGGGCTTCCTCTTGCAGTCCTTCCAAAGGACAGAGAATGACCTGCATGGTGGCTTGTCTGTCCCCAGCAACCTTTATGTAGCTTACCTATTTTTATCTTCAGCTTATGCCGAGTCCACTTCTAAATAGTTCAAAAAAGAAAAAAGGAAAATAATAAAATAAAAATAAACAAATAAGCAATTATTTAAATGTAAACGAGATGTTTCGACATTACCTTAAACAAGCCATTCATGCTGCTGCAACACAATTTCCTTCTGAAATAAAGAAAGCATTCAAGACTATCCATTCTTACATTGACCCTTCTACCCAGCCACCCACCAACCCACCCATCTATCCATCCACCCAGTCAGCCAACCACCCACTCACTAGGTGTCTAAATATATTTTTTACCGGAAATAGCTCAATCTTCTTTTTCAATTTCAAAACATCAGTTAATGTTCATGTTAGACATTCGATACAATCAAAATAATATATTAAAAGTAGTTTTTAATTAATGTTATAAAATTCAATTTTAAATAATGCTGGGCCAGTTGCGTTATCTAGTCTACTTGTAATGAAATGTTCACACAATGTAAAAGCATGCAGCACTTTCAAAGGGTGATACAAACACTGTATAAAATAAACAAAAAATCTATAGATACAAGGTTTTGATAAGGTTTTATAAAGACATGATGGGTATACTGAAATTCTTTGCACCTACACCTGTTTCTCGACTTGCCTGACTGTTTCTACTTGTTCTGAATTCAGTACACCTATCCAAGTCACCAGTAGCATGAGGAATGAGCTGAACAAGCCTAAATACAGTTCTCAAAAATAATCGCTCTTTTCCTGCAGCAGAAGTCATTCAGAATTCACATTAGCCACTGTGGATGAGAGAGATTTCCTGTGTGTGTCGGTAAAGCTGAACACCTCCAGCCTCTCTGCTCTTTGAGGTCTCTGTGCTAATCGCATGTGTAAGACTTCCTGCTGACACTTAATGAGTGCACTGGTGACTGTCCCCTCTAGCTACTAATTCTAAGGAATGCTTTTCACATTAAAAAAGTTTTAAAAGAGAAATTCTTCTCTGTTTCTTTTAACTATGCCTTCTTGGTTGGGCTGGCACATTTTATGATCAAAATGCTGTAGTAGAGTGATGGGACATTATGATTATGATAGTAGGGAGACATTTTAGAATGTGTCTTTTAGAATTTATCAGAGGAATTGCTTTAGGACAGAGACAATCTTTATTCTTTTAAACTGCAGGTTTGTTTTTAACCCTTCAGTTAAACATATAAAGTATATACGTAGTGGGAAAATAATGTGGACCTAGACTTCAATGTATTCATTATAACATACAGGGGGTCCTTGAATTACATTAGGGTTCTGTTCCATCTACATGACGTAGCTCAAATTCAAATTCATACATGTCAAGAGGCTGCAGGGGTTTTATTAAACAGCACTGTGCTTTATTAACAGCTGGCAACATGCATGAACAAGTAGCAGGCATATACTGTAGCTAACACCAGTCTTTCTCTCGTGGCCATCTCACCTTACAGTGAAGCATTTAGGAAACGTTGTTCCATATAAAAATGCTCTTTCAATCAAGTGCCACCACAGAAGTAAACACATTAGAGAGGTGACTTGTGGCAAGAACAACCACACACTGACGGTGCCTTAGCACAGTGCACTATTAACCCCCCATCTCACCTACCAATTACACCACTTAATCAATAGTTACTATGACTCAGTAGCTACTATGACTGAAACTACTTTAACTGTTATGACATATTTAGTCATTATTATGACATATCCAGTTATATTTCTTCAGTCTTCTTTGACTTGTGATTTATTGTGTGACTATTGTGACTGTAATTTATTTAGCAACTTCTATGATATAATATTTAATAACAGCTATGACATGTTTAATAACTAATGTGACTAAGTAGCGATGACTTATTCAGGAATGGCTCTGAAATATTCAGTAACTACACTGACTTGTTCAGTAACCACTATGATTTATTCAGTTATGTCATATTCAGTACCTACTATGGTTTATTTTGAAGCTAATATGATTTATACAGTAACTACTGTAACCTATTTAGTAACTATTATGACCAATTAGTAGATACTGAGAGAAAATTGCACCTGCTGACACTTCTTATGAGTTTAAGGGGTTTAAACATTCATTATATTTCATTTTGGGTTAATTGAAAACTCACTGTATTAGCTCCAAATGGGTCCATGGGTCCATGGGTCCTTTTCTGTCATTCAAGTAGCCCATTTATCTGAATAAACATCTGTAACATACATAAACACAGCAGTAATACACTGGATTAACAGGATTGCATTAACTCAGTGTCATTTAACCCAGCAGTGTTTAGTCCCTTCCGACAGATTTTTCTGGATTGCTGCTGCACTAGCAGACCTCAAACTGTGTTTACATGCAGGGATTTGCAACCATCCCACCTGTGTAAACATGCTGTGTGAACACCGAGGCATGTTTACTGATGAGATAAGCCCGTTTGTTTGTAAAGATAAAAGGCTAGATGCAATATAATCACAGAGATCAGTTAGTAAGTGACACAGAGTCCTCTGCTGTGATAGCACATGGAAAAATGCCTGCTGTCAGATATTAAATGTATCTAGAATTATATTTTATTATATTTTCAGTTATAAGAGGCAAATATTCTCATTTAGAAACTGAACTATACACAAGTTGTTATTATTATTATTATAATTATAATTATTATTACTGTTATTAATGATGATGATAAGCCTTTATTTGTCAGAATGCTTTTACATGCACTGAAAAAACAGACCCCTCCAACCATACAGACAGGTCAGTCAAGAGGCAGCAGGAAATATGAAATTATAGGACAACATGAGGATAGAGAGGATGAAAAAAAAGCTTCTTTCACATGGGAAAGTGTGGGACACTTTCCGATGGGACAGTGTGGAGATGTGGCCATCAGGTTCTTGCAGCCATTATTATTATTATTATTATTATTATTATTATTAGTAGTAGTAGTAGTAGTAGTAGTAGTAGTAGTAGTAGTGGTATTGTTTTGACTTTTACATAAGCAATTGGAGTTTTTAATGAACATATTAATTATTCAAGGTACAAACAATTAGCAAAAGTGAGAACACTTGAAAGAAAATATTTGCTGCTTATTGACTGGAAAATTATTATGAGTTCAATGAGTTTATACTTGAACTTGCTAATGTGGCATTCAATGTATCTGAAGTGCTGTTAAAATGTTTTTATCCCTTCCTGATTTCTTCTTCTTTTTGCTAATTTGACATACTTACTTACATATTTCAGATCAAATATAAAATGCAGTTTTTAAATAGTTTCATTTTTTAGGGAAAATGGCTATCCAAACCTACCTGGGTCTATGTGAAAATGTAATTGCCCCTCATTGGTCAATCATTTAGTCATTGTGATCAAATGCATTTTTTTAAATGAAAACTTCAATTTCACTAGCCACCCCTAGCCCTGATTACTGTTCCATCAAGAAATCACTGAAATAGAACCTGTTTGTAAAGTGAAGTAGGCTAAAAAATCTCAAAAAGCAACAAATGAAATACTTACAAAGCCATTTCTAAGGCTTTGGGACTCCACTGAACTTTTTAGAGCCATTATCCACAAAGAGAAAATTAAAAGTCCACCTCTAAATGGTTCAAAAAAGAAAAAAGGAAAAATAAAAAATAAACAAAAAAGCAATGATTTAAATGCAAATGAGATGCTTTGACATTACATTAAACAAGCCATTCATTTACATTTACATTTATTCATTTGGCTGATGATTTTGTCCAAAGCGACTTCCAGGTACAGGAACATTCATGCTAGAAAAACCTCCAATGTGGCTGAATTAAAATCATTCTGCAAAGAAGAATGGGTCAAAATTTCCCAACAGCATGTGCAATTCTCAGACGTGTAAGACTCAATGCCAGTTATCACAAAAGCTTGATTGCAGTTCTTGCTGCCAAGGGTGGCACAACTAGTTATTAGATTTAGTTATTATATTTAGGAATTACTTTTTCACATTGGGCCAAGTAAGCAGCTTTCCCCCTGAAATCAAGGTAAAAACATCATTGTGTATTCTATGGATTATTTTTGTCTAATATTAAAAGATGTTTGATGGTCTGAAACATGTATAAGTGTGACAAATATGCAAAAAACAGAAATCAGGAAAATACTATTTCACAACACTGCATCTTCCAAGGCCAATGCTGATGGCAAAACAAAATAAGTAAAACATGCGGCAAATGGGACTACATTTACCTGGACTAGAAAAATGCAACTTGTAGATAACGAAAATGAGAGAAATTAGACAATGATTAAATATAGATTTAAACTATTGGTCCAATCTAAATATCAATTCACTGCAGGTATTATTTGTTTGAGTGGTTATCTGATACTCATATGATTCCATATAAATATAACTTTTATTTATGACATCTCACAGCTCACAATTGCTTATCAATCCACTGGAATTAATAGGAGGAGCAAACAGACTGCTCATCATTGCTTTATTAACAATTAACAGGAACAATAACTGTATATCAGTACTTTATTCATTAACAATATACACTGCCCATCCAAAAGAGAAGTAACATTTTAATATTTCATTGGACTGCCTTTAGCTTTGTTTACGGCATGCATTTGCTGTTGCATTGTTTCGATAAACACAATATTAATATTGCCACAAAAGTTATTTACATCCAGGGTTGCATTAATTGTTTCCATGATCTTGTGGATATGATAGAGAGAGATATGGTAGAGTCAGACTGCTGCGCATATTCTTCTCCAGCACATCCCAAAGATTCTGAATGGGGTTAACTCTGTGGTGGCCAATCCATGTATGAAAATGTGAACATATGGTTGTAAGTAACGAGAAGCTACTCATTGCATCAGTAAGGGTTAAATAATTTGTTACCAGCTGAAACACAATCATCCATGAAGTAATTATTCAATGGGAAGGTCTCACCAGTTTTCTATATTTAATTCAGGTGGTAATTTTTTTTGGAGAGGAAATGTATTTCCAAATGGATTCGGGTTTGGTTTAATACCAACATAAATCCCAAAATCTTGGGATGCTATATAAAATGTACAAAAAAGAAGAATAATTTAAAAAAAATGAATGTGATTTATTTATGAATATCAAAAACCTACATTTTATTAACAATAGAACTAAGAAAACAATTAATAAAAAACAAAGTGAGGCGTAGTACTATTACATGAAAAATATTAACTCAATTTACATTTGATTGCAGTAAAACCTCTTAATAAAGATGGTAGGATGCAACATAAGACTACAAAACTATATGGTGCAAAAATAATTAATAAGGTTAATTGGCAACTGGTCAGTAACATGGGTATAAAAAGGATATTTAGACAGGCGAAGTAAAGCTGGGCAGAAGATTGCCAATCTAATTGTGAACAATTTCAATGTACAGTAAAAGTAACTTGGTGTAAAATTGTGGAACAATTTAAATGTAAATGTACTTCAGAGTAAATTTGGGAAAACTTTAAATATCTTTTCATCTACAGTACATAATCTCATTAAAACATTCAGAGAAGCTGGAGGATTCTGTGTGTGCAAGGCCAAAAATCAATACTGGATGCCCTTGATCTTTGGGTGGAGGAACACGTCCAGAAATCATTGTCTGTGAAAACAGTTCATTGTGTCATCCACAAATGCAGTTTAAAGCTGTATCATAATTCAGAAACACAGCTGCCTTCTCTCTGCCAAAGCTCATTTTAAATAGACTAAGGCAAAGTGGAAAACTGTTCAGTGTACAGACAATTGTAATTTAAAAATGTTGTAATTAAAAAAATCATCTGGACTAAAACTAACCTGCCTTCAGTCCACATGTGGCACCCCATGAAATGTGAAATATGACAAAGGAAACTTAGGAGTGTTGAGTACAACATTCCTTTTCCAAAAGTTACTCTTCTCTTTAGTTCCTAGACTTTTACTGATTGGATGCTACCCACTGGTAAACATTGCCCTGTCCTTTTTTAGATGTGTTGCAACCATCAAAATATCTACAAAAAATCTGCAGAGGCCACCCCTAAAAGTTATCCTATTTTCCACACTCATGAGCAGCTAATACTAACAGCCTAGCAATGTTTCTACATACTCATAAGCATTTTTGTGTTAACAGTGTAGTACATAATTTCATGTCAGTACAATGTATTATTTGCTCAAGAAAAATGATGGCTAAAATGCAAGATTTGGCCACTGTAATAACTGCAGACAACAAAGGTGCAGAGCATTCTCTTATAAAGCCCTGCAGTCATGAAATAATCTACCAAATATTGTAGGGGCCTCAGACACAGTCTCCAGGCTGAAAACATATTTGTTTAGTAAAACTTTCTGTTGTTTCTAGACAAGGGGTAGATCCAGAGGGTTCTCAGACATAGAAGTTTCTGGTAAACTGAGATGTTTGGATGCTGTCGCCCCCCAGTCTGACTCTGGGTTGCTGACAGTCGAGTACTTGGCTGCCTTACATCCCAGGATGTCTATATGTCTGTGCTATCTCCTGGCTCTCCCCTTTAACTGTGCTGTCATAGAGAGTCTTCCCAGAGCTCCTGCATGTACTCAGACCACAATGTACATTGTTCCTAATCACTCACAACATTAATTATCCCTAACAGTCTCTCTCTTTCTCTCTCACTCTGTGTCTACTCTGTTGACATACCAGTGATCCTGTCCCACTCTGCTGCTTGGACCAATTCTGATAAGCTGAAACCCACGTATTCCTACTGAGGAGAGCCCATACAAACAGAACCATGCTCCACTTAACTGATCATAACTTAATAAGGCCCATCTGTACACAAGGAACTGCTGAAGCCTCTATAAACTTGTTTGTTTTTACTTTTATTTTTTTTAAAAGTTTATTTATAATTTTTTTTCTGTTATTACTATCCCGTGTCAACCAGAGGAGGATTGGTTCCCGTTCTGAGCCTTGGTTCCTCCCAAGGTTTCTTCCCACAGTTTAGAGAATTTTTTCTCTTGCATCTGTCATCTTTGGCTTCCTAATTAGGGTCTCGGACCTGGATTCTGTAAAGCTGCTTTGTGACATCAGTTGTAAAAAGTGCTATACACATAAAATTGACTTGATTTAAAGGAGTTACAACTCTCAAATGCTTATGACAGGCTTATGTTATATAAAATAATCTAAATATGTCATATGCAGATCGTAAAACCATTCTACATCTGTCTGCCAAAGTAAATAGTTCTGTTTGTTAAAATTACTACTACTACTACTTCTACTACTTTAATGTCGATGTCATACTTTATATATACTTTTTCTACATATCTTTTTTTTCATTTTCAAAGTGAATTTATTACTTCTATCTTACTCCACATAATCCTGATCACATAAGTCTGTGTGCATAAGCTTGTGGACATAAGCAAGGAAAAACACATTTCTCCAACTAGTGAAAAATTGCCCCATGTTTTTTGGTTACACATTTACTCAGTAACACAAGACCCAGTTTCCATTTTGTATCTCTTATTGGGGATCCCTTTGTTGTTATTTCAGAGTCTCTCAGATCCCAGAGTTCTAGCCCTGATTATTACACACACAACATTATTACTTCATATTTTTTCTATGGTCTATGCACATCTGAATAAGATTAAGCTTAATGAATATTTAGATTTTACTATAGTTGTAATTAGATTGATCATGGCATTTTTAACTGATTGGGATCAGTCCTTTGTTTTGCGTCAGTTGTCAGTTGTGAATAGAGAGCTTTCTAGGGGCCATGTGTAATGTTTGAAATACAAACATTTTTTGAGGCGGTAGTAAGAGATCTGCATATTTAATACTACCAATCTGGTATGATACATTTGATGGAATACATATAGAGTTCACTCCAGAAGACTGCACCAAAGAAATGTGCATTGGAGGACACATTTAAAAAGAGAGAGAAATTTCCTCAAAACAGAGAGGGTAATCAAATTCATCACTTTGGAGGACCAGCCAAAGTCTAAAGAATACAGGATTTCCCCAGTTTTGAACTTCTGGAGCTATAGTATATGCCCTATTTCCTCAATACTACTTTACTGCCCTACCAGAGCTTTACAACAATGTTCTTCATTATCTACAAGGTATTTTATCAGATGTGGCTGTGATTAGTTTTACCATAGACATTCTGAGTTCCTCATTGTGCACTGGATTGATCCCTCATTTAATTTAAAACACTTGGTTGAAATGGGTACACCACCTCTATCAGCAGTTTTATGTAACTGAACTTATGCTATTTATTCATGTGAGAATGATGCATGCATTTTAATAAGCAGCTTCAATAACTCACTTTTTCATTGGAGGAATGTCAGTTACATTAATGAAAAAACAAACAAACAAAAAAAAAAACCATCCTGAATCATTATTAAAGAAAGCTATGAATAGCCATGCACAATGGGTGGTTTGCTTGTGATTTCATTCATTTTACTCAATGCATGGTGGTATCTATGGTCTCATTTACAGATTTAATATTAATGTAACTGAATTCAGAAACTAACACTCCAATACTCACTGTTTGTGAAGTGTAGAAGACAATTGGCAGAATGCAATCAATATATGCATACAACCTATATCAACAGCATAGTGAACATGTTCACCTTCCAGTGTGATATGTCTTGTCTTAAATGTTTCTTTATTGTGTGTTTCTCTTTTTTTAACATTTGCTTTATTTATTTATTGTGTCACATGGTGATAATCCAACAGTTTGTGCTGTATTTACACTATACTGTATATAGCCAAGTACAACCAAGTACAACCAAGAAGACAAAGAACCTTACCATGATTGGTGGCTTAAGCGCAAGGTTCCTTAAAGTTTTAATAAAACCTTTGCCTAGCACCTTAGTTCACAATGTGCTAAGTATGTAGTATTCAGAAATTATTATTATGTTATATTTACAAGTAATTATCTGTTATTGATATTTTTATCCTTAGTAAGATAAACACTATATAAAAAATCTAGTTATAGTTATATATATATATATAGTTATAGTGATTTGCATGAGCGGTTAAGTTGTGCTTCAGAGAGAAAGGGAGAGAGAGAGAGAAAACAGAAAGAGGTTAAAATGTTCAAACATTCTGACTCATATGTGAGCACTGGAGACGATGCTGCTGTGTTATTATCGCCACTTCTGTGAGGATTAGAAATGTATCAGCAAAAGCTCATCTAAAGGTGAGGAACTATCGATGTACTCAGCTGTGCCCAGAAAGGCTGGAATTGTGTCCAACTAGAAAAGCTAGTGACATTTAATCAATCCGCCGGTGGAGAGATATTGGGTATGTTTCATTAGAGTATGTCAACACACTCTGAAGAGAGAGAAAGAGAGAGAGCGAGAGAGAGAGAGAGAGAGAGAGAAAAGGGGAGAGAGAGAAAGCCAGATACAGGAAGAGCAAAGCGTAATGCAATATTTATTCTGCAATGCTGTTGTAAATTGTAATGCATTTTGTGTTGTATAAAACTGAAATTCAACCAAAGCCTTTCCAATAGAAACCAAATTTCTATTTAGTCAAGTTAGTCAAGGTGTCACATTTCTATTGCACTTCTATTACAAACCCATGTCTGATGTGAGATAATTGGGCGTATCGCCACGATACAGTGATTTACTTTCCATTAATCTTTCCTGACTATTTTAAAGAAAACTTGGCCACACTTTATATTTAGTGTCTCTAATTACTGTGTAGTTACATATTAACAATGCATGTAACTACAGTGTAACTACTAAGGAAGTAGCCATTG
>JBBIGC010000125.1:24945172-24955534 GCA_037576955.1 Lepidarchus adonis | reverse complement strand
GTGTGTGTGTGTGTGTGTGTGTGTGTGTGTGTGTGTGTGTGTGTGTGTGTGTGTGTGTGTGTGTGTGTACAGTGCCCTCCACAATTATTGACACCCCTGGTTAAGATGTATTTTGCTTATAAATTATATTTTTTCCCAGAAAAATACAGGCTCACAAAACAAAAAAAAAGTTTTTAAAATACTTTTATACTTAGAATGGTTGTTGCCAAAAGGCTCAAGTTCAGTCTTATCCGACCAAAGCACATGGTCCCAGTTGAAATTTCAGTGTCGCTTAGCGTATTAAGGTTGTCATGGATATACCCAAGATACCACTCCTTGGTGCAGTTCTCTAACAGTAATAAAAAGTTTTTTACTTCTTTTACCATCCTCCTTACCATTCGTGGTGGCAAGACAATCCTTGTCCAGGTCTGTTTGTCACTGTTTCTGTCGTTTTAAAAATTATTATTCTTCTGACTGTAGATACAGGCAGATTTAGGCAAGTAGCTATTTTCTTAGCTGTTACATAACTTAAGAAGATCAACACACAGCTGCCTGACTTAAACATCATGTTCTCTTGGTTTTCCCATGTTGGAGAGTGGCTAGGAGCAATAGGGCTCATATTTATACCCCAGGGACACAGGAAGTGATGAATTACTAATTAAAAGTACCCATTTATTCAGATAAATTTTGAAAACTAAATTAGAAAGACCACAATTACTCAATTGTATAGCAATTGTTGGGGGTGCCAACAATTGTGGCACACATGATTTTATTAAACATAATTATTTCTTAGTGATGGATTTTTTTCATTTGAGTTAGATGTCAGATTCTACCATTTTCAGTGTTTTATATACCTATCATCTACATTAAAGCCTACCTAAAGTTGATCCCCTAAATGCCACCAAAACAGTTCTTCTACAAGACCCTTGAAGGTGTGTTGTGTTGTCTGGCAACAGGATGCTAGCAGCAGATCCTTTAATTCAAGTAACTGCAAAGTGTTATCTCCATTGATCAGACTAGTTTGTACCGCTCATTCCAAAGATGCTCAAACTTCACGCCTTGAAGTATTTGTCATGTTCCTCAAACTATTGCTGAAAGAATTTACAGTGACAAGTCCCATTATCCTGCTTAAAAAGATCCCTTCCATTAGGGAATCCTGCCTTTAAGAAGTATAATAGAACCTGTTCATTTTGTTGCCTAATATATTCCACCCATTGACATGTGCCACTGGTATGAGGTAATTAATGCTATTCAGTCCAAAAATGCAAATAATTAATATCAAATATAATGTTATTTTATGACCAGTGCAATTAACAGAAACCAGTTAGCTTAAAGCAAATGATGAATCGCTAAGTGACAGCTCTGCTACCTTCTTGTCATTATTACCTGTGGACGTTAGCACGTTTAGTAATGCAATGTTCTGCAGTTTTCATATCATTCTTAGCACTCCATATTTTTGTGTGTTTTTTCTTTTGTCGCCTGCATCATAAAGGGCTTGATAATAACCTGGTGAGTCAAATTAGATGTTGGAGTAGAAAAAAGGTAGTGCATGAGATTAAAAATCACTTCTCTGGGGCATTTTAAAATACCAACCACCACAATGCTTTGACCTACAGAGGTAGAGACCATCTGTTATTTAAGAGGACAATGAACCATTTGATAAATTGAGGTTAGTGCTAAGGGTTATTTTCGTAGATTAATTAATTTCTGTGGTTTGCATGCACAACTCATTTAGACTCTACCTGTTAATTATTTTTAACAATGAGACTAAACAAGGCTACAGCTTTTTTCATGTATGTTCTCTAACAGAAGGTTACATTTCCAATGTGGATGGCCAACGTCCTTTCTGCAGAAAGTTATTGTCTGTTTGTCTGTTTGTATTTTTATTGGGAGCTCAAGTTTCCTACAACAGTTCAAAGAGATGCACGTCAGGTGGACTGGAGGTGCTAAACTGCTGCTAGATGTGACTGTGTGTCTGACCTGTGATGTACTAAAGACCTGTCCAGGGTACAGCTTATGAGTTTAAGTAGGATAAGCTTCAGCAACCTTTGTGTCCTGGGTTAGGATTAGAGGTTTATAAAATGGATGGATAAATGAATGTTTCAATAACAATGTTAAATGACATAGTGGCAAAATTGTTGTATTTCGCCCTCCGATATATTCAGATTCACCTATATGCATCATACCCTCAGCAAAAATGGTAAAGTAAAAAAATGGCTTGTGAGCTCTCCACTCTGCCAGCACTGCAACACACAGCATGTTAACATTTGCTTTTGGGAATTTATTAGCAATTAGCAAGCTGTGCATCAGCAGCTTAACAGGTATGGATTTATCATCTGCTCAGTTATTAGCCCTCAATCATCCGAATGTTTGGTGATGCGAAATATCACTTACTCTGAGCACTCTCACTGTGAGTGGCTGCATTATTTACTACAGTTGCAATTTACACACTTTTTCCCCCTCATCTGTTTTCCTATTGATCCAAACAGTGTGGGCCTGTTTAAAAGCATAAAACACCTCAACACCTGTGCACTGAGCAATTTACACTGTGAACACACATTCAACAATATTAACTAATTCATGTGAAAACTACATTTAACATGATGCCCCAGAAATTCAAAAGTCAATTTTATTTCTATAGCACTTTCTACAACTGCCATTGTCACAAAGCAGCTTTTACAGAATCTGGGTCCGAGGCCTTAATGAGGGCAACAGAGGCAAGAAAATAACCAAGACTCAGAAGGGGAACCCATCCACCTCTGGTCCACACTGGATGACAATAGCCTCGTTTACATGGACACTTTTTTGCACTTTTAATCTGATTAAATTTAATCGGATTGAAAAAATGTGTCCATGTAAACGGGGCTAGTAACAACCAAAAGAAAAACAAAACAATCTCAGTTACTGGAGGTTACATTTGAAGCATAACATACAGAAAGATGGTCTGTGGAAGTTCTACAAGTCTGGGACATGTGACAATGACACCCCAGTGGTGGTCTACAGTGGTAAATGAATTATAGATTTCTTAAAACCTATTATAAACAATAAAAGACAACAATTACATGGCCATTTTTGGGTTATGATCTAAATATCTTATTTATTCGTTCTTTTTTTCTTATGAACAGGCATCCCATAGGGTTGGAGGATACAGCAGCCTCAGCTGGACACAGGCTTTCACAGGCCTATTTTTATCAGCGAGCAGTCAGTAGTGAGACCAGGCTCTTCCTCTTGCCAAGTCAAGCAACAAATGTTCAGCTTTGATACGTTTTCAATTTTCCACTTTCAATCCTCCATTTATGGCATGCATAAAACATAAGCGCGCCCTCTTCCCTTCCCAAAGATGTCGAATATGAATTAGCACACCCGCAGTGAGTTTTCACAGGGCACCAAATGCACTGTAATGAGTATGTGCTGTTCCCAGCAATAGGAAGGCTCTACCATGGATGGACAGTCACAAGGTTTAGCCATTCTCATCTATCCATCCCCCAGCTTCTCCTCATCTCATTTCATTTCATTCATGTTCAAGCTTTTAGCCTGTACTTACCATTTGGTTTTTGTTGGAGATCTCAGTGTATCATGAATATATTCACAGCTCAGCTCATGGATTTGCATAACAAAACATGTTTTGGCTTTGTTTAATGGGAGCTAAAAGTGTGTAAAAATCAATCCATGCATCTTACTGCATTGATCTGAAGGTAGTGATTCAAGTGCATGGTGTATTGTTTTCATTCCATTGTCTATATTTCAGCATTATGTAAATGGCTTGGGTCAGGATTTGATTGCATTCTGCAACAACAGCATTAAGGCCTAGTTACACTTGCGTTAACCCGGAAAACTTCACAATGGAATTAAATGTCAGTGAAATTCACCACAACAAGCAGTTTGCATGCTTCTTGGTCAGTTAAATTAATTTTAAGTTGGTTTAATTTGGACTGATTTTGACATGTGAATTTGAGTCCTTCACTAATAGTGCTGTTTCCAATGAAATCCCCAGTTCAGTCAAAATAATTGCTGAATTCCCTAAAGGAGCAGACTGGATACTTTTAAAGATATAATGTTTAATGATTCATAAAGCAATCATAGTGAATTAATACAGAATAAGATTTTTCACCTGTAGAAGATATGACCAGTATTGGTCTTTCTTAGCAATTCGGCAGCAATTTGGACAGTGGTGAGATACACAGACATTTCACATATACCATATAGACAGTAGAAGCAGCACTTAAATGAGACCAGCAAATAAGGGAGAGGAAGAAGTGTGCCTGGACTACAATGCTGCATGTTTCCCTCCTGATGATGAGGAGCAGAGGAAGACACTTGCCAATCTGCCATCGCTTCAAAACTCAGGAAACAGCAAGGCAGAAAACTCATAGACGCTCCAGGCACAGAAACACAGCCCGGTGGAGCAGATGTACATACAAATGTAGGCACAGCACAATATGTACCTTGATGTAAGGACAATTTTTAGCCATAATGTTTCTGCACTCTAAAGTTGTGCAGGGGGCCACAAAACATATAAGACTGCTGCCTGTCAGCCTATTCATGAGACACAGGATTTAAAAGGAGCAGTGAAATAGCTGTGGCGACAACAAGTGAAAGTAAAAGCTCAGTGATGAAAAGATTGTGTGTTAAAGCTCTCTCCCACCAAAGCATTCCACAGGGATTTACAACATAGACTGTGAGTGGAGGCTGAGACATTACTGCACATTTGTACATCAGATTTTGAGAGCTGAAACAGCGTTATTCTTTCAGTAAATTTTCTTTGAGCATTTTTAAGGCGGCCATGGTGTAATGCAAGGAGAAGACGTTTTGGTTCCATTTCTGCGACCCCAATTGTATGTTTATGGTTGTCAAATTCATTGTTGACTGTACGTTGTGTTGACTTTTACTGTCATCTGACATTCACTTTCACTTGTGCCTCCATTTAGCTACTGCTTTTGCTAAAGGATGTTTCCCTGCACCACATCTGTGTGACTGTACTACTGTTAGTTGCTCAAACATTAGTAAAAAGATTATGGAATTAACCACATTCCCTGTACATCCAAATATTTTCCTTAATCCTTTAAAAAAAAGTATGTAAAAATAGAGCAACATACTGTATTGATATGAAGGAATTTTCTGAACTGAATTTTCATGTGTTTACCTATTTTTGAATCATGCATTGGTTTCTGGGAGATAATCCTGACCTTAAAAATTCCAAAGACAGGGCAATTATCACACATGTCACACATTGTCTGTTAGTTTCGTCATATTTCCTTTCCTTTCATATTTCTGTGGTAAAAAATTATTTATAGAAAAGACATACAGTATCATTGTACTTGGAAAGAGTTGTTTAGCTTTTGGTAATCATTGTCTATTATTACTAGATAAGACATATATTACGAGATTCTGAAATACAGTTTATTTACATTTTACAGTCGCTACCATGCTACCATTGCTATAGGCTACCATGGCAAGACCTTGTAAATGTCTAGTCCTGACCAAACACATTTATCATGCAAATCATAATGCCGTGAAAGTTGATATCCGTGGAGATACCCTGCATACATATGTGTTACTTTGTCCTCCCTCAGATTAGCTTTAGAATGGTGGCAGGGTGGTTTATGTAATACTGAGCAGATCTGCCACAGCATGCAGCATATTGCTGTAGTGACGCCTAGTGTGATATAATATATGAAGTGTGAGACTGATGTATATTGGTCAGTTTAATGCTCCCAATAGTCAGCAGTGGTGGTGCTGACCAATTGCATTTCAGTATTCATGTGATGGTCTTCCCTTGAATAGACATGATCAGTTGATCAGTTGTGTTTGATCATTTTTGGCTGAAACACATTGAGTTCAGTGTGCATCCATCACCAAAAGTAGCCCTGTCTTTTTGTTGCATTTTAAAGTTTAAATAAAGTCATACAAAATAAACAAAATAAGCATGTTGTATATACTGTGGTGGATTTATTTGATCAAGCTGCTGTATTAGCTGTTTAAAGGGTCTTATATACGGGTCAGTGTCTGTAGGTGTTGAAAAGGTTTACAAATACAAAACCAGAACATTGTAAAGCCTACATTGTGCTATGCTGCCCCCAGAAATACACAACCCTGATGGAACGCAGTGCAATCTTTGGCTTTTTAGAGGTGATAGACTTTAAATGTCAGAGCCTTGTTTCTGACTGAGATGCCTTAAAAATCTAAACGCTGTTTTCAAATCAGTACAGAAAGCAGAAAATGTCAAATTGAGACGCAAATAATATCTACAGTTTGTAGCACACATTATTTGCATTTGTACTTGTGAACAATGTGTGACATTGTGTGTGACATTGTGTTTTTAGACAAACATGAATAGATAGGAAATGTATGTTCATTGTAGGAATTGGTGAAATTAATATATTGCGCATCTTGTTGCATTAAAAGAATGTAAAATAATGTTCACTAAATAGTTGTTAATAAAAATTACAATATAACTTGTCTACCAAATGCCACAGTTCATTAACAAAATGGTATGGTTATTAAGCAACATTCATTACATTTATTCATTCTTCAAATCTCTTTATCTATTTTGAGTCACGGGGAAGCTGGAGCCAATTCCAGCTGACTATAGGCCAAGGCAGGATTCTCCATGGACAGGACACACACACACACACACATGGGCAATTTAGAGTAGCCAAAGAACTTTAACCACAAGCTCTTTTCCGGAAACCTGGAAGAAACCCACTCAAAAACACTGAACCACCGCACCACTGCACCACTTCAAAGCAACATAAGGGTCAAATATTACTCCCCATATGACACAATTATTTTTCACCACTTGGCACCTTAATGCAGGTTTAACTAATGAGGGTGTTCATACATGCATATTTAACAGGTAGTAGTGCTGCAGCTGAAGCTTCAGCCGGTTGTGAGTCACATTTTTCTAAATGTCAAACCAATATTATCCAAACAATATCACATCCTATTGCACACAATCCCAGTGCAAAATGCCACCCAGCATGAATTAATTCACATAGGAACAGATCTTAATGAGGTTTTCTCAACATGTGCAATCAAACGTGCTATCTAAGCTTTTTGCTCTAAAACACTATGTAAATAATCCTCTTCTAAGAGCAACCTTTTTATTGCAAAATCACATTCAAGTTCTCAATGTACTGGAAAAACTGAGTGTGTAGAAGTATATATCAAATTGGGAGCATTTGCAAAATAAAATAGGAAATAAAAAATGGTTAATTTATCAAGTGTTTCAATAATTTCCCAAATTTCTCCTCAAGGGGCAAGTACAGTATAATCGTGTTGAGTTCTTGTGTTAATATTTCAAATTACAGAACATATTCATTATCTCCTGAAACATTCAGAATGCTTGGTCTCCAGCTTGACCATAATATCCAAATCATGCATATTAAAAAAATCTGTTTATGTTGTTTTTCATGTTCATGTTTAACACATTTTCTTCTTTAATTTCTTTAAATATGTGATATTGAGGAAAATATCACATATGTAAGTATTTGTATGGCAAATTGCTACATTTTATGCCTTTGTTTGTGATGTCAGCAAAGGTCAAAACCACATTTTGGCTAAAAGACTTTAAGTGTGTGTATTATAGAAAAACATCTGCTATGTACAGATGCATTGATGAATATGAAGTTGAATGCTCAGTTAGATGCAGTTAGGTTTGCCCAAAATAATATTAAATAACTGTTTTATTTGACCTAAACTAAGTTTTTTTTTTAATGAACTAAAACAAAACAGTGAGGAAGTTCAAATTTAAAAAAGGATACATGTCCCAAGATTTGTTTTCAGTCTAACCATTTGGTATTTTGCATTTACAGACCTCTTCTAATCTGAGACAGAGATTAATTTGTCTGCCTTTTATGCTTTCAGCTTTCAGCAACAGTCCTTTCCTGTCCCAAGATGTCTGTGCCTCTGCACACGAAGTGAAGTCCATATAGACATTCAGTGGCTTCTAAATAAACATCTTTTGGATGACTTAGAATGTTAAGTAAAAGGCCTTGCAAATGTTTAGTTAACATTGTTGTTATTGTTGTTGTATTATACTGTTGTGCTTGAGAGACACCATCGACCAGAATCAAATTCCTTTTGTGTGTTTACTCACATTCTCGGCCAACAAATGAGATTCTGATTCTGATTAAGAGTTAAGATCCAACAAATCAAACTATGTTAAAGCATGTGCGTTAAAATATAGTGCACCATCTGATTTACAATTCTTATTGTTTTCTACTGTAGCACAGAATGTTTGACTAACAAAGATACAAGAGCAAGACATAATACTCAGAGTCAGAAAGGAACCCAAGATAACTTCTAAGTAACTAAAGGCATAACATTGGCTAGCATTAATGTAACTGAGTCCAAGAGAGGAAAACCAATGAACAACATTGGTGTGCATGGCCATTCACAAATATAAAATAATGGATCATTTTAATCAATAAATAATTGCTATTGTTTTGTCTCATTTGTTTAACTGGGTCCCTCCTTCTACATTCATATGAATATTTATCATATTATAAAATATAGAAGAATATATTAATACAGAAAATAGGTTTACAAACTTTCAAGCACCACTGTACATACAGGCCACCTAATCCATCTTCTATATTGATCCTATTTCAAACAACTCATACCCCTCCAGTTCCCACATCATGAATCTTTTCATTACCAAGTCTCAGATAAAGTTTTTTGGGGTTTATTGAACTGACACAAAAATATTTGATTTTAGCTAAAGTTTAATGGAGACCTCTACTGTTGATTGATCGTTTGATCGTTCGATTGATCATTGATTAAGTATATTATTAAATTGGTCATGTGTGTAATACTTAGTTGTGGATTATGGACAGTTTAATTTTAAGTCTGATTTATTTTGTGCTCTGTCAAAAGGTTCACAGTGCAGGTTTTCATACATACTATATATAATCTGTGTAAATGATCACCCACACAATCCTTCTGAATTTCTACAAACTCCTACTCATCAGTGTCTGATCAGGTATTAATAGTCCTCATGAAATCCTGACATTTATTTCTATAATCATTATGGAAACACTTTCCAACACAATCCAAACCTATGTCCACAACATTATACAAATGCACGGATATATACAGATACAGCTTTATATTACATATAATCTGTAAGTACTATAAACACATATGGACAAAATTGTTAGTACCCTTCCATTACAGAAAGAAAAACCACAATGATCACTTACTGAGACACTTTTTTTGCAGTGCATGGAAGACTCAGTAAAGGCCATTTTCTTGTAGGAGTAGCTCTATAAGTGCCTCATTTTGTTGGCAACTGATAGTGATCACTTTCCACATATCTGTTCACCACTTTAGAGTCTGTAAATAACTTGAATAATTATATTTATCATAGTCACTTGTATTTTTTCAATATAAAAGATACTACTACTCAGAACTAGCATGCATGGTTAATATGTAGCGATTTATATGACAACCTTCAGTTATCTGATGCTATTTAAGATATATTATCATGTGCATCTCCTTCATTTGTCAAGCTCTGAGAGTTATCTTCACTTCTCAGTTTGTGGATTCATTTGTCCAACTCTAGAGTGTTGCAAGTTTTCATCTCAGAGATTAGTAGCTTATTACTTTTCAGTATGATGAATGATATGTCAGGTAGTTTACCAGTTATGCACATCACCAAAGTACCCAAACCAAGTGAATTGTTTCTTCGAAGGGGAAATTCATCTTGATTACATATTTGCCAACATTGTTAGTTCAGAGTCCAAAGGGTACAAGAACTCATGTTTCTTTGGCAATATTTAAGTCATATTTAAGAACAATATTCACATTTACACAGCTAATCCCTTATCTTATGTACAGTATCATCATTTTGGCAAGACATGTTTGATGTCAGAATTTTGCTTCTTTAATATTACACTAAAGGAGTTATGAGACACACTTGTCTTTGTACTCTTCACCTGGTTGCCACTACACATGCTTGACAGCATCTGAACCAAATAAGTTTATCTTGGTTTGATTTGATGCAATCAAAATGTTTATATTCTTGACCCCTTAACACCTCAATATCAGGAAGTCACAATAGTCATCTATAACAAAGAGATGACTCTCCATTGTTAGCCAAATAAGGGAGCCAAACCTCTCTTTGTTTCATCTGCACCAAATACTCTTCAATAGGTATTGAGGTATCCCAGCTAGGTATAAATGGTCTTGACCAAATCCTGACATTGTGCTCAGTTCAGATCTTAACAGAACCTGTTGGACTTCTGAGCTCCACCCTGCCTCTTTTTAACTACTCTTTGGGGATCCCCCTCTAGGAGAAAATCTCTCTCTCTCTCTACAACCTCACTTTAACTTGTAAAGCTCTCTCCCTCTCTTTCTCTCTGTTCTTAATAAATCTTTTAA
>JBBIGC010000125.1:24933089-24945072 GCA_037576955.1 Lepidarchus adonis | reverse complement strand
TTTGGAAGATTATTCCATAACTGCGGGGCTTTATAGGAGAAAGCTCTGCCCCCTGCTGTAACCTTAGCAACATGAGGCAAAATAGTGGTTTCCCATCACTTCTGACTGCGGTCGCAAAGCAAATACAGGAAACGTAACAACACCATTGTTGTTACTTAGGTAAATTAATAACACATCCCTGTGTTTCTGTGATGTATCGCTATGTCACTGTCTGTATGGAGATGTTATCATTTTCATGGGCGACGTATCATGTATAAAATCATATTGTGAAAGACACTGCGATTCCCACCCCTTCCATTGACTAGTTGTGTTTGTTACATTTGTTAATTACATTGTATTAACATACTGAGGTCTGATTATAGCTCTTAAGGATTACTCCCTCTGTAGGACATTCACTTTCAGTTGATAGCACCACCTCACCATGCATGAGTTCTAAGCTTTCTTTTCTTTTCTGTGGTTATTATGTACAAATGACTATCGTGTGATTATCATGGTTTATGAGTTTTCCCATATTAAATATTAATTGTTTTTGGTGTGTTACCATCTTTCTCTACGTTCCATGCAATGTTTATTGTTGGACGATATATATACATATACATCATTGTCAGGAGAATGTGTGCAAGGCTAACTGATGCTTGAGCCAAAAGAGTGCTAACTGTGAAATCAGAGCTGTTTCAGCAGCATGAGGGGATCTTCTCAGTACTAGGTGGTCTTAATGTTTTGGCTGGTCAGTGTTTGTCCATTAAATTAGTATCAGGTGTTCCATGTTAAATACTTTTATTAGAATCTCCAGCTGGTGAATCTTACCAGTAAAACTTGGCATCTAGGGTCAGGTGTTCTCTTTGCTGTTGAAGTGTGTGGTGTTATCATGGCAGCTTCCAAAAACTCTATAACAGTGTTAAGGTTTATAGGACTATATCTATTATAATCCATAAATTATTATACAGTTTCTGCTCTGACATCTCACGATGAGTAAGGCTGCCTTCTCAGGTTTTCGGAGGTTATCTCTAAATTATTTGAAATAAATAATTCTGTTGTATGAAAAAAAAACTACAAGTGGTGTCAATTTGAAAGGACTGCAAATTTGTCCAGTACTGGAAGACAATTTCATGTGAAAAAAAGTCTCCAAGAACCCTAGAACTTCAAGATAACTCTTGCTGCTTTTGGAATGAAAGTCAATCAAAAAAAGATTGGACATTTTCATCTGCATTGGAGGAATGCAAGGAAAATCATTTACTCTAAAAAAAAAACCCCAATTTGCCAGTTTACAGAGTAACACATAGGAATAACGGTGACAGAGCTGTTCGGCCAAAGTAATCGTTCCCATATGTGGTGCAGATGAAAGGTAGCTTTTAGAAGAAGAACCCCATACTGACTGTGAAGCATGGTGGTGGAAGTGTTATGGCTTTGGGATTACTTTGCTGCCTCAGGAACTCAGGGTCAGTGTCAAAGAGATAAAGTTAGGCCATCTGTCCAAATGCTGGTAAAGTGACCTGGATCTTTATACAGGATTATGATCCTAAGCACACTAGCAAATCCACTAAGAAATTGTGTAAAAAATAAGAAAGGAAGAGTTATTGAACCAAACTGAAATGTCACATGGGATCTGAAAATGGGATACTTATTTTTTCACACAAGTGTAAATATGTGTCTTTGTGTGAAGCTCTAACATAATTGCATTAACATAATTATTAGAAGACTGTGAGAATCGTATTGTTTAAATAATGTAAGGACTCTTTTTTAATATTAGGACTCTTAATTAATATTGTAACAGAGCTGAGGCTTGGGGCAGCGTGAGTTGGTGCCACATGGCCCCCTGGGTAATGTGTGTTTTTGGTTTTTGGAGAGTTTATGTGTGTTTATTGTGGTAATTCGTTGGGTGCATATGTTTATGGGGCTATTTTGAGTAGTTTGGGGGTGTTCTGTGTTGGTTTAAGGGTGGGTGGCTGTGCTCACCATCACTGTGTTTAGTGTGATCAGCAGTGGCCTATGGTGAGTTGGTTTCTGATGCCTGAATGCCTTATGTGTGCTATGCCAGTTGGGGTGGACTTGGGTTACAATTCTTTACAGAATTAATAAACTATTACAGGCCGCCCCCCAATTCAAGCTTGATTTTCCTTGACGATTATCCAAGCCTGGAAAATCATTGCAATATGAACAGAAACCTGTGTTGGAAAGGTGAAAAGAGCCGTAAACTGTATTTCTAATGCTGACCATATATGTCATACTTCTTAGGTGTTGTAGGTTCCCAATCTGGGTATAGCCCTTGTTAGCCCCAGAGCAGACCCATTGCAACTTACAGCTGCAAGTTATTTGGAAGCCACTGTTATTAGAACTAGACCTTACTCAAGTATTGTGAAGAAATGACTTCTGTATATAATGCATAATAATAAAAAACAAGGACTAATCAATAGATTAAGTAACTAATCGATTAATTGTATACTTTTTTTATAAAATGCATTAACTACGAATTCTACGAATTCTACGAATCTAATTCTCTTTCTGAGTAGGTAAAGCACACGTTTTGCATGTTTTTGGATAAGTTGATTTACTGTAACGTTGGGTCACATACAAACATATTAACACATACAAATGTAGTATAGGTCATAGGTAAATAGTTTTACGTCCCTTTTACGTCATTTTCAGTACTTCCTACACTAACAAACCGCTGGGGTAGGCGCCCTGGATTTGCACCCTACCTCGTCCCCTAAGTGCCCCACGTTTACGCCATTGTGGACAAAGCCAACGCGGTTCACTTGATTGATGAAAGAATCGACCAATCGGAGAGGCGAGCGCAACAACAAGCACCCAATCAAACCGGCGAGAGCAAGTAGGACCCGGATGCATGAACAAAACTTTACCCGCGAAAGCCGAAGACGCGAGGCGCCTGGGTGCCAAATGACACGAAGTTTCTGCTGCAAAGAGAAACATTTGCTGTTTTTTTACCGAGCAGAAACCCCACAGCACTCGCAGAAATGGACGAGTTCGATGAAATGTACGGAATCGAAGACGACTTCGAGCAGCAGTTCGCAGACGAGCTGGAGGTGATGGCGGAAATGGACTGTGAGTTCTCATCAAACCGGGAAAACAACACACACACCAGACTCTGACACGCGGCCACAGTGTTACAGTGTTACGCTTTTAAACGACAAACGTGTATGAATAGCCTCGGTTTGGGGGATAATGTCCTGATGGTTGTGTAAATAAGGACTGCGAGATTTTGTCCATGAGTTATGGTTAGGGTCCCTAACCCTAACTGTAACCTGATTCATGGAGCAGGATCTCTGTACTAAACTACAGCAGTTAATAATACAAAATAACAGAGGAATTTTATTCTCGAATTAAACAATACTTCTAATACCAATGTCTTAGAAAAACAAACAGAAATGCTGTATAAAAGACGTTCTTTTTTAGTAAACGATGACTGAGTAGCCTACTGTAATCAGTGAAAATGTAAAGTATCGCGATATCTCATGAAAAAGTATCGCGATACTAGGCAGAACCCTTGAGCAAAGTACCGTCCCCACTTCACTGCTCCCCGGGCGCTGTTGATCGCTGCCCACAATGATCGGAAATCACGAATTACTAAACTCACATGTGCCAAGGAACAGCTATTGGCAATATAGCGATCACCACTGAAGCCAGTTAAAATGGAGAAAAGTTGAGTTAACCTTTCTGTTGTGTGTCTGTCTACTGCACTAAGCATGGGGAACAGTAGGAAGAGAGTAGGAAGAGTTTTTTGAGGCATTGAGAAGAAGAATTGTGGAAAAATATCAACAATCTTAAGGCAACAAATCCATCTCCAGAGATCTTCATGTTCCTTTGTCCACTGTAGATAATCTCCCTGGACCTGGACGGAAGAGAAAACTAATAAAAGAAACAGGATAGTCTGAATAGTGGATAAACAGCCCTGATCAACTTTGAAACAAAGACTCGGGGTGCAACAGTGTCAGCTTGAATTTTCAAATTCCATGCTAGCGCAGCTTGCTAAGTGACAAAGGGGAGCAGAAGTGAAGACCCTGAAGCTGAAGTAGCCGTTGCTCTGAGCCTTCGATCGTGGTCGCAAAGCAAATATCGGAAATGTCACAATATCGTTGCTGTTACTTATGTAAGTTAATAACACATCCCCGTCTTTCTGTGTTATATCGCTACGTCATTGTCGTGCGATACATCGATTATCGCGATATCGTGGTATTGTGATATTATCGTTATTGTTGGCCACATATCACATATCATATCGTATTGTGAGATACCCTGCGATTCCCAACCCTATTGTTGATGGTTATAAGAAGTGATTGGTTTCAGTTATTTTTTCCGAAGGGTGTGCAACCAAATATTAAGTTGAAGGTTTGTTTTTTTTTGTGTGTGAATTCAATGCACTAATAGTCATTAAACATGTTTATACCAAAACATTGTAATAGTCTTCTGGGAGAAATGGTGCATTTTCTGGAAAAAAAGTATGCAAACATGTTGATTTGTAATTAGTACATTTAAGTGCACACATCACCCGTTCAGCTGCACACACACAGCTAGTGTAACCTGCTGACCTTGCTGGTACTGTCGGAAGCTCTGGAGCCGAAGTGTGACATGTTCAGTGCCGAGGGCTACAGCAGTGAAAAGCAATGGGTAGTGGAACTGCATGATGGACTTTCATCCAGTACTTAGGATGGAGAATCTAAGATTGTTACTGCGTTTGGATTTGTAGTGTATATCTGGTGCCCAGTATATAGTGTTGATAATCTTGGGTTATTTAGTGTAATCTTTTCTCCAGAATGTTCAGGCTTTGTTCAGCTTTCCCCATTTTGCTGTTTGCAGTTGAACCTCCTTCCCATAAGAAGGTGTCAGAGTTCCGTGACAAGAAGCCAGCACCACAGACGTTTGAAGATGCTCTCACGTCCGGGGACTTGCCTTTGAGAAACCCACCTTCCCCAGACGGAGCAGCAGATCCTGCGAATGATGGAGAGGAATCGCTGAGTAAGTTATGTGGTTTTATGAAATACTACAAAAACACTCTTAGTCTTTAGCTGTTATCTCGTATGTGCACTTTGTATGTGTATGTTTGCTGACTGTAGCCTCTCTGTTGCTGCACATTTTTTGGGGGGAAATACGGAAGACATTGATTCTGCAGGACGTTATAAAGCTGTGTTCAGCAGTCTGTATGTATCCACAAAAAGTATTTGGCAGCCATTTTGCGAGTTGTCCCACTTAAAAAGATGAGTCTGTAATGTTCTTCATAGGTTCACTTCAGCTGTGAGAGACAGAGTGTAAAAAAAATCTTTAAAGATTTTTAAAGAATTAATTTTTATAATGGTGCAGAAAATAAGTATTTATCTCCTACAAACAAGCAAGAATTCTGTCCCTCACAGACCTGTTATTTCTTATTTAAGAAGCTCTTCTATCCTCCACTCGTCACCTGTATTAATGGCACCTTTTTGAACTGGTTATCTGTTTAAAAGACACCTGTGAAAAGAACAGTGAGGACGCATTGAGGACAGCTGGGACCACAGTAACAAAGGTTACTATTAGTAACACACTACTAACACATTAAAATGCTGCAGAACTCGAATTGTTCCCCTGCTTAATCAAGCACATGTCCAGGCCTGTTTAAAGTTTGCCAGCGACTATCTGTATGATCCAGAGGAGGAGTCATGTGGTCAAATGAGATAAAAATTGTATTTTTTGGTGTAAGCGTCACACGCCATGTTTGGAAGGGGAAGAATGCTGAGTTGCATCCCATGAACACCATACCCACTGTGAAGCATGGGGGTGGAGACATCGTGCTTTGGGGCTGCTTTTCTACAAAGGGGACAGGACAACTGATGAATGGATGAATGGGACCATGTATCATGAGATTTTGGGCAAAAACCTCCTTCCATCAATGAGAGCATTGGAGATGAAACATGTCTGGATCTTCCAGCATGACAATAATCCCAAATACACCACTCAGGCAAAAATGGAGTGGCTATGTAAAAAGGTAATCTGTGGAGGGAGATGAAAGTCTGTGTTGCCCAGCAACAGCCCCAAAGCATCACAGCTCCAGAGAAGATCTGCATGGAAGAATGGACCAAAATAGCAGCTACAGTGTGTGCAAACCTGGTGAAGACCTACAAGAAACGTTTGACCAACCAAGGTTATATTACAAAGTATTGAGGTGAAATTTTGTTATTGACCAAATACTTATTTTCTGCACCATTATACAAATAAATTCTTTAAAAGTCTTTTTTTTTTTTTTTAACATTCTGTCTCTCACAGTAGAAGTGAAACTATGATGAACATTACAGACTCTCATCTTTTTAAGTGGGACAACTTGCAGAATCCGTAGCTGCCAAATATTCTTTTTTGCCCCACTGTATAAAATATTGTGCAACAACAGATGGTATACAGTCAGTAATGATACACATATGAAGTATACACACATATACTGTATGTTTCTGATAAAATGACACATGCGTTTGTATTACATTATTCTGTTTTATTTTTTACATAAAATGGCTTTCACATTTACTAGTTACTTGAAACACTAGTTATATTGATATGAGGGAGGTTATCATCTGAACATACACTGGTGTAATAAAAATGTATAAAATTAAATGTTTAAAGCCCCGAAAGCAAAGCGACGCAAGCAGGATGTGGCAAAAAAGCTCCAGTTTAATGCACAGATTGATGATGACATCACTCCTCCTTCCTCCCCTGAGGTGTACGAGAGGTCGGAAGAGAGGAACCGGTAAATATGGCTTATTTATCATATGTATTCATATGGTATATGTTTTCATGTTACTCAGTCTTGTGGTGGTTTTTTTAGTAACTCATATCAAACAACAATGATATGAGGGATATGGGTGTTCTGTTAAAATGAAGTGGAGTATTTTTATTAGTTTTTGTTTGTATTTGTTGAGAATCATGTTTCTAAAGACTAAGCTTTTGCTCAAAATATTGGCAACACTGGTTGTAAATGTAAATGCAAAATGCTTTAGGTGATTCCATAATCATCAACTAGCATCGGTAATTAGGTTTTTATTTAAAAAAAGAAAAAAAAGAAATTAATATTCTATATTCACTCACCCAATTCGTGTGATGGGGAGGCTGGAGCTGATCCTAGGTTCTATGGGCACAAGTCAGGGTTCACCCTGGACAGGAGGCCAGCCCATCTCAGACAACCATTCACACGCACTCACACCTATGGGCAAAGTAGAGTAGTCACTCAACCTAAACCACAAGCCTTTGGGCTGTGGGAAGAAATAGGAGAACCAGGAAGAAACCCACACAAGCATGGGGAGAGCTTGTACATTCCACACAAATAGACAACTGGTCTGAACCAAGGACCTTTTTGTTGTGAGACAACAGGTCTAACCACTGCACCACCCTGCTGCCCATATTCTAATATTATGGCAGATGGACAATAAATCTGTGATGTCTTCCATAGTAACATGTTAATAGATATACAGTAGCTCGTAGCCATTATTTAGTAACTGCTACTGCGGGATAAGCATAGATTGTTCCTTAACTGAACACAGCACTGGAAGCTAACTTAGCACATTTTGTGTCTGAAATGGGTTTCTAAATACACTTCTGCCTTGGACATTGTCTCTAAGAACATGCTTTGTGATACAACATTCGTTTTCATTCATTTTCAATGTTTTTCTGCAACTTTTCTTTGTTAATGTTATGTTTCTTGAACATGCTATAGGTAGTTATGCTAGCTATTAGCAGGCTACTGTGTCTAGTTACCGAATCTGTTGCCAGGCGAATTCTAGCTGCTAATGCTAACTACTTGTGTTGGTAACACTGTGTTTGAGCAAAAGCACAAATTGTTTCAGTTTTACATTGAAAATGTAAGTTAAATAATAATAATAATAATTTGAATTTATATAGCGCCTTTCACAAACTCACGGTCGCTTCAATAGACTTCAGGAAAAGTCAAGCCTTGTGAATTAAATGGGATGCGTCAAGATGTTAGCTAGCTGTCTATCTCTGCAAAAGTAACACAGTGCAAGGGCATTATAAAAACATCTAAAATATGTTAGATGTTTTTGTGCACCTAAAAGATGCATATTAATAAAATATATTAATTACACTTATTGTTTATTATTTATCAATAAATTATATTACTGTACATAAATGACATTATTAATATGTATTGATTTAAATCATTTTAAGATTCATGTCATTTGGCTCTATTTCATATTGTAGCCACATGATGGCGCTGATTGCTTTCCTGACAGGCAAGCAAGTTGGAACTTTTTCTGCGTTACAGTGGAAGCTTTGGTTCCATTGCAGTAAAGTGAATTTTATTTGTATAGCGCTTTTTTACAACTGATATTGTCAGAAAGCAGCTTTAAAGAATTAAGAAAAAAGTAGGAATGAACCTTGGGAGGAACCATGGCTCAGTAGGGGAACCCATCCTCCTCTGATCAACACTGGAGAGTGATAACAGACAGATAATATAAATAAGTAATTAAAAACTAGGAGTAGCAATGAGTCCAGTCTGAAGAGGTGTCTGCAAATCCTTGTGAGTTGAGATCAGGTTAGTGGTTCTGTCCATAGGGGCTCTCCTGTAGGAGTGGGGGGGGACATGTCAAGAAAATCATGAACTAGTTTTTCAGAATCATGTGATTACATTAATATTAATATCTTAGCAATATTAGTGATTATTAAATGAAAAGTGATTTGTGATTCTGAACACAATCACACACAGTGCACCACAACCAAATGTGATCTTTAACCCATCCACCACTGTCCACCACTGTCAGGCCCTTGGTTTTTAACACTTTTGCACAATTAATGGTTATAATATGGACACATTTGTGCATAACTGGAAAATCTTTGTCTTTGCAGGCCTGCGTTTTCGCTGTCACTCTCTCCCAATAGGCCGCAAGTTGCTATGACCGCTAGCATGTTGGACTTGAGTGGCCTGGCAGCACTGGAGGCATCACCTAAGAGGGTTCCCACAACAGCGCGACATGCACGGAAACGTCCCCCCGCAACAGGAGATTACATCACTGTCACAGACTCGATGGGAAACCGAGTTTATCTTAGCCAGAAGGACGAAGACGACAAGGTGCTTGTTTATACCAGCATTCACCCACACATTGTTGTACTGAACCCCATAAATACCTATAAATATGAACCATAACATACAGTGCCGGTCAAAAGTTTTAGAAGCCTCTATTTTTCTAATGTTCACCAGTAATATAATCAGTTTTGTTGTCACCAAACTTTTGACACCTTTACCAGGGATGGTGGGGGACATTATTAATTCACATATTTTAAATCCATTCTGATTACGATTATGTTAATGAATGAATTCTGTAATGATAAAGGGTGACTGTCACAGAGGCAGTTTAATAAAGATATATTGACTTTACTTCAGCCAGAAATGATCTCTCATACATCAATATATAAATAACAGAACTGAAAGGAGGAACCAAGTGTTATAGTAACATAACCAACCAAGTAAAATAATAAAATCTTAAAATAAATACAGGAACAACGTTCTCAATTTGAAACTTTATTAGAACTTTTTGAAGCTAACAAAAGTTGACAGACACAGCAGCAGGAAAAGGCAAACGCCAATCACATTGACAATATAGGAGTGAGTCAGGCAAAATCTTGAGTTATTTCTTTGTACTTCTGTGAGACTTCAAAATAATAGTTCAAGAGAATGTACATGTTGCAGTTCTTTATATTTACTGTATTTTACAAAATATCTAATTTTCTAGTAATTGGAAACTTAATGTTTTTCCTAATTTGTTCTTTAAGGAGAGACATTGCGTGTACATTACACATTTATAGAACATCCTGGCATGTGCGTTTGAGATTTTATGTTTTGATTTCTATAGGTAATAACAAAGTGAATTAAGTTTTTTTTATTTTTTTATTTATTTATTTATTTTTTTAAATGTTTTCTAGCAGACATGTTTGTATATATTCACCTAGTTGTACCAAAAACATAGGTCAACCACTCAAAACTATTATTACATATGTGTTTGAAATTCATAGTTACAGAACAAGCTGTTAAATTCTCAGGGAAATGATAAAGACAGGTTGGGAAATGGACAGATATGACTAAGGTACATAACAAACATGGGGAATAAAATACAAATGATAACAGGCCATATGTACTGTACTACGCATATATTAGTACATGTCTGCAGAAATGTGCACTCTGACAAATTAATTGAATAAAATGTTTTTATGTAATCTCAGTCACCGGATCCAAGATTTTTTAGGAATTCCCTGGGTTCACTGGGACTCCTGGCTGTACCCATAGAAGTTCTCAAAGAGCAAGCAACAGAGAAAGTAAGATGAACACACACGTTTACACCAGTATTGGTGCCCAGTGGAAGACTGTGTCTGATGGCTATGCTTTTTCTGCAGCGTCATCGTCAGTTGGTGGAGGAATCCCAAAGGTTAACAGAACTTTTGAGCAGGTATGGGGAAAAGGCTGAGGTTACAATTAGTGTTTGGAATTTTTACATTTTCTGTAAGTATAGAAGTATAGAAATTTCCCTTTGTTCAGAGTCACAGCTCTATTTGACGCCCTCCCTCTATTTTGGGAGTTGTAAATAATTAGAAAAGTCATTATTATGAAAAATTCACCATCCAGTTTTAGTAAATTGTGACATTTTAAAAGACTTCCATATGTAATTATTTTAATACAATTACAAATTAATTGTATAAACATTTTAAACCATTTAATATTTTATATAATATATATTTATACATTATTGTATGAAGTTGTATATTATAAAACTTTTGAATTGTATATAAATTTTTATACATGTGAGCAAGCTATATAATGGTTTGTTTGTATTACTTTGTTTCTTCCTTTATACATATTTAATTGAGCAATAATGTGTTTAGAAAATGAAAGAAATCTTCTAAGAAAAATTGGGACAAGTCTACTGCAAGAACTGGCTAACAGTTATTTTTTCTAACTTGTTGCTTTTTTCCCATTTGCAATTAATTTATCCTTTGCCTTTGTTCTGCTACTACTTGCATGTAGCAGATCTAATGAGATTAGAAGTTTACTACTAGAGACAGTTTCTTAGCTCTTTAGGTTGTAATTTCTGTTAAGTAACTAATTCTGTTCATTGAATCATTATTTTTAGTATTTTTAGTATTTAATATTCTATATGTCCTGCTAGACATTAAACTTGATGTTTCACTTTCTCATGATAATGTTTTGTGTTTTCTAGTTCAGCTTGCGTTCTTGCTTTAGCGTGTGCTTGATATAAACAGGTTTGAAAAGTCCTGACATAATTATGTGCACTATTATAACATCATCGGTTAAAACCTTACCATACTCTCAGCTTGCTGTCGGCCAATGTTTAGCTTTTTAGTTGGTATGCTGTGTAAATAAATGTAGTGATCTCATAAATTCATTTATTATTCATAATAGAACTGAGAAAACAAATCAGATGTTGAAAGAGTTACTATTACAAGCTAATTTAAATTTGATGCAACAATAGGTCTCAAGATTTGGGACGGAGGAGCAGAAGGCTTGAAAAGTGGTTCTAAAAGGAAATGGTTGGAGGAACATTTTGTAACTAATTAAGTTGACGGCCTTGTCAGTCACGTGACTGGGGGAGAAAAGATAATCTTAGGGAGGCGGAGTCTCTCAGAAGATGAGATGTTAAAAAATCCGCAAAAAATCAAATTGAAAAGCATTTATTAGCAACTCCTAGTTCAAGAATGGGGCAACGTTCCTCTCCCAAAAGTCCAGCAACTGGTCTCTTCAGTTCCCAGACATTTATGGAGTTGTTAAAAGAGGAGCAGAACTGTTTGAGGCCGAAAAATTCAAAATGACCTAATATCTTTAATGTAATAGTAATATGTCTCACTTTCAACATGTTCTACTGCAGGGGTGTTCAATATGTCGATCGCGAGCTACCGGTCGATTGCGAAGACATCGGTAGTCGATCGCGGAACCCTGCCATTCAACATAAACTACCGCACACGTGAGACAACACAGCGTAAAAAC
>JBBIGC010000125.1:24915197-24932989 GCA_037576955.1 Lepidarchus adonis | reverse complement strand
CACACACACACACACACACACACACACACACACACACACACACACACACACACACACACACACACACACACAGCTGTACACACAAAAGTGTGTCGGTCAGGTATAGCCAGCGGCATTCTACACCAGTGCCCACTACAGAATCATTAACATGCCAGCTGCTCTTCCTGCTCTGTTGCTATGGCACAAGGCCCCTGCCCCGTGCCACCCACCCCCACATCCTTCCCCCATGCCTCCTTCTTTCCCTCATTCCGCTACCCTGCTGACACCAACCATCCATTCAATCAGTCCATCATGTTTGTGTGGAAAAGCTACGCAAGCCAGTGCCAATGGGCTACACACACACACACACACACACAGCAGCACTACTCATTGTATGTATGTGTCAACCCTGATTTACTCAAACCTGTATTTTGCCCAAGGGTGTGTAGATTACTATTCACTTGGCCACACACTAAAATGCTGTTGTTTTGCTCGTGTAGCCGAGCATGCGGACGACCACCAAAAGCAGATGCTAGAATTCACTGAGGAAAAGATCCTACAGTGAACAGAAGAAAGCTACTCTGCTGTATTATCAAATGTGAACATAAAACTGTGTTGTTTGACAAACACAAAGAGTATGCAAACTAGCAGTTTGCTTTGAAAACTGGTCACACATTCAATATTTATTTTACCCTCTTTATATATAAATTTCTATAGTAACAATCACTGTCCTATTTCAGATTTCAGCCACATGAATTAACACTTGGTAGCCGTGTTCCTGCTCAACCAGGTAACATACAAACTGTATACAACAACCAAAAGCCTTTACTGCTCCTCATTTTTCTGTTCTATTCAAAAGAAAAGCACAATGTTTACACACCGTGTTTACAAAAAGACAGTTGTTTAGAATAATTATCCTCTCGTTTGATCACGGTCATGAACCATGTGTCATAAATCACTGTTTATTGCAGTGAGACAGTGAAAAACAAGGTGAGGTAAAGTTGAACTAAACTGGTGCTTTAAACTGGTACTTTATTTGGACTGATTCATCTAAAATTGACTAAGGAATAAAAATTAAAGGCACATCACATGAAGAAGTGAAGGAGCAGCTACACTGCATTATGTGGTGGTAGGTGGAAGGAGAAAGAGCATCACAATAACAATGGTTTCAGTTTCCGATCGCCTCTGGAAAAGATGGCAGGTCAAACTTGTCAAGTCTCTTTTTGTTTGTAGGTCAGTGATGAATTCTTAGAGAGCTCATTTTGCAAAAAAAAAAAAGAAAAAAGCAGATATTTTGTAATATTATTACAAAATATCATTAGTTGATGCATAATTACCTTTCTCTGGGCACACTGTACTAATGTTAAAAATGTGAATAATTTCCAAAAGATGCTCTACTTTTTCACAATATTGTATTAAACACTTAGAATTCACAGGTTCCACAGAATGCCTCAGTCTATTACAGTCAGAGACATATGAAAAATCATAAACATGCCCTGCAGTAATTTACAGTTTGATAGTAAATATGTATAAAGCTCTTAAAATTACAATAACATTGCTAAAATGATTAGCATGTGGTTGTCCACTAACTGATCTCAAAACAGACCAATAAAATAAAAAAGCAAAGTTAATTTCAAAGCACCTATGGATTGATAAAATTATATTGCATCAATAGCAATGTATCATCAAAACCCTATAACCTAAAGGCAACCTAGTTACATACACACCAATTTATAATATATGATATACAATTAACCAGACAAATGAGGATACATTTCAATAGTTTGTAAAATATACAAACTAATTAAATAAAGTCACGTTTTTACTAGAGTTTACAAAATGAATAAACTAAATCTAGGTTAAAATAAAATTAAATTCTTCCAGTGTCATATTTAAACGAAACTCTAAAACTTTATGGTGGTAAAATAATATTCTCGTCTAAAGCCCACGCGCTGCAAAGCTCGACCAATGAAAGTGTTCCTATTAATCTGCACCGGCTTCACAAGCTGCAGCAAAGTCAATACAATTCAACAAGGCGAGCAAAAACAAATAAACAATGAAACAAAAACTAAACAAGTAAGCAAAATAGCTCGTCAAATCATTTACTAGACATTCCATCGCATCTACCCAAAACTTTCTCATGAAACAGAAGACGATTTCGCCTGCGATGTTCTCAGTCTGTGGTTGACTGACAGTAGATTGGCCCAATCAGTACACACCGCCACCAACGCTAGCCAATAGGGAAGTGCGGTGGGTGTTTACCTCCCGCCCTTTAGCAATGACTGTGCTAAGCTAAGGCCTCGATCAGCACAACAGAGAAGAAAGTTCTGACGAGCACTGAAAGTGTTCCTTCGGCTGTTTGGCAAGCAGACAAACAAATAAACAGATAAACAAATCAATACATGCACGACGCGTCTGCGTTTTAGAAGAAAATGCGCGTTTAAGGTCAGAAGAGCTGTGCGGTTTCGCTAGCGGCAGTGTTTACAAAGCTGGAGTGCGGAGCAGAAAGTGTGCCCTCTTAGTGTTCGCTGTGTAAGTTTATAAATGTGTATATCCACAACAGAAGAGCATACGAGGGCCATGTTTACCTGCTGCTTCTTGCTCACAGCTCACCCAGCCCGGCTCTCTCCTCTCCGTCACCCCGCCGCTGAGGAATCATCGGCCATCGCGCTGCAGCGGACAGGCAGGAAGTGGAGCAGAGAGAGAGAGAGAGCGAGAGAGAGAGACATAGGTACACACTCTAAGATAGGTACACACACACACACACAGAATGATTGTGGTAGAGCAATCTGACCCTGACACACACCACTTTTCATGGTCTCCTGTTCCCGTTTACTGCTGCTATGTGTCAGTGCAGTGAAGTTAACACTTATGAGCATGTCCTCCACTGAGGAGACCCTCCAAACATTTCAGTAACTGAGGAACTGGCTCATCAGACTGGTTTATCAGTCCACTTAGTCTTAGCAGGAACCTCTCCTGAATTCTCTGGAAAGTCTGTGTAATGACCAGGTTGGTAATAGTTAAAAATCAAGTAATCGTGGTGTTTCTTTTAATGATTGAATGTTCTTTAAATCTTAGGAGAGAGGTATTCTATTAATAAAACTGTGAAATGTAACACAGACTGAATACAAACACTTAATCTCTGTATTTGGACTCTTACATCCTAACACATACAGTAGTGGAAATAATTATTTGATCCATCACTGATTTTGTAAGTTTGCCTACTGACAAAGAATTAACAGTCTATAATTTTAACAGTGAGAGAAAAAATATTTTTAAAAATCCAGAAAATCACATTATATAAAATATATAAATTGATTTGCTTTTCATTAAGTGGAGTCAGTATTTGATCCCCTAGCAAAACAAAACTTAGTACTTAGTGGCAAATCTATTGTTGGCAAACAAAGAGGTCAGGTGTTTCTTGTAGTCGATGACCAGGTTTGTGCACATAGCAAGAGGAATTTTGGTCCACTCCTCTTTGTAGCTCTAAATCATTAAGGTTTCGAGGCTGTCGCTTGGCAATTCAAAGCTTCAGCTCCCTCCACAGGATTTCTATGGGATTAAGGTTCAGAGACTGGCTAGGCCATTCCACATGGAGTGATATCTTGCGTGGAGCCCAAAACTGAGGTCGTTTGATGGTAATTTTGCGTTTCTTCCATTTATAAACAATTGCACCAACAGTTTCTACTTCTCATGTATCTTCTTGTTTATGGTTGTGTAGTCCATTCCAGCCTTGTGCAAGGCTACAATCTTGTTCCTGACATCCTTAGACAGCTCTTTGGTCTTGCCCATGGTGGAGATGTCAGAGATTGATTGATTGATTGATTGATTGATTGAGTTTGTGGACAGGTGTCTTTTATACAGGTGACTAGTTGAGACAGGTGTCTTTTATACAGGTGACTAGTTGAGACAGGTGTCTTTAATGTGGGTAACGGGTTGAAATTAGGAACACGCCGACACAGGGACATTATTCTGTTTCAGACGTGTGGAGTGAATGAAACACAAAGTCTCCTGGATTGCCCAGTTTGCTGCATGATTAAAAGACTCCTGGATGACAGCACATCATCTGAAACTAAATCCTAGCAAAACTGAGCTCCTGTACATCCCAGGGGATAGAGCTCTGTCGAGAATGCTTTCATCACTTCCACAACAGAAGCACAGAATGCGATTCTTTGGATGACGATCTCACATTTCTTACATACATAGCCTCTCCTGATCATGCAGGTAGCTTTTCTACAACATCAGGATGGTGCATCACCACTGACACAACTCAAATTCTCATCCAGGCACTTATCAGCTAAAGACTGCACTACTGTAACTCTGTCTAAAGGCCAGACAAACTCTACAGCTCATCCAGACTGCAGCAGCACATCTGGTCTTCCATACACCAAAGTTCTCACACTCTGCTGATGCGAACCCTTCACTGGCTACCTGTGGGTCAGCTGTAAAATGCTTATACTTGCTCACAAAGCCAAAAATGGTCCTGCCCCTGCTTACCTACAGTGACATGAAAAGACTAGGTCACCCTATTAAACAGGAAGTGTTTTAATTGCAGGTAAACAACAAAAAATAACCTTTGTTTATTAATTTAACAAAAAATTTAAATGAAAATGTGTATTCTAACTGAAGAAAAAGGTAAGTCATCCTACCCCCTAATAGCTAGTATTTCCCTCTTTGGCTGAAATACAGTAACTGCAGTGATGCACTTCTTGTTGCCATCTAGAAGGAAAGTCTGAGGAAAAGTTGGTCCCATTCCTCAATGCATAATTCAACTGTGAGATGTTTGAGGGGTTTCTTGCATGTACAGCCTGTTTCAAGTCACACCACATTATTTCAATGGGATTAAGATCACGGCTTTAACTCCAGAACTCTCAATTTCTTAGTTTTGGTGGATTTACTGGTTTATTTTGGGTCATTGTTGTGTTCCAGGGTCCAGTTCTGCTTCAGGTCTCATATGTTCCTCAAGCATCCTCTGATACATGGTAGAATTCATGGTGGATTCTATGATGGTAAACTGGCCAGTTCCTGCTGCAGCAAAGTATCCCCAAACCTTGACACTTCCACCCCCATGCTTCACAGTTGGTAGGAGGTTCTTTTCATGGAATGCTGCATTAGTTTTACGCCAGACATGTTCTCAGTTCTGGTGTCCAAATAATTACATTTTAGATTTATTTGTCCAATGAACATTATTCCACAAGTCCTAGTCATTGTTTTCTCTCTGGCAAACTTCACTTTGACCTTAATGTTTCTCTTAGAGAGCAAATGTTTCCTCCTTACACACCTCCCATGAAAGTTAAAGTTGTGCAGTCTCTTTCTGATTATAGAGGCACTTTCACATCAACAGTCCCGTGATGACATTTTAGGGTTTTTGGAGACTTTTTTAGCTTTCAGTCTGCTCTTGGGATGAACCTGCTTGAACGGCCAGACCTGGACATGTTGCCAGTTGTTTTGGAAATCCTTGTATACTGTTTTCCAGACAGTGGAATGGCTGATTGCAAATTCTTTTGAGATCTTTTAAATCCTTTACCTTTAATAAGCTGCTTTAATCTTCTTTCTGAAGGCCTCATACAGCTTCTTTTTATCTCACCATGGTGTTCACTTTCACCTCAACAGTCAGGAGCACATAAAAGTCTGAGGTTTAAATATGGCAAACCTCCTTCAAAATGCTGAGTAATTATGTTTTAATCATGTGCCCCTGATGTGCTACACATGTGTGTGATTTGAGCAATTTTAATTGGGAATAAATAGGTTTGTGGAGCTGTTTTCAGGAGTAATGGAACTCTGTCCAGCATCTTTGGGATGAGTTTGAGTGATACTTCTGATTCAAAGTACCTGACCTGACTATTTTTTTGTGGCTGAATCAACCAAAACCTCACAGGAATGTTCTAACATCTAGTGTAGAGGTCAATACTACATAAAGCTTCTTTGAGAAAACCTTTGAATTCAGAAGCTCATGTCGGATGAGCAAGGGTCTGCAGCTTATAGGACAAGATTGCCCTGAATTATGATGTCAAATACAGTATAATCATGTTCTCGCACAGAACAACTCACCTGGAGCTGTGAATGGCCAAGATCCTCTCAGGACACAGTAAATGCAGTTGTAATTGTATAGGGGGCTCAGAGCATATTTACACCTCCTGAATTATTAATATTACATGAAATTCACTGTGCAACTCCTATTGATATGGAGCTACATTAACTTCTGATGTCATATAGCTAGTGGCAAAGACGTAGGCATCAAATGAACAGCAGGGCAATAAAATGTGACTTGTTATTAACCATGCATGTGCACTGGTTATGGTACTACAGATCGTTTAGATCTGTGATAAAAAAAATTGTATGAAGCAGCCAACAGATCCTTCAACCCTGGTTAGTAAATATTATTAAAATAAATACTCTAGCTCCTCCTTGTGTTCAAGATTTGTAAGTGCAACTAGAGACTTTTAGGCTTCAGTGAATAAAACAATACATCAGGAGTGTAATACTTAGTAAACAGGCATCAGGAAGAAAGGTCAGCACACATCTTTCATGTTTATAAATTTTATTACTGTTAAAGATAATGTGATTTATAATTGTCTTTTAATCCTTTAAAATAAGCATAACAAACATATTAGTGTGGACCATAAACTATGCACAATGTTTAAAGTCTCCGTTTAGCCTCACTAAACCTTGCCCAAATGCTGATAACACCAAACAAACAACCTTTTAACAATGTATTATAAAAATATATTTTAATATAATTGTTAAAAAATAAACACACATGAATTTCATTTTAATGTTTGATCTGAATAAAGCTTAATTGATTGATTGATTGATATGCCTTCATAACCTGCCAATGCCCAAAATTCTTCCGAAGAAGCCAATCAGATTATGCCGTTGAATCACGCTCGCGACACCTTTTCAATTAAACGGTACCAACGGTTTCTTCAGTCGAATTCAGTAAGGGGCTAAAAAAAATTTGACAAACACTAACTAACACATTACACCACCTAACATTTACAAATGCTTTAATAACTGCAATGAAATAGTGTAACGTAGAGCGAATTAGGTGTTTTGGAAGACATTGACTTTAATGAGACACTGGTTGATGACGATTCTGACGGCCGGGTCGGCTGGCTAGCCATCGTTCACTGAATATTGTATTATATAAATAACATTACAGCCGTTTTGTTGAGCTCTATGTCGCGTCCAATATGTTCGAGCAGCCTGGTTGTTATTTCTATGAGCTCTTTTAAACTTTGAGAGAATATATTTGTATTAACTGTCGCTTTAAACCAGACCCAGACCATTCACATGCTCTGCTGTGATTGGTGTTCGTTACATCACGTGATCAGCGCCGCTGAGCAGTAAGTGAGGGCCTGATTGGCTGAGAGAAAGTGGCGTCACCTGGAGAGGTTTTACGGCTGTAAATAAAAACGTTTCAAACTGAATTTGTATCGGAAAGCTATTCACAAATAAGTGTACACTTTGTTTATAAAAATATGGAGAAGTGTAATGAACATGATAAATTTTCCTTATTATTATTTTAATATTTCTGAACAAAAACTCTTTACGTACTGCTTTAAGTAAAATGTGTTTTCCAGCATTTACATTAAAGTGTATTCAGATTATTCAGATAGGATATTGACGATGCATTTATCTCATAAATCATATGCCACAACCCTCTGCTCGAAACAAAGTACTAATCACAGTATTTGTTCATTGTCCCAACCGCTTATCCAATTCAGGTCATGAGGAAGCTGGAGTTGGAGCCTCAGCTCAAGGCAGGTTACACCCTAGACAGGAGGCCAACCCATTGCATGGCAACTAAATACCGATTTGGCGATATATCATCACCCTTTCGCATGCAATACAATAATATACGCTCATGGCAAAATCAATTATTTAATTAACAAACATTCCCAATTTGACTCCTCAGTGTTGCTACTTCATGTCTCCTCTGGGGGTGCTGCTCAAATGATTGCAGGAAACTTAAAAGTTGAAGAAGAAGTTACAGACAGGAAGATGGCAGAGAAAGCTGGGCTGATAGATGCCCCAGCCATGTTTAAATCTAAAGTCTGGGTTCACTTTGGCTTTTGTAACATTGATGAAGCATATAAGGGAACGCTGTCAACATGAGTAAAAATCAAACATTGCTGGCAAGCATTTAAAGAAGGGTGAAAAAACCTGTGCGTCCCCTCTAATATCTAGTGATCAATGATCAATGGTTTTGTAGTTGATTCAGTATCGAATCTTGTATTTTGAACTCTTTCCTCACTTTTACGTCTTTGATCTTTATAATAAAACAGAAACTAAATTGAAAGTAACATCATAAAAATTCTAAAGCTATACTTACACTGGTACCTCATAAATCTACTATGTCAGTTTCTTATTGCATTTATTTTCAGATCGTAAATGTCCTTGGTCATAAATTGTATAGACAGTCTAATCAGTTCCTTTCCTATCTGTCATTATGATGCAGTTGATAAGGTGGTCCTTTATTGTTGTCGAGATGTCTCTACTCTGCCGATGTGTTTGGCCAGATATGTTCCTGACCACTGGATCCATGGATCATGAGCTTGTTCAGATCTGTTTTTAGTGCATGGAGTATTTATTGTGAAAACCACAAGTTGCTGGATCCTGATCACTGGATAGCAATAGTAACAGATGTAGCATTCTTATTTACCTTTAGAAGTTTGTGGAAATAAAAACTGTTATGTGTTGTAAGTATAGTTTCATAATATCAATGTTACTTTTATTGTACCTCATAGTTTGTTAGTGGATTGCATAAGTGTTTATGCACCATCTATGCACTTCATTTGAACAATTATAGGCACTAATGTGACTGCTTACACACTCTTTTTGATGTTTGTCAAATAAATCTAAATCGTGCCTTTCTGTGCAGTTTAAACCTTTAGCTCAATAACATCATAAAGAAAAATGCATACTTAAAAAACTAAAAAAACGTAAATATTGCAAAACTATTTATAGTTTGTTGAACGAACCAAAACCTTGTTCCTTGTTCAAATTAGATACTTATTAGATACTTTTTATATTTTTTGTATCATATTATTTTATTTTATTTTGCCTTACTTTATCTTACCCGTAACGTTCTTAAAATTGATCAATTCATGATCGCAATGTTTATACAAACCTACACTGAAAGCAAAGCTTTTTCTTTACTCTGTAAACAGCTGTTTTTCCTGATTGTGAAAATATATACAAATATGTTGGTTGGGTTACCAGTAAGGGTGGATACATGCCCCACACTAACAATAATAACGTGATACAAAGATTAATCTATATATGGCAAGACAATGATATAGTGATATATCACAGAAACACAGAGAAGGGCGGTGCTATTAATTTACATAAGTAACAACAATGCTGTTGTTACCTTTCACTTATTTGCGTTGCTACCATGGTCGGAAGTGTGGGGAAGCCACTACTTCGGCTTCAGGGCTAAGTGGGTGCTTTACTTACCAACTTTGATGGGAATGCACCTCTTCGGAAACCAGTCAGTGCAAATACTCACTCGGAAGCGTGATGCCTATTTGGGACCTGTGGCTTTTATTATTCTTTTACTCAGTACAGAGCACAGTTTCTGTTGCCCTTTGTCACTTGGCTCATTCACAACTGTCTTTTCACCTCTTTTCCAGCATATTACCCACCTATTTTCCTGCACCAGACACTACATAGTCCACAATGCATTGCTCCCCATGCATTATTGGGTCTTTCCCCCCTTTTCAAAGAAGCTCTCCAGCAATGTCTTTTACTCACACATACTGATGTGTGTTTGCTTGTAGGCTGCATTCATTGCTATGGAACAAGTTCCATGGTCTGTTCCATCAATGTTCGAAGTTACTCTTCAACTTTCACTCGTTTCCTGCACTTATTTAATTAGTGCCACCCAGAGGAGGCATGAGGTAGTGACACCGCTGAGTCAAACTGGCTGGGAATGTTTATGAATTAAAATATTGATATCGTCGTCTGTATCAATTATCATATCACACGAGAAAGGACAACTGTATATCGCCTAATCGATATTTTGTCACACCCCTAGTTACCAGCCCCTATGTAACACTGCTTTACTCCATGATTCAAATATTTGCTTGTACAACATACACAAAATAATGAGTGGTTATGTTGTGTTCCAAATGTATTATTTTATTGAAATGATTGAAAGAAGTATTTATCTGCCAAAATGGAAAAAAAACCAGACACAGACGGTGCATATAGATAAAACAGTGTAATTAAATGTTTTAAGTAGTTAATCTTGTTTCTGAAGGAAACTCATATTTTTAAAGGATCTTGAATTTAGCACACCAAAGCAAGTCTCATACTGAAATATTTAAACTCTAGAATTTCTTTTTCAACTACAAGTCTTTAGATACAAATGAGTGCAATTGTATTTCCTAGATGACAAATAATTTCTTACTAATCAATGTTGTACTGTATGACATACTACATTATTAATGCATTGCATGCTACTGTAATAGCATTTGCATTTTACATTTATTCATTTGGCTGACGCTTTTGTCCAAAGCAACTTCCAGGTACAGGAACAGTAGAATAGCAGTAATAAGTAGTAGTAATTATTGTTGTGATGCATTAATTACTGTATATATGGTGAACACATATAGTGAACACTAACGTTCTGTAAACTGCATGGTTTAGCCTGTTTTGTCACATGGTCTCTGATGAATGGTGCATTTACCTGTTCTTTGATCCTCCCTTCCTCTCCTTTTTCTTCCGGTGGTTTTGAAGAACCCAATTCCAAAAATGCTTGGTTGAATTTTCCATTGCCTTTTCTTTATCATGCAAAACTACAGCAGTGAATATCTGAATCACTTTTGTGTAGCATACCTGATTCACCAGGAAGGTTGGATGATTACCTGATTTTTCTGGTCTGTTTAAAGTTACTAAGGACACAAAAATATGAAGAGCTTGGAAAATTGCTACCATAAATATTTTTATTAAATACCTTTATAAATAGTGACAATAGTATCCCCACAAATAGATAATTTTCACATGATTTGACATCTGACCTTATCTCTTCTTTTGTACCATTGGTGTCACTGGAAATCTGTTGAGTGATGTGAATCATTCCTTTTCTGTGACTGTAGGGAAAAGAGTGATTTTTTGTCTGTCAACTTTCAAAGCCCAATATTCCCAATAGTGCCACTACAGATATATAGCTGAGAAATTAATTTTTCATTTTTTAGACAGACATTAAGTTTTTGATTTATTTCAGATCACTGATATATACAGTTGAAATCAGAAGTTTACATACATTGTATAAACAAACATATAACTTTTCTTTCTCACTGTTTGATATTAAATCAGACAATTTTTTTTGTTTGTTTTAGGTCAGTTGAGATTCCCAAAATCATTTCCATTTGCTAAATATCAGAATAATGTAAGAAAGAATTTACAGTATGTTTATTGTCCTACAGTATATATTTTTGCCAGAGTCAGAAGTTTACATACATTTGTATTAATATTTGGTAGCACTGCCTTTAAACTGTATGACCTGACTTGAACGCTTTGGGGTTACTGGGATTGTGGCCCATTCCTCCTGACAGAACTGGTGGAACCTGGAGTCAGGTTTGTAAGCCGTCTTGATCTCACACGTCTTTTCAGCTCTGCCCATAAATTTTCTATGAGATTTAGATCAGGGCTTTGTGATGGCCACTCAAAAAATTGACTTTGTTGGCCTGAAGCCACTTTGTAACCACTTTTGTGGTTTGCTTAGGGTCATTGTCCATTTGGAAGACCCATTTGTGCCTAAGCGTTAACTTCCTGGCTGATATCTTGAGATGCTGCTTCAGTATCTCCACATACTGATCTTTCTTCATGATGCATCTATTTTGTGAAGTGCACTAGAACCTCCTGCAGCAAAACACCCCTACAAACATCATGCTGCCACTCCTATACTTCATAGTAGAGATGATTTTCCCTGGCTTGAAGGCTTCCCGCCTTTTTCTCTAAATGTAACAA
This sequence comes from Lepidarchus adonis, assembly GCA_037576955.1. Taxonomy (NCBI): domain Eukaryota; kingdom Metazoa; phylum Chordata; class Actinopteri; order Characiformes; family Lepidarchidae; genus Lepidarchus; species Lepidarchus adonis. The sequence continues at coordinate 24,921,031 of JBBIGC010000125.1, read as the reverse complement.
TGGTCATTATGGCCAAATAATTTTAATTTTTGTTTCATCAGACCACAGGACATGTCTCCAGAAATTGGAGTCTTTGTCCCTGTGTAATCTGGCTTTTTTATGTCGCTTTTGAAATAATGCCTTTCAGCGCATGTCAGTACAGGACTCATTTCACTGTGGATACACTCTTACCAGCTTCAGCAGCATCTTCACAAGGTCTTTTGCTTTTGTTCTGGGGTTGATACACACATTCTGCACCAAAACACGTTCATCTTTAGAACACAGAACACGTCTCTTCCTGAGTGGTATGATGGCTGGACATTCCCATTCCCGTTGTTTTACTTACGTATAATTGAACAGATGAATGTGACACCTTCAGGCATCTGGAAATTGTACCCAAGAATGAACTAGTTTTGTGGAGGTCCACAATTCTCCTCCTGATATCTGGGCTGATTTATTTTCATTTTATATGATGTCACTAAAGGAAGCAGTGTGTTTGAGGTGTTCCTTTAAATAAATCCACAGACTTGCCTCCAATTAACTTAAATGGTGTCAATTCACCTTTCAGGAGCTTCTAAATGTGAAATGCAACAAAGAGTGGTATCAAAGCTTTTTGACAAACATTCTAAGTGGGTCTGGCATTAATTCCAGGATAAGTATGCAAAAAGCAGCTCATTCCCACTGTAAAGTATAGTGGAAAATCTGTGAAACTGTTTTTTTACAATCAAAATCTGGTGGCCTCTGCCAGAAAGTTGAAGATGGGTCATCTTTGGGTCTTCCAGTAGGATAATGGCCATAAACATGCGGCAAAATCTACACAAAAATGCCTCAGCAAACACAAATTCAAGCCTCCCTTGACCACCTCAGTCCCCAGACCTCAACTCTATTGAAAACCTGTGGTGTGAGCTGAGGAGGAGAGTGCATAAGAGAGGACCCAGGACTTTGGACAATTTAGAAAGATTGTGCAAAGGAACGGTCAAAAATCCGTTGGTCTGTATTCTCCAACCTTGTGAAATGTTATATGAGAAGGGAGCCAGTATTTGTACAATAAAACACAAAAATATTTCTTAATGTAAGATTTGTACCCCAAATTTATTTTTCATTTTTACTCCAATGAATAAATGTACTTCAGTTTAAGGTTGGATTTTTCTCTTTGTTGTGTGTGTAGCCTTTATTGTTGGGGAAAATGTATTTACTAGAAGCCTAAGAACACATCTTAACCAGGCGAGCCAGGAAGGGTGGAAGGTGCTGTGTATATCTTTGTGTGTGTGTGTGTGTGTGTGTGTGTGTGTGTGTGTGTGTGTGTATTATGGGTGTATTAAGTGACATTACATAGGAGTAATAAAATTATTTGGTTCCAGACTAGAGTTTCTCACTCTAGAAAAGACATCCTAGCTTCTGAATAACTACCCGGTAGTTAAAAACAAGCGTCTTTGATGATTGCATAATAAGGTTAAGAAGTGATGAAACAGAGAAGTTGAAAAGACTTTTAAAGTACTCAAATATTTTATAGTTTTCACTTTTTATTTTTCACAATAATGATGCTGCGCATCTTTAGATGTGAGGTTTTTATCTTATAATTAATTCTGTTGTGTTTAACGGTCTCTGACGCATGTAAGAAGGTACTTGGACCTTTTACTGTAGTTTATTAAGTAAAGGTTTATTATCCTCAGTGGTGTCTGACATTAATTTCAACTCTCTGGTGTCATCTGTTATACCCTTAATAAAATATTTGCATGAATGTGTCCATTGAAAATGCTTTATTGACCGTCTCCAGCATTCTGTAAAACTCTTAACACTTGAATTAACACTTTATTGTGTTTTGTGAAACACTAAAGAGTCTGAACTCCGTTGTCTTATGTATAATGCGCAAGTGAATCTGAACTCTGGTGAACCTAATAAAACGTTGAATATCTGTGGTCCTTAAAAAGTCTTGTGAGAAATTGGACTGTATCTTTAAGTCTTTGTAAAATACTCAGGTGAATTTACACTTTCTGGTGCAGTTTATGAAAAGGTCTCTTTTTTTATAAGCCATTTGAACTCTCTGGTATACATCATAGAAGTCTTGAGTAAATTAAATCTCTGTAGTCCTTTGAAAAGTTGTGTATGTATATATATTTTAAATTCACGAATGAATTTAAACTCTTGATATCCTTTAGTAAAATACTCATGTGTATTTCAAGTCTTTTATCCTATATAAGATTAAGTGGATATAATCGGTTGTATTTTAAGTAAAATACTCTACAGTACACATTGTAAAATTATTGAATGGATTTGATCTCTCGTTTTTGTTAAATCTACATGTGAATTTGGATTCTCTGATATATTAGACAAATACTAGAATGAATCGAGTCTCTGATAAAATGCTAACATGAATTTGGCCTCTGCTATATTCCATAAACTATTTGAATGAATTGAGTCTCTTCTATAAAAGACTGAAGTGAATTTGGACTCTCTGGTATCTCTGTAGGGATGCAGTAAAGACAAGGACAGAACAGAGTGGAGAGAGACAAGGACAGAGAGACAAGGGTAGCCACGCCCAGAGGAGCCGACAGTACAGAACAGCGTGGTGCTAGGACCAGAAACTCAGTCAACTCACACTGATGACTTTCCACTCATCATTTGGTGCAAGGTTAGGACACAAAAGTTAGCATTGTTTGGAAAAAAAGAAAAAAAAGAGAAGTTTTTCACTCTCTCATTTTATCCATAATGTATATGCATTTGATTGTGAATTCTGAGACTTGCCATTTAGTGGCTGATGCAAAATTGCAAAATAGTTTTCTCCATGGAGGATTTACATAAAAAAACAAAACCAAAAAAAATACTTTGCCTGGTCTAGTTTTGAGAATTGTTAAGCTTGGGTGTTTGTGGGGTCGTATTAGAATTGGATGAGGCTGTCCATCTACTGTCACAGCAAATTGGGCTGCACAGAAATATACATATAAAACATCATTATGTATATTTACCATGTCTGGTGATGGGACTTCGGTGACAACTGAATGAAATAAACTTAACTAATGCATCAAACAATAAAAAGAAAGAAAAGACAGGAGAGAGAGAGCTAGAGAGAGAGAGCGAGAGAGAGCGAGGTGGCACACTGGAGGGTTGTGTGAACATTGTTACAACATTGGACAGATACTGGAACACCACAGCACAGAGAGAGAGACGAGTATTAGGAAAAATGATTTAATATCGGAGACAGAAGCAAAAAACTGCATCACACAAGAACGTACATTTACAAAAATAAGTTCGACTGCTTCAGCTACACAGTTAGGTTAACAGCGAAGGACAGAGAAACCAGAAAAATCTAAACAGCTAAAAGCAAAAAAAGTCCTCAAATTACTGTTTTATCTCTTTGTCAAACTAATACATTTATCCACTGAAGGTGACTAAATACTTCTAAATCTTCTAATTGTCTTATCATGGAGACTGCACAATACTGAACGAAATGAAACTTACCGCTGTCGTAAAGACTCTTTGAAAAGACAAACCGTTTTAAGTATATTTATAAGCCAAAAGGAAAGCTCCCGACCCTCTTTCCGAAAAACAGAAATAAAAAGAGAGAGAGAAAGGAAACCAAAACGCTGCAGTGTAGAACAAGAAGAAGAGGTCCAAGGTCAAAGATACCAAGCCAAAGTTCTCCTAGAAAATCTTTATATTAAAACCTAACCATTCTGGATGCCAACTAGAAATCAAACTCGGGAACCAGCCGCTGGCTGACCCCTGGTTTGGGTCAGACAGACTCTCAAATAGTTTTTTTTTCTTTTTTTTCTTTAATTGCCAGTATAAAAAGTTGCACTGGTACAAAAGGCATAAGTACAATCAGTTTTAGAAATAGGAAAGCCTGCTTTTTTGTACTTTTTAAATCCCATCCAATGACAGATTCCAAAGTGTTGTCAAACAAACATGTACCACGCTTACAGAATCCACTGAAATGCATTGACTTTGGCTTTTCTCAAGACAATACTTAAAACTATTTAAATCCTTTTAGAATCAAACAAAATGATATTAATCTACAGACGACAAGCTTTTTTATACGGCACATCAGATCAACACACATAAATTTTTTTCTCCAAAAAACTTGACATAATAAGCCAAAATGCAAAGAAACTACACCTTTTCCTTTAAAATACACTGTTGTTAAATAGCACTTAAGAGAAAGAAAAAACAGAAAGAACAAACAGATTTAAGAGAAGATGTGTGTGGTGAAGAAAACCCCTGAGTAAAGAGCCTCAGCAAGCACTTCTGCAAAGACCCCTGTGAGTTTGTGCTTTACTAAACATCTAACAGATGTGTGACTGTGTATGTGTGTGTAATGAATCTTACCCTGTTTGTTTGGTTCTGGTGAAGCAGACTAGCAGATGAAGTAGGCGAACACACACACACACACACACACACACACACACACACACACACACACACACACACACACACACACACTACACTAAACTGGCTTGACCTTAACACTGACTATAAAAGAGAGCAAACATTAGCACTTCTAGCTCTTTTTTTAGAGGTCTGGAGTTAAACTTTGCCATTTGACACCACAGAAAATAATGACCATTCCTCTTTTCATGGATGTTGTTATGACTATCATTTCATTGACATCACATCATGGAGATTGGAAGAGCTGTCAGGAAAATCAGATATAATACTGCATACTATAATTGTGCTGTATATGTGTGTGTGCCTGTTTTGAGCAAATGGTCATAGAGTTTGGCAAAGCTAACAGTAAAGCCATAAAATCTTCTCTGCTTGAACTTATATCGAGATGTACGATGAGATATTCTCACTATTGCATTCTTAAAATGTCAGAGTGATTGACTGTTCCAGTTTCGGCAACAAGGAAACTGAACTAACATTTGGACAAACATGCATTCACAAACACACACACACACACAAATACATACACACACACACACATAACCTTGGCACCCTCTATTCAGGCAACAGCCTATTCCACCCCACTAATACTGAGTGTCAGTGTTAAGGCAACGGCAGAATTTGGGTAGAAAATAGTGCTTCAGAGTGAAGTAAACAGGTTTTTTTAGGGGGGCAGGCTGTAAACTACACTTGTAAACAAGCTTTATACGGGCCATTTATAACACACGTAAACGTTTTGACAAAGTGCTAGCTCAAATAATACCGTGGACAGTTCTGTTCTCCTTTGGCGTCAAAGGTGTTTTTTCTAAGACCTTGGGATACGTAGTCCTGAAGAAGTGGAGAGAGGCAGCAAGAAGCAGAGAAACGGAACTGAGGCGATTGTTTTTCATCTACAGACCAGTGACAAACACTCAATACCTTGAGTTCAGTGTGTGTGAGTGTGTGTGAGATATAAGGAATGCTAATGTTTGCAGATGGTATCCTAATGAATGATCAATGGATTGATCATGAATGACTCCTCGCATACTCAATTAATCATTCATTCAAGCCAATCAATCTATCAATCAAATGCATTTCTCTATATTTAATTTACAAAGTGGATCATACATGACATCAATCCAGGAGCACTGCAGTCTTACATGTATGGCACCTGCGTGGTACCTTGAGTGTGTGCATTCTGTAAGTGTGAGCATGTGTTAATGTGTGGAAAATGTGCACTGCTGAGACTCATTCCCAGGGGCTCACATACACACACCATCAAAGAAAAGAGGGCTGCGAGGTCAACCTTTAGCACAGGTGTGTGTATGCGTGCATGTGGGTGTGCGCGTGCATGTAGATTTGTGTATGTGTGTGTATGTATGCATGTGGGAGTGAGTGTGTGTGCTTGTGAGAGAAAGAGAGAGAGAGCGAGAGCGAGAGCGAGAGAGAGAGAGAGAGAGAGAGAGAGAGAGAGAGAGAGAGAGAGAGAGAGA
>JBBIGC010000125.1:24759917-24773986 GCA_037576955.1 Lepidarchus adonis | reverse complement strand
TTTATTGTTGAATTTTTTTTATTTGAATTTGCAGACTTAATTATTTGTCTAATATTTTTTATTTTATTATTAAAGAAGTTCATATTCAGCCGGATATGTTCATATGTTCTGCTTAGGCCAAACAGATAGTAGATCCGGCTGAATATGAATACAAGTGTGCTTGCCCTATGCTGAAAAGAGAAATCAGTGGTAATAATGATGAAAGTGATGTAGTAAATGTGCCTCCCTTTGCTGTAGAAATAGTCTGTACTCTTTTTTACAGTAGATGTTGGAAAATTGCTGTGAGGATTTAATTGCATCCATAAGATCATTAGTGTGGTCAGGTATTGATGTTTGATGACAGTCAATCACAAACATTGCTCCAACTCATGTTAAGGGTGTTGGGTGGAGCTGCATCACTAGTCCTGGGATGTCCTGGACCAGAGTTTTCTTCTAAGTTTAGTGAAAGGCACAATGTGCAATATAGATAAAAAAAACTTGGGTACAACCTAAAATTTGATGCATGTAAACATTATGGTGGTAATCATAGGCTTCAACACAAGTCAATATTTACAAGAATAAAACATTGTCAGCATGTGCCATCCATCTGCACCCGGAATAGTGGTAAACAAAGATGATAAGCCAGAGTCAACCCTTTGAATTGATCATTGCATCATATCATGCTGCATTCCCATTCCTGGTTGGTTAGGAGAAGTAGACTGTGGCAACATTCACATTGCAACATCCTAAATCATCCAAAATGTCTACACCCATTTGAAGTTAAGTATATTTCATTAAGCAAGTATGCAAATAATTATGTATTTGTGTAAAATAAATAAGTTCCTCTTCTGAAGGTTAATGTTTCCTGAACTGTTAAACTTTTCTTACATATTCCAAATTACATTAATTATATAATAGATTAATTACATCTAACACTCAGTAGCACACACAAACACTGAACGTTAAACCCTTAGTTCCTCTATCCAGAGTGCATTGGCTCATATCTGACAAAAGTTACTTCCTGTGTGACACATCACCACATCCTGTTAACGCCTGGTGCTCTAAACGTCCCTCTAGACCCTGGGGGTGGTGTGACATAGAAGGAGAGAGGAAATGTAGATAATTCATAACGGACTGAGAAAGATACTGAAATCAATAAACAACTTAAAGAGTTAACTACCAGTCAATGGCATATGGAGGCCAAAACATAGCTAATGTGTGTCATATGAAACATTCGGCTCAGTTCTCTTTCCACTTATCTATTCTTCTCCAGCTAGTGATGTCACGAGGTACACTTCTGCTATTGGAGCATTCTTTCACTTCTCTGTTCTGGACAAAAAAGGAGGCTGAAGTAATAATGCAGTACAAGAAATGCACAAGATTGCATGGTCAGACCTCCTGAAGTCACAATATATTTTCTAGTCTATATTTCTATTTCTAAAGCTAGGCTTCTGATTTATTAGGCGACACAATCTGACACACTGTTTAATCCAGAATCTTTACCTTTATTATCTAAATGTGTTCATTTGAATGAGTGTTGTGGGAATTCTCAACACACAGCACTTGCAGCACATTGTTCTAAGCTAAGTCTACTTTTAAATTCATAAGCATGTGAACCCTTTTGAAATGCTTGGGAATTCTTCCAATATCCCCATTTAATGATTGCAAGCTGCCCAGGCCCTGATGTAGCCAAGCAGAGCCAAATAATGATGTTTTCTCTACTATACTGTTTTCATGATGGTACGCAGTGCCCTTTTAATGCCAGATGTAGTGATGGGTGTTCTTCTTAAACAATCCTAGTTTCATTCAAAACATTTTGCCAGTACTGCTGTGGAGTGTCAATGTGCACTTTTGCAAATTTCAGGTGTGCAGCAATGTTCTTTTCATTAAGCTGTAGCTTTCTTAGTGGTGTCCTGCCATAGACACCCTGCTTCTCCAGTGTTTTATGTGCTGTAGCCTCAAGAACGCAAAGGGTTCAAAAGGGTCACTTGGGTTTGTTCCTTCACCTCATTGCTGAGAATTTGTTATGCTTTCTGGGTCGTTTTGACTTAGCCCCCACTTCTTGGTTGGATACACACAGTCCCAAAGTGTCTCCATTTGTAGATCTGGTAGACTGGTAAATTTGAAATGATGGTCTTTGAAATCACATTGTAAGACCCTTTCCAACAATTTTTGATCATAGATCCCTTAAAAGCTCTTTTTAGCGGAGGCTCACATAAATGCATTTTTCTTGTGTGGAGAAAACATTTGAGTGGTTTTTATCAGTCAAAGTAGCTTTTGTCCACACTTCCAAACTTATTTTCTCCAGGTATGCTAACACCTGACTTCAATTCACTTTTTTGAGGTCATTAACTCAAGGGTTCACATACGTTTTCCTCAAGCAATATTTATGATTGTTCTCAATAAAGACATAAAAAGATCAGATTTTTTTGTGTTATGATTTTAAAGTCACATAAATAAATAAACAAATAAATATTTACAAAAAATTATATTACATATAATTATATTTATTATTATATTATGTATTTTTTATATACATTTTTCAGAAATAAAGAGTCTGCTTAACTTAACTATAAGAAATAAATGAAGCCCTAAAAAATTCAAAGAATTCCTTTTGGCGCAATAGGTTTATAGCTTTATTCATTCTGTCCAGTTCATCTCAAACCAGCTGGATGGAGTTAAAGTCTGTACTGTGCAGCTACTGAATCTACTGTCAAGTTCTTTTCTTCTAATGTTCTGCTCGTTCTATCACTGTGTGTCTTTGTTTCTGGCCTTTTCCTCCACATTGTGATCTCCATATACAGTACTACTTCCTGCTTTACAGTACTGTGCTAATACTGCATCAGAGGGAGGAGGAATATTGTGTTCCAGCTCTGCCTTTCTTCACACAGAGGGGTTTGTAGGTCATCAGCAGAAGTTGGGAACAACACCTATTAGAATTGATTACATTAAACTTCAAAGCTTCATTGACTTCCATTGCTGAAAAAAAACTGTGAGTTCACCAGGTTCTTAATGCTTTGGGGAAGAGCATGGTGTCTATGAAATCTGCTTATCTGTGACCTAAACATTTTATTTATGATGGATTTCTTTATTCTTTTAAGGTTACTTACTGTAACAGAACTGCCTAAATGACCAGTAAACATTAGGAAAATGGAGTGTTCTAAAATGTTTTGACACTATGGACAGCCAAATCAACATGGCTAGGTCATGGAACAACCAAATGCAACACAGACAGTCCCTCCTAATGAGGCCACCTGGCTCCACTCACTTATCTGCTGAGAGCTCTACAAAAATGCTACTCCCAGGGCAGTGGAGTGAGTAGCTTCACTGCACACACACGTTAAAGCCTGGAGAGTTTATGGTTTGTTTGTTTTTTTTTTTTTTTTTTGCCCTCTCCCTTGCTTTGCCAGTCCGTACCACCTCCTCAGTGGACAACACTCCTTCCTGTTCCTCTCCTCATGGCTTATCTAGGAGCCTGACCGTGACCAAGCCTACTCCTGTGGGTCACCTGCTGGCTACCTGAACTCCTATTATTCCCCCTGTGATACAGACCCTTGCTACCTTGCTGAAAGAGCCAAGACAGACCATAGAATTTGCCTTTCATTCTGTTCTGAGTCATTGGGTAAATCCCGTTTTTTATCTCCAATTATTTCTGCCAAGAACAGAGTCGTATGAAGAAACTGGGAACAAAACTTTATTAAAAATTCCTCTGTCTGCACATGCCACGTGCAACTCTGTCTCAGTTTTTATGTATAAGTACAACATTAATTTAGTTAAATAAAGTTTTAAAGTGAATTATCAAAAAAATTTGTATTGAAACTTGAAAAATATCTCAATATTTCTGGAAACAGGGTTGACAATTATCACATTATACAGGGCAAAACCTTGTCAAATACAGAGTCTAATCAAAAGATGTTGTCAGTCTTTAGTAAAGCTGTTCTAACCTTCGCAGAAGTAATACTGCAGAAGGAGCATTATGCAAATGAGCCTCAATACGCCAATGGGTCATAGCATACAGTTGCTTTTACTGTGTTTTGAGCATCTTGACCAGTCACAGTTCCAGATGAGTGTCTCTGTGGGGGCTTTGATTAAATCTAGATGTTTATGAACCCAAGAAATGTGAATTATTTTGGTTACAATAATGTGGACCTTTAACCATACATTATGAAATGCAATTGTAATACAGTGCAAGGCATTTCGCAGCAATATAATCACAATGCTCTACAAAAAATTTCACAAACTGCAAACTGCTATTGTATTTGCTGAAATCTGCTGACTCTATCCATCATGAAATGCTGGATCACTAAAATACTGATCAAATCAAATGGATTGCTTCTTTTTTCATCGGCTTTCTAATACATGACTTAAGCTTGTTTATTAAGTTTTAAACTGGAGCCACAACCCCAATGCAGTGAACAAGTAATGGATCAATTAGCATCAGGCAAACTGCATACCTAAATCATGCCTCAAATCAAGTTTTTTTTAAAAAAAACCCATCTCAAATAGACCGACCTATGTGGTTTTTGGCACTGTATGACACTGCTATGTATATCAAATAGCTATAAACTGTAGTAGCTTTACTTAACAAGTGCCAAACCAAAAAAGCAAACTTCTGACACCAAACTTCTCTTGACTGAACAACTACATTCAGGTTAAGGAGAGTAAATGTGTGAGCTTTTCACCAACCTATCACTTAAACCATTTTGCATACTGGCAATATAAGTCATATACTTCTTTCTGCAATGTTTCTAGAGCCACACAAAGAATGAGAGGATATGAGGGAGAGGTGAAGATGAAAAGAGTAAGCGAGATTAATGCATTCTCCTTCTTGCTCTCATCTTCCACAATGACACACACACTTACACTAGCCTGAGGATCTAGTCACAAATCACATTCAGTGTGATCCGCACTGCTGATCTAAATAAATTATGTCTAACACAAACCTCCCACAGTACGGCTCTCCTTTCTCCTCACTGCAAAAAGAGGGAAATGGGAAAGAAAAACAGAGGAAGGAAGAAGACTGGGAGAGAGATAGATATAGAGAGAAAAACAATGTGTACTTGGGTGTGTGTGGATGAAATAAATATGGAGGGATTATTTCATAAATGCGATATTTCCTTCCTTTTGTAAGCCGTTTGATGCTGTCAAATAAGCCCAGAGCCATCCGCCCACACCAATATTGTCTTAAAAAGGCAGACTTGATGAGAATCCTTGTTGGAAAAGAAAGAACGGGCTAATTCCGCTCTGAATCAAACCAGCGCGGATGAGCGCAGAAAGAAATAAGGGATGAAAAAAAATTCAAGACAGGAGAGAGGACTTTAAAAGCAATTATGAGTGTGTGTATAAGAGCCTGGGAAATAAAGGGTAACAGATAAGACAACCTCTGTCTCTCTCTCTCTCTCTCTCTATCTCTCTCTCTCTCTCTCTCTATCTCTCTCTCCCCCTCTCTCTCGCTCTCTCTCTCTCTCTCTCTCTCTCTCTCTCTCACACACACACACACACACACACACATTGACAAATTATGCAAGATCAGAACAATCTGCCTGATTTCTGCTTTGTGTGTGTGTGTGTGTGTGTGTGTGTGTGTGTGTCTGTATGCTCTTTTATCAAGCGCAGGTGCCTAAGACCTATGAATATATTTAATGTGTGACAATATTTTATCAAGATGGAAAAGTCTCTGTGTAATTACAATGCATTTCAGCACAATGATCTCATCACTTCCGAAACAAGGTTAAGCTTTAACAGAGCATATTCTGTAAACCATACAGGGCTATATCCTGCTCTGTGACCTGCTGTATATTTACTTAAGGTTAAAGCTTAACAAAGATTTGATGAATGGAATCCAAAGATCCAAATTTGACTCCTGGAGAAACATGATTTAACAAATGGTCAATCAGAAGAATAGGGATTCAACATTTGTCTCCCAAACAGCTCATCCGCACACCAGCTTATAGTCCCTGATGCATGTTTTGCACGTTATATATACATTATATATATCAGGAAATGCTGTTGCAGTGGTAATTTTAGTGCACTTTAGTAAAATTTAGAGTTCACTTATGTTAAAGGTTAAAAGGTTAAAAACCTTTCTGTTTAATGGTTGACTCTTTCTTCTGTTTATTTTGTCACTATTATTTTTATTATTACAGTTTTTTTATTTTTTATTTTTATTTTTTTGTGTGTGGTTCACACAAAAAAATGTGGGCAGGCAGAGCTGAATGTTAGATAGAGGGTTTTTCTGCTGTCATCGTGGTCATGAAACAAAGTGTCCAACTGTCTTGGCAGGAAGTGGAGTTTTCTTTCACTTCCTGTTTTGGTGAATGTCAATGTGAGTCATCTCCATCCATAAAGCATATTGGGTTTTAGTTTAGCTTATTCTCTCTCTCTCTCTCTCTCTCTCTCTCTCTCTCTCTCTCTCTCTCTCTCTCTCTCTCTCTCTCTCTCTTCCTGTCTCTTACTCACTCTTCCTCTCTCTTTTTTTTCTTTGCTGAACATGAGCATTTACAACATACGCATAACTGAAGAGTTACTAGCGTCTCTCTGTGTTTGTCATGTGTGACTGCATATGTGGTGGAGCGCTGCAGTGTGCTCAGCATTGCTATTCAAATTTATACTTATTTTTATCACTTCCAGTGCAAAACACAGCTATGAAAGTAGTCAGACACTTGGGAGTAATATGTGTACCACAGCAGCCACCAAACCTCATTCTTGCAGATACTGTAGTCCTCATATACTGTACAGTCATGTGAAAAAATTAGGACACCCTATGAAACGCTGTCTGTTTTTGTAACATTCTTGGACATATGGATATTTAATCTTTAATCAATTTTAACAACACTAGGAAATTCAAGCAATACAACTAAACAAATCTGAAAGAACTTAAGAAACTGAAGAAAATACTTTTCAAAAACTCCTGTAAAATGTAATACTAAAAAAAATGCAATTTCTGGTGAGGAAAAAATTAGGACACCCCCACCTTAAAATGGCTCAAATAACAGACATGTGTAGCACACCAGGTACACAGATTTAAAACATTGTTTTGCAGCATTTTGAAGGAGGTTTGTTCTATTTAAACATCAGACATTTAGTTTAGTGTGTCCCTGACTGTTGAGGTGAAAGTGAACACCACGGTGAGATCAGAAGAGCTGTCAGATGCCTTCTGAATGAAGATTGTAGCAGCTTATAATTCTAGTAATTCTAGTAAGGGATTTAAAAAGATATCAAAACAAATTTTCAAAGTCTTTATTTGACAGAGAGATAAATTACAGTTACAAGTTAAAAGTTCTGTGCAAACCCAAAATTCTCTTTCTGATCCCAGAAAGAGAGATAAGAAAGATGTGGAACCAGACTTCCAGATGGATTTTGAAGTCTGAGCACACTGATTTAATTTAGTCAGGATTCAGATGTGAATGGTTGTGTGTGGGTGTGTATGGGGGTGTCAATGGGTGTGTATGGGTGTGTCATGGGGTGTGGCATGGGGTGTGTATGGGTGTGTCATGGGGTATGTATGGGTGTGTCATGGGGTGTGTCAATGGGTGTGTCATGGGGTGTGTATGGGTGTGTCATGGGTGTGTCATGGGGTATGTATGGGTGTGTCATGGGGTGTGTATGGGTGTGTCATGGGGTGTGTTAACCAGATTTCAGTTAGTGCCAAAGAATCTGTATAACTCAGCAGTTTGGAGAGTCAGTCAGGTGATGTGATGTATGTTCATATGTATATAAATTGGATTATGTTCTGTTTCCGACCTTGAAGTACATTTTGTTTATGATAAGGCATATCTTGATGCGCCATGCACAATGTTTTGTTTTTTACCAGATTTACCAGTTCTGTGACCATAGAAACACCAACATGCAAGAAACCCCTCAAACATCTCACAGCTTAACAAATTCTGCATTGAGGAGTGGGGAAAACTGGTAGATGGCTACAAGAAGTGTCTCACCACGTTATTTCACAAATACACATTTTTGTTGGTAAATTTTGTTTAATGAATCAAGGTTCATTTTGTTGTTTACATGCAATTAAATCACTTTCTGTTCTAGGGATAAAAAGAAGATTAGACATTGATATGTGAACATTTCTTTATAAAAAAACAGAATATTTAATGAGATCTTAAAGAAGATCTTATAAAGACATTGAAAAGTTGATTCAAATATTGAAGGCATCAGTGCTAGGTTACTGGGCTATGATATGATATTAATAAGTCACAATTCTGATGTCCTAAGTTTCTCTATATTGAATATGAATAGAATGAATAAACAAACTATTACAAACAACAGCTTTGGTTACATCATAACTATATCATTATATAGGTTTTGTTGGATTTCTACTTTTCTAATGAAAATAATTTAATTAATACTCAATAGATATTTTTCTTGGGCTGAATACAGCAAAAATCAGAGCCCAACAAACAATGATAGCGCCTGGATGTACTAAGAAGTTCCAATGCAATTCTGTGCATTACTGATTACTTCTACGTTTGCACTTGCGTTCAATCTTAATTGGAAAAGTCCTTTTACTTTAGCCACTAAATCACTGAAGTATACACTTAACCTCTAATTAAATATGGTTCAAATACCAGAGCATAATAGTGGCAACAAGACCTCCCTGAGATGGCATAAAATATCCCACACTACATCTTCTAAATACTGCATTCAACCACAATCAATCTGGCTAGTTAGTTAGACAGCTGGCTAGTTAGCATGCAGTGGATGAGCTAACACTAACAAGACAACACAGCCCCATGTCAGCTAAAGCCATGCTGCTTGGAAATCTCACAGGTTTACGACACACTAGGAGAAAATGATGGAGACAGCGTGTAGCTAGCCTGTCACACAGCTATAATTACCCAAGAGATATGTGCATAATTAGGTGTAAATTCAATAGGGGCCTACTGGAAGACACAGAAAACCATGCACTAAATGAAGTCATGCACAACATACATTAGAAATAAGATTAGTAAAGATGTGTAGCTTGACTAAAATTATGAATAGGAATAGACTTATTATCCATGTTTGGGCCACATTAGTAATAATAAAAAATAGCATTAAATAAAAACAATCATTTGCAAAAAAAAGTTAACAAAATACATAAAAAAAGTGTGTTATTTATTTACTTTAATTTAATTGGTAAAGTTCAAGGAAAATATTTCCAATTTTTTCACTGGTGGACTTAAAATTATTTTGTTAATATCAACAAATGTGGATTTTTTTAAAAATAAAAAACTCTGACTGTGGTACACTGTGTGTGCTTCTGTAGCTTTTTTGTTAATTCTGAGCAAACCGGCTACCATTACCCATGCACATCACTTAAGCACACACGACCCTGTCAGCAGTTCACTGGTTGTCATTCTTTGGGACATTTTCGTACTAAATATTGCATGCAGGAAACATGCCATGTTGGAGACGCTCTTCCAGTCATCTAATCATCACAATTCAGAGAATCTCAATGTCCTGTGACACACACAAATGCACTTACAGGCACACACTAACACACTATGCTGCAAAAATTCTTATAAACAGTTTAGAGGTTAGAGTTCAGACATACTTGAGTCTCTGTCTGTTGGCGTAGTGTTGGGTACTGTTATGTTTGCCAAGCTAATTCTTAATTAATTAACATACAAATAGCCATACATTTTCTTACTTCAGTGTGTTTGTATTGGAGATTAGAACTTGAGTTATTGTATGCCTTTACAATGTTTTCCCTGGTTCATTTGCAATTGAAACTCGTTTTGGCTCCAAAAATGTAGATGAAAGGTTTGGATAGAATTCAAATTGGTAGTAACCAGCTAACCAGGTAATTCTGCTTTTATGGGGTCTAGAAGATGTGCTTTGGTCTAGCAATGCCTACTCAGTAGCTAATTATAGTAGATTATTTAAGTTAAAGTAAAATTACACAAAATGGTATAGATACATAGAAAACAATAAAGTCATACACAAAGACCTGTATGTTGTCTGAGGAAGTTCTTTTTGTCAGAACATGCACATTTAATTCAAAGAAATAACACTGGACCCTCCAAGTTCAATTTTCTCTTTTCGGGGAGGTGCAGGACTTCCCTCCCCTCCATTTAAACAGTGCTTCCAAAAGCAGCTTATAAATCACACAAGTCTAACAAAAGATATGCAGACAACCCAGTTTATTGTAAGCTTGTAGGTTAATTAACCTCCCAGCAAAGGATGAACTAACTATTTCATCACATGTTTTAAATAGAGCTGAAAGCCTCCCTCTTTATACCTGTATACTTTGATGCATTATATACTTGATGTATAATTCTTATTTTGATTATTGTTCTTATTGTTGTTATTCTCACATATGGGCTGATGGCGCATTAGAACATCTACATTGCTGTTTTTGCCCCCTTCCTGATTTCTTTATTTTTTATATATTTGTCACCCCTAAATGTTACAAAACATCAAACAAATTTTAATATTAGACAAGAGTAAATACAAAATGTTACCATATAAAATACCAAATGTAAGTACAAAATACTAAAAATACAACATTTTTAATTGATGATCCAAACCTACCATATGTGAAAACCGAATGGTCTGTAACAAGATGTGAACCTTTTTTCTCATCAGTCCAAGAATATTTTCCTAAAAGAGTATGAGATGATGAGATGAGCTTTCATGTTCTTTCTGGTCAGCAGTGGTCCTTCCTTGAAACACTCCCATGGATGCCAGTTTATTCTGTCTTTTTCTTATTGTTGAAACATGAATAATGACCTTAGCTGAGGCAAGTGAGGCCTACAGTTCTTTAGATGTTGTTCTGGGTTCTTCTGTGACCTCCTGGATGAGTTGTGTATGTGCTCTTGGAGTAATTTTGGGAGGCAGGCCACTCCAGGGAAGTTTCAGCACTGTTCCAAGTTTCTCCATTTGTGGATAATGACTCTGACCTTCACTGAAGCAGGCCATGATGGCATTATTTGTGGGATTTATAGATCTTTTAGCCTACTTCAGTTTGTTAGACAGGTTAAATTTCAGTTATGTCTTGACTGAACAGCTTTGGCAGTAACCAGGCCAGGGTGTGTTCTTTCAGTGACAATGTGAGTGCTGGTAGGATGAGATGAAATTTGATTGGTTAATATCATGCCTCCTCATCCACTGGTGCATTGAGCGTGAAATACTTCTGTGAAATGAAAACATCAGCTACAAACGCAAAACACTGCTCTGAAATGGGCAAATACCAACAAACCACCAGTATTACGTAATTGCTGGGATTATTAATATTTATACCACCATCATATTTGAAGTGTTCTGCATGTGCTTTTGCAGCGCTGCATTGTAAACCAGCTGTTCAAAGCAGAGCTCATAAAATATTCATCAGTACTCAAAATAAGGTACACCCTGTTTTATTCCGGCTGAATAATAGGGTTGTAAAATTGCCTGTAAAACTGCTTCTGGGCATCTTTCCTGACCAAAACCACATAGCTGTCTTGCATGTAGACAACAGATAACACACTTTAAAAAGCAATAAATGCACTTTATGCACCTTTAATATGAGCAGGCACATGAACTGAGAAGATAAAAAAGTTGACTTGCGGGCTAATAAGTTAATAAGTGGGCCATGTGAGCATCAGCCACTGAACTCAATGGAAGCGTTTGTATGAGAAGATGGAAAACAGCACACACTGCTTAGCTAAAATAGGCCAAGCACTGTTTGGTAGCCCAGCATAGACGAGATTTCTCACAGCAGCTGGGGCATCACACATAAACACACGCACATACATGCCAAGCTGAAAAAGGCACCATTTCAGCAGTCACCTGAGAATCTCAATACCCTGTGGCATGCGTGGGTGACACATGAACACATGTGAATGCACACACACACAGGCACATACTACACACTATGCCACAAACATCCTTGGCCTCAACACCCCAGGGCCAAAAAGCAATAACAACAATCTCCTACCTGTCAAAATAATCCCTAAAACCCTCACACACATACACACACTTACAGCATTCAGAGGTTAGAGTTCAGATTTGAGTCTCGGGCTGCTGGCGTGGCAGAGATGACTTGTTTTAGAGCTGATGAAACATAAAAATTGTTATATTTGATCCGGTTCTAGGAAACAGTTTCTGTGTGTGTGTGTGTGTGTGTGTGTGTGTGTGTGTGTGTGTGTGTGTGTGTGTAAACATTTGTATGAGTTCACAAAGTTTTCTTTCAATACTGTTTACATGCTGTAGCAATACCAATGTCTATTCCCCCATAGAACCAACCACTGAGAGGGAGAGAGAGGCAGGGCGACAGCATGTCTAAGGTTCAGTCATAGGTCAGATGACACAGAAATGTTTAAATCTCATTGGTCAGTTATGTGTTAACATGATACAGAGTGGAATTCTTTTTTTCACACTTTCATTTTTTGTACATTCTATTTTTTTCACATCATTCATTACACTTTTCCATCCTTAAAGTTGCTTATGGATGCAAGGTTAGATGAGACCTGTTACATTTAAAACAATGTTACTGAAAAAATCTCTAATGTTTAATAATTTCAAGCATAGAGCAACTAATGATGGGTTTGTGTTATTAAAAATGCTACTAAAAATGTACTCCCATCATACACAGTCCATGAATTGGCTGCCTTTAATTACTTTAGTTATTTTTATTTCCTATTGTAGGGTAAAGTGGTAGTTTAGCAATTAAAAAAACAAAATAAATCAATAAATCATACATCAAACATGTCTACTTGTATACAGTTAATCAACAATATGTGGTTTAAGATACGGACTATAATTGTTCTTCAAGAACTAAAAATACAAAACACATTTTAAGTCTTAGTTTTTAGTTTAAGTTTCATCTGAAGTTTTGATTCTTCTTGTATTGTCTTCATGCTCTTAGAGAGCTTTTCTTTGTGAGTCTTGGAGTTTTGGTTCCTGTCACTGGTTATGGGTCTTGGTTCCTCTCAAAGTTTCTTCCTTATAGAAAACTCTCACGAGAGTTTTGGTTTCTCTCAGAGTTCCTGTCATTGCTTCTGTCTCATGCTTTTAGGGAGTCTTTCGATTTGAGCATGGGCCTCTCAGTGGTTTCTCTTCATACTCTTAGAGAGTTTTTCTGTTAGAGATAAATAAAAAGAGATTCCTCACTGTTGTTCTACCTATGCTTTCAGAGAGCACTTCCTTTTGAGTCTTGGTTGCCTTGAATAGTTCATCTTCATGCCCTAAGGTAATTTTTACTCTTGAGTCTTTGTTCCTCTCCGTTTTTTTCCCTCATGCTCTTAGGATCTTTTTCTGACACTCTCTCTCTCTTTGGGGTTCTACTTTGGGGTGATTGTATATTTCTGGAAAATTGCTTCAGGGCAATGTCCGTTGGTAACAGCGAATGCAACTTAAACTCAATTTAGTTTAATTGAATTAAGCAGTGGCTTGCACATAATAGTTTAGGTGCAATAAGACTCAGAACTTTCACTGTGGTATGTGTTTTCTCTGGGAATCCATTTATTTCTGCTTAGCTGAATACCTCCTGTGCAAACCTGCTGTGCATGAGGAACCAGCAGTGACGTCTCTGTGGGTGGTGATCCAAAGGAGGTTGGCTGTTCGGTTGACTATAAACTTTGATTGCAAAAACAAAAGGACAAAGAAAATGTATTCTGCCACTTGACATTTGCTGTTTTATTAATTTAATTTCCAAAACAGAATATTAGCTACAGGAATACTACTGCTACTGTCAGCTACTGTACTGTCAAAAGTCTGAACCCACTGTTCAAAAGTGTGTAAAATATACCAATATACCCCCCCCCCCCTCCCCTGGCCGCCTGCAAAGTACCATCTTACCAACCACTGGTGATACCATAATAACTGGGGCATAGCTGACACTGTGCTTAATCTTGCATTTTTAATTACTTAATGAATTAATGAATTAATACATTAATTAAATTATTTCACAACAAATATACTATTCTAGTCGTATGTAAAAACAATTATGACACTGAAATTTGCTATACCCTTTTTGTCTGCACACACACACACACACACACACACACACACACACACACACACACACACACACACACACACACAAACCCACACACACACACACACACACACACACACACACACACACACACACACACACACACACACACACACACACACAC
>JBBIGC010000125.1:24622566-24632617 GCA_037576955.1 Lepidarchus adonis | reverse complement strand
TCTCTCTCTCTCTCTCTCTCTCTCTCTCTCTCTCTCTCTCACACACACACATACACACACACACACACACACACATTATCACAAATGAGTTTCAGCTGGCTTGCAGCAGCCACTGAGCAAGATAATGTGTATTAGTTCATTAAGAGTAGCTCCATGGTTCAGAAGATGTGAAATCGCTTAGATAATGTGAGTTATTCATATCTGCATAGAGGCCCAGTGTCAAGATTACAGCTTAAATCAGGACATGTCAGGTCAGTTTACTGCCTTAAAATGCAGAATTTCTATGCTGGAAAGGTGAAGATGCTTTTTTACTACTCTATTTTTCAATAAGCAAGAAATTAGTCACCAACAAGGTGGTTTTATCAAGATTTTGCATAATTGCAAGTTTATGGATTAAAAAAAGCAAATCACATTTCCGATTTTTACAAAATCTTTTAAACATTTTTCATGCTATGTCCATTATATTCTATATAAGAATAAATTAAAGTTTACAGCCTTAGCAGCAGGATTTCAGTGTTTACAACTCAGGCAATTGCATTTAGTTGTTCAAAGACAGTTCAGCCTTTTTATTACACATATACAGGGGTCCTCCACTTTGATCGTACTTGGCTTACAGAAATTCTGGGTTATTTTGCTGGCTTTTTTAAATGTACATATTTACTGTGATATATGGTAGTAGAATGCAGTTAAACGAGTACTAAATGCGTTACTGTAATAAGGGACTGCCTCGTGTGTGTGGAGAAAAGGGGGCTGTGCGGTGTTAATTCCATGTGCGCTGTTTAATGCTGTTTTTGCTGAGATATTTATGCTTTATTCACTGTTTGTGATGAATAAGAGTTCATGTGGATTGGTGGGTGAGAGGGGGTTAATAGTGCATCAGTCACCTCTCCAATGCGTTTAATGGTGTGGTGTATGTTGAAGTCCTTAAAAACCTTAAAAACGCTTTACTGTAATTTGAGACTGTTCATGCATGTTGTCGACTGTTAATAAAGCACAGTGCTGTTATAATAAAGCATCTGAAGCATCATTACAAGCATGAGTTCTGGCTTACGTCGAATCTGAGTTACATTTGGAGAAACCAAATTCGGATGTAAATTGAGGACCCCTTGTAGTTAATGTCTCAGTTGCTTAAGGTGTTAAAATTCCTTCTTTTAACTGCCCCTATATTTTAATCTGCACTTCACTTGTCCTGACAGAGCCTCAATGCAGTCAGTGTAACCGATTACACTCCACAACAAAGTGTTTGCTTTTTGAACACTGTTGGGTGCTTCTTATTGATTTTTGGGTGCTGACCGAACCTATCATTTCAGAGGAATCTTCAGTTTTGTCCTGATTTTTTCTGTTATTTATATTCAAACTTTTTTACTCTCATAAGTGTCTTATCAACAAGAAAGGTTTGTGCAGTCTGGGCCTGTTCAGACATGGAATCAAGCCAGATTGGTATCCTGGGCAAGTCTGAACGAGTTCAATGTTGTCTCAGCATGATATAAAGGTGGCTTGCATACACAGATCCTGCTCATTTGGTTAATATAGATAGTCACTGTGTATGTATAGTATCAGTATATTAAAGTATAGTATCTATAGCACTATAACATTAAGTCAGCTTGATGCTATAGACATTTTGGTGTCGAGCGATATGTCTCGACATTGTCAATACATTTTACTATATCTGTGTCAAATATACACTTGTGCCTCAGAGACGTTTGATGGCTGCTCTTGTGAAGAAAGCTTATCATCTGTATTTCAGCTGTGAAATAGGTGATCAAGACTGCAGGAATGTTGCTTAGTATCATCAGGTACAAACATTTCTGTGTTTCGAAACTGACATCATGATATAACCACATTTTTTGCACAAGTCGACAGTCTCTGTTTCTGCTGTGACATTGATTAATTGTTCGCACCTTGGGTTGTGATCACAACCCAGAAGAGTGGCGTCTCTTCATTGATTCATCAATGTTAAGCCTAAAAGCTGTTCTGCTCCACAGTGGCAACGTTTATCCTTCAGTACCTGTTGGCTTTGCAGCACACATGAAAAAAATGTAAGAAAATAAAGAACTGTTACTGAAGTATGTTCTTTATACCAGGTACAACTGTAATATTTGTGGAGATCTTTAAACTGTTCTCTTACTAGGACTGCAGCTCAGCTATACACAATACTGTTGTTTCACCTGCGAATGGGACAGCTGTGCCAAAGAGTCGCACTATTCTCAACAGAACTGGCCACTACGTAAAAAGTTAGTTTCAGGACAGAAAAATGTGGCACATGAATCACTTGTGGTCCCGGCAAAGATATTTTTGCCTCCTCTTTACATAAAACTGGGATGTTCCCAAGAATAACTGAAACCAAGATACTTCCTGAGGGTTCTCCGGAAGAACAACATACCTGAGAAACTGTTGGTGTCCTACTACTGTTGCACAGTAGAGAGCATACTAGCTTACTGCCTCTGTGTTTGAGTCGCCATCTGCACAGTAGCAGAGAGGAAAGAGCTTCATGGGGTCATACAGGTCGCCCAGTGGATAGTCTGGTGTCCTCTTCCTTCCCTTGATGACCTGCATCATCCTTATTACCTTAAAAATACCATGAATTCTGATCCTTATTCTGCAGGATTAATCACACCCTGGTCACAAACTCCTGCCTTCGGAAAGACACTTCAAGTCCATAAAGACAAAGACTAACAGACTTTGAAACAGTTTCTATCCTTCAGGAAATACCATGCTTAATGCTGCTAAGTTCACTCATATGTTTACATAATTAAGCATTTTTTACATGTTCCTTCTTTAGCGTATTTATAATAGAATATTTGGATCATATTTATACTTATAAATATACTTATAAAAAAGAACTTATAAGAAAACTCCACCTCAATTTTGTTGTACAGCTGCTGCAATGACAATAAAGAGATTTTGACTCTGGTAGGAGAACCATCCTTGTGCTCCCCTGGTCTAGGAAGTGTTCACAGACGGGATCTCTTAACCCAGGGACCATGCCAGATTACCGCCGACCCGAGCAATAACCTTACCCTTTATTTCTTTTCGGTATAGGGCACCCCACTTGTATACATACTTGGGCATGTTTGTGCTCAGCCTCAGTTGGATCTGCATTCTGTCTGCTTGGAGCTGAGCTTGAATGTGTTCCAATATTTATGTTCCCTCTGCACATGGGTCCCAACATTTAGTTCCAGGTAGATATTAGTTTTTTTTGGTTTTTTATTTATATTTTGTATAATCAAGCCAATGTTAGCAGGTTGACAAATATATACAGTCAAACCCAGTTAGCTCGCTCCTATTGGCCTGGTCCCTAAATATGGCAAGAGACAGGATGGAAAGCTATCGAAACGGATTAGTGACGTATGCCGGCTAAATGTCTGATAAAATCGAGCAATCAAAACATTAGCGATTTCTTGCTGCATTATTGTTATTGCCATGGCACATGCTATTTTTTTTATTGCTCACTTGCTGTGAAGGCTTTATTGAAGAGTCTGTAACATGCATGAATGAGTAGCATGCATATAGCTAACTCCAGTTTCTCTTGTGGCAGTCCTGTATTACTGTAAAGCATTTAGTATGGGTTTAACTGCATTCTACTACCATATAGTAGAAAAAAAGGGAGCCAGCGACAGACAAAAAGGGAGCCAGCGCTATAATTAAAATTTTACATGCGACTGGTCATAATAGACCGTGGACAGGCAAACCAACCAACCAGCCATCAATCAAACAGCAGGGTCTCCTGTGTTTATTGATGGTCCAGACACCAAGCAGACCAAAGACCTCTCACCAACAGCAGCAGCCGACAATAATATTTTATGCTAGCTGTGTAATATAGATTCTTAAAAGGTTAAATCTGAAGCTTTCACGTTCATTGTGTTATAGTGATGCTGAACCAAGAATTGCAGTTTCTTGTTGGGTTGAACAGTTATGTGTTTGTGGGCACAGTGTCAGATACAGGCTTGAATGTTAAGGCTACGAGGAGTGGCTGTTGCCTCCATGTAAGAAGCTCCCGTGGGAGTGCATGCTTCCTATTAGGTTTTAGTGATGCTCAGTGTGAGCGGGTAGGAATGTTTGGTTGTGTGTGTGTGTGTGGTTTGCTTTTATTTGTCACAGTTAACTTAGCAGTAGTTTAGGGGTGATGCCTCTAAATACTGAGCTGAATTCCCTGAGGTTCTGGCACACAGCCAAATGTCCTTACAGTCCCCAGTTCCAGCGGCGTGAAGTGAAGGTGCATATTTACAGCAGCAAGTGCCATTATTTGTGTGCAAAGGTTATGTTTATTCACCTCTAATACGAGTAACAGCTAAGGAGAGTTACTCAGGGAGAAAAAAAGAGGAAATAAATAAATAAACACTCAGCTCTGAGCTTGGCTTATCTTGCCTACCAGAAGTGGCTCCCTAAAACTCTTCATAAGCGCAATCAGGGTTTGACTCTTTTGACTGAGCTACATTAAAAGACTATCAGCTCACACTAAGAGACTATAGAAGAAAACGTTTACACACATTTGAGGACACACGCACGCACTCAGACACACACACACACTTAAATGCAAGCACATTCAATATAGAAGCAAAATATATTTGTGGAAGCACAGGCTGTGTTAAGTACCGTACACATATTAAGGAAAGATGGCTGGAGCACACACAATCTCACACACACACACACACACACACACACACACACACACACGCGCACGCACGCACATGCACACGCACACACACACACACACACACACACACAGACGTGTATATGTGTGCTTTTATTACTGTGACATCTATTACTAAATTAATTATTTTCATAAGGTTGAGAAATTGTTTTTCTGATTGCATGGAGAGAAAAATTATTCAGAGAAACAATTCAAAAAAATTAACCATTCTCAGACCTTGTATCACTTTTAAAACACTAACTATATTAAAATGCAAGTTCTACATAAGAAATTGCAGTGAATTTATAGAAATAATAATAATAGAAGGGTAATTTATAACCCTATATATTTATATATATTTATAACCCTAACACTGTTTGAAAAATAACAATATATTTTTTTTGCTGGGGGGACATGATTGAACTCCAAGTAATTTTGAGATATTCTTTTAGTCTCTTAATCAATGTAAAAGGGCAAAAACAATTTCACTAACAGACAAAGTGACATAACATCTAGTTATTTCGTCACGGCCCTCCATAATGTTTGGGACAAAGACACATTTTTCTTGTAATAGTTGGTACAGTGGAGGAAATAATTATTTGACCCCTCACAGATTTTGTAAGTTTGCACACTGACAAAGAAATGAACAGTCTATAATTTTAATGGTAGATTTAAACAATGAGTGATAGAATATCAAAAAGGTTATACTGGCCGAGTTGCTGTACGTACACCAGTGCGACACCTGCATCGCCAAAAAGGGTCAGTTTCTAGTGACGGATAAGGGAAATCGCTACGTGTTGGGGTTCGGCAGGGGGACTTAGTGTTCTGCCCGGGAACCAGAGGTGCCCTGCAAGCTTGGCCTGGAGTATTTCGGGCATCTGCATGAGAGATGGGGCATGGTTTCATCCGCCTAGCATCCTATCACCCCCAGGCAGCAACTAAGGTGGGGGCTCGGGGCAAGGATGAGCTCCAGGCCCCTCAGTGTTCATTTCCTGTTAAGTTGGATGCTAAAAGAAGGCCCAAGAGAGTTAGGGGAAGACCTCAGCACTGCAAGACTTTGAACTGGACTGAGTGGCTGGGGACATCCACAGCTAAGGTGGGGGCAATGTAGTGGAGCTGAGGCTTAAAGGGGCATGGTGGTGCCGCACAGCCCCCTTGGAGTTTTGTTTTGTGTGTTTTGGGACTGTGTTTGGGTTTAAATGAGTTCTGGTGGTGTATTTTGTGTTGTGTGTGTGCTTATGGGACTAATTTGGGTTTGTGTGTTAACTTAGGGTATAAAAGGCTGTCCCACACTTACTGGTCAAGCAGACATTTTGGTGGCTTTTGGAGGGTGGGTTCAGCCATAGCAGTTGTGAGTTGCTCTGTGTGTGTTATGCTAGTTGGGGGCACACATATACTATAAATAAAGTGGGCTCTGTCCCATTTTTAGCAGTACTCTCTGGTCAAGTCTCCATCATTTAGATGCAAAAAAAATCGTCACAATATGTTTGGAACTTGAGCTTGAAAGCTGTTTTTAAACAATCAGCAGTTACATCATCAGTGAAGATAAGTGTGCCAGTACCTGTGGCAGTCATACATGTCCAAGCAATAACACCTCCACCACCATGTTTAACTCAAGAGCTGGTATGCTTTAGATCTTGGGCAATTCTTTTTTGTCTCCACACTTTTATTTCCGAGTCACTTTGATACATATCAATCCTGGTCTTGTCTGCCCATAATTATGTTTTCCAGAAATAATCTGTTTATGAAAATGTAATATATAGATATAATTTATCATTAAAAAGAAATCATTAATAGAAAAAAATATTTATATTGTCTTTATACTGTAGGTGTAGTCTTATTGTAAAGTATTACCCCCTCCATTAAATAGAGGTAGCAATATAAAAAGGGAAGGAACTGTCAGTATGTGTAGAAATTATTGAAGAAACCATTATGTTTACTAAACTTTTCCAGCAGCTTCCATTAGGACAGATTAAATCACTTGAATAAACACTACATGCTGTTTAGTACAGATAAAAAAAGTTGAAAAAAAAAAATTAAATGATGATCATTTACAGAATGATTCTGATATCCAAATCATTTCCAAAGCAATTTTGCATAAAAACATTTATGTTCATTCAGTCAAAGAGGTTTAAAGAAGCTGGGGGCAAGAAAGAATTGAAGTGAATTTTCAGATGTTACAGAATGGCTGCATGAGGCTGATTATAATGCACAAGCTCCTTACACTTTCTTACAGTGCACTGGACAGACTTCTAGAAAGCATCTGCTATATTCGAATATCACCCTTAGGCCTGTATGCCTTGGGGTAATGTAGTTTCACGATTTTACAATGAAAAAAGCAAGAAGTAGCCTTTTTCTAAAATAACTGGAGCATGAAGTCACATTAAATCAGAATCAGAAAACTTTATTAATCCAGGAAGAAATTACTTAAAGGATAACCTTAAACATAGTGTAAAATGGTCATTTAAAAATTAAACTAATGCAAGCAAAAAAAACTTCTCTGTTCAATGTCACACTATGGAACTGAATGATTCTTTCATGCTTAACATGTTCACATAATTGCCAGCTTGCAATATATTCAATAGAAAACATGTATATGTAATTATTTAACAAATAAACTGTCACTACCTTTAGTGTTCTGCAAGTGTGCTCTATGTGTCACTTTTTGCAAGACCACGTGTCATGATTATTTGGTTAAATCTCATGTTAGTGTAATGCTATGCACCTTAAAACACAAAAGCTAAACTTTACTACATGTATTTTTATGGGAATTTGATTTACAACTCTACAAACTACCCATAACATTCAGTCCAATACTATAGGTGTCTCTCATGTCACCATAACAGCTCCCTCTTAAGGTGTGCTGTGATATCTGTCATCAATATTTTAGCAGGAGCAGTGGGTCAAAGGAGCACCAAAAGTTTTGTCTGCACCTTGCACATCATATTGAGGAATTTTACTTTTCACTTGTTTGATGGTGGAAATATGAAGAGAAACATCAGTTTTTATCCATGTTTGATGTTTTAAAAATTTTAACCTATTTTACCATATAGATTAAAATACATTGTTTTGCATTACATTAGTAATTCAATGACAAGTTCCAGTAAGATTAGGAAAGTAATTGCGTATTTTTGGATACAAATACTTTTGTAGCATAATTTGAGAAATACTATAGCACTGTTACTCTGCTTAGTGGCCCAAATAGCTGCTTCTGATCTTGAATTATTTAAGAGGTGATAATGTTCTGGGAGGTGGGAGCGTAAGCTTGGAATGTGTGAAATATCAGGAATGTGTGATTTTTTTTTTGTGTAGACATGGCTACTGTTAATTTCTTAAGCTTTTAATTACACTTAGAAGCCACAGTTACTTTGCATTTTGAAGTTGCCTGGAAAATAATCAGTCATTTTAAATTTCAGAATGCCTGAAACCAGAAAGAGACGCCTCATGTACAGAGTGCAGGACATTATTGAGGCCATGCAGAATGGGGACAGTGACTTGGAAATGTCCTCAGAGCCAATTACAAATGATGATGAGGAGTATGGAAATATCAGTAAAGTGGAGAAGGAAAATAAAGAACCCAAGGATCAAAATAGAAAACATGCACAATTTTTTTTTCACAATTTGTACAGTTCGGATCCAGTGTTTTTAAATATGCTATTCATTTTTGTAATAAATTATTGTTCATACAATTGTGGCTTGTGTTATTGTTGTGTAGATAAATAGACTTCCATGGCCTTTCATGCAGTTCAAACAAACCTTTAATTGTTCCTTACATGTATTCAGAGTGCAGGGGATATCAGTGAAATTCTGCTACTCAATAGGCCCAATGTTGCAAATATACACCACTCCCCCAAAAAGTTACTAAAATGTCAAAAAAAACCCACTGCTTCTGCATCAGATGCCTCCTAGAACTGTTTGGGTTATATATTTGGGTTTCTCTACATACTCTACATATACTCTTCAAGTTAGTTTCCCCCTGTCCTATAAATCCATGTTTACATTGTAGGGTTATTGTTAATCCTAATACCAAATTATCTGTTCTCTAATGTTCTACTTACATTTCTGTGATCATATTTGTCCAAGTGTAAAATTCTGTTGCAAGGTATGGATTTGATTTTTTGTTCAGCATAATCCACAGACACTAAGTTGAACTATGATGTAGAGAATTTGAAGCCCAAGTAAAACCATTCCTGAACAATTATTTATTGTGTAGCAAGACGCAATATCCTAGATAAAGTGTTCACTGCCATTAGGGGGATGCCATTGCCATGAGAGTTCTTGGTCTGAAGCAACATTTAGTTAGATGGTATGTGTCAAAGTGACATTTACACAAATGCATCACATTGTCTCCACCAGCTTTCCTATTTCCCACAGGGCACCCTGCTGTAATTTCTTACCCAAGAAAGTAAAACATATGCACCCAATTGTCCATGTGATTTAAAAGAAAAAGTAGCCAATGTAGACACTTCTTAGTGGTGGAAAGTGGTCAACACGGGCAAACCACATAAGATGCTACAGAACCACATAAGATGCATGTACATTTTTCTGCAATTCAGTCTACAGTAATTATTTTGTGGGTTTGGCTTAGATTAGCCACCATTAATTCTACATGCACATTAATGTTCCTACTAATATTACAGAGGTCCAGTGTCAAGTTAAGGAGTATCCACAGAATGCTTACATTGGGATGTTTTTTTTAAACATTTAGTTATAAAGGTTCTTAACACTCAAATCTAATTTGCAAATGTGGTTAATTTGCAATCATGCAACCAAACCTTAAGAACCTTATATTTTTTTAAAGATTGGAACTGATACTTAAAATATTTAAACATACTTTAATATACAAAATGTTTAGTTGAAAAAAAACAACAGAATTTCTTCCAAATTAAGTTTTTCAGCATTTAAAACCTTCTTAACCTTCTAAACGTCTTTCAAGGTGTTTTTCAACCATTCCCCATAGCCCATTTGCCATCAAATTGCCACACAATGTAAGCAGAAAGTGACATTTGGAATTGTTTAATATATACAAAAGAAAACTAAATAAAAATCTGTATTTCTCACCATCTGCTACAGCTGCTCTCTTTTGTGTAAAATGTAGATTACTACAGGGTAGGAAAACATGAAGGCAGGTGAGGAAAAGACCAATAAGGAGTGAGAGTTGGATAGGGTGGGATAGAGAAAAAGAAAGTGAAGGAAAGACAGAGTAAAGCTGACAGGTTAAGAGTAAACTTAAATGAAACACACTGTAGAGCATCGGAAAGAGGTAGGGGTGACAGAGTGAAGTGGAGAAACCAGAGAGAGATAGGATTAAAAACAGTAGCTAGATGGGTTAGATGGATGTAAAGTGTGTGTGTGTGTGTGTGTGTGTGTGTGTGTGTGTGTGTGTGTGTGTGTGTGTGTGTGTATGTGTGTGTGTGT
>JBBIGC010000125.1:24491967-24503200 GCA_037576955.1 Lepidarchus adonis | reverse complement strand
CACACACACACACACACACACACACACACACACACACACACACACACACACACACACACACACACACACAGTCAGCTGGCCCATCTCTAAGGCTGGATGGTAAGCGCAGTTTAGCGCTGGGTGCTGAAGCTGGAGACAGAGAGTGGGTGGGACTGAGACGGGGAGTGGGTGGGACTTAGCCACAGGCGATGCTCCTCTTTTGTGTCCATGAGAAATCAAACGTAGGCTGAGGAGAGAGAAAACACACAAACACACACACAAACACACACACAAAATGGCCTCCAACCATTTTGCTGGAACCCAACATTGCAATGCTTCTCGCTCTTGGACCACCAGTGAGACCACCAGGGAGATATCCCAGCACATTCCAGAGAGTTTTTCCTTTAATTGGTGTTAACCAGCTTAACAGTGACAGCAAGTGAAGGGAGATGACGTCAACATGATGAGTGGAAGGCCTGTGGCGAGATCACACACACACACACACACACACACACACACACTGGATAGACAGTGGTAAAACATGCAGAGCCATATCACATGCTAATGCCAGCATAATCAGGGAAATACAATGCAAAGACAAAAGCGTACGATGAGAGTGATTCCAGCTGCCAGTGCTTCAAATAGGCTTTCAAATACCAGATTGTAAATAATATTTTGAAACCGGGGTGGTTTACTGCTGACTATTACAATAGAAACAGGAGATGAGAATGGGGATAATGATGAAGCCTCCCAGTAGGTGAACGATTTGATGTGTGTGCAGAGCAATAAAACCACGAATATGAACGTGAACGTGACATTTGTAGTTTTGTAAGGAAAGCCCCCCATGCAGATCTAATTACAAAAAGTAAAATACAATTATGGTTTAGCAACACACCTAAAGGAAACACAGAAACCCACCTATAATCCAAGTGACTAGGATAGCCCTACTTCACTCCCATCATTCAGACAAAGGGGCATAGCTGTTAAAATCAAGAAGAACTGAGTAATTTACACTAAAATGTTCAGGGCAGAGGTACGGCTCAACCAAATTTTGGAACAAATGTGTTAGATAGTATAACATAATTGGCCATTGGTTTTCTTCTCAGAGAGTAGTGAGCTGTCAAATTACATTGCATTAGCAGTTTGAGAAGATGCACTAGAGAACCAGGTGTCTTATGAGATGTTGGGTCCTAGAGGGTGGGACTAAACTGGAATAAAGGGTAAACTAAAGTAGAATAATAATAATAAAAAATAAATAATAATAATAATATAATAATAATAATAATAAGAGATATGGTCTATATGTCTATTTGGCACTATACAGAACAGAAATGCTCTTCAGAAAATGATCCATATTCAAATAAGAAGTGAAATACATGCCATTGCCTATGTGAGCATTATGTTAATTGATACTCAACAAGTGTTACAAAGCACTGCAAGTATTATAAATGATCCATGATAACTGCAGCGATTAGACCCATTTTGAGTGAATGCATCTCTAATAGGAACTAAATAAGCCTTATAAAGGCTTTCAAATAGTCTAGATGTCTTGTTTGGTGGCACCACTCCTATCTTGAAAGTATAATTGTGAATAAACAACAGTACAAAACATCTAGAAAGAACATGGCCTTTGGCCAATAAACTGTGAAACATATTTCGAAATGACGAATTTTGTTTTCTATAGACCTCTACACCAAATTGATCCAAAGTTTCCAAACAATGTGAGATTTGTTTTTTTCTTGTTGCTGGTGACCTGGTCAAATCCATGTTTGCATTAAAATAGCACTAAAATACAATGTGTGTTTTTGTCTCCATTTTTATTGTAGTAGTAGGCCTAATGAGCCTGATAACGCTTTTAGCTGATCATTAATGTGCAGCAAAATTGGTAGACAAAAACACAAGGGTAGAAATTGCTAGATAACTTTCTGATAAAACCCACACTTTAATATGTAGTACATCCA
The DNA here is from genome assembly GCA_037576955.1 of Lepidarchus adonis. Taxonomy (NCBI): domain Eukaryota; kingdom Metazoa; phylum Chordata; class Actinopteri; order Characiformes; family Lepidarchidae; genus Lepidarchus; species Lepidarchus adonis. The sequence goes on along the minus strand of JBBIGC010000125.1, from coordinate 24,501,260 downwards.
CACACAGACACTTCCCTGCCTCTGCCTAAGTCACAGCCTCACTGCTCTACAAAACCGTGGAGAATCTGATGTGAAGCTCACAAATGCCTCTATACAGGCACATTTACCTCTGCTGAGGTTTGCAAATATCACAGATTCTTTCTGTGAATTGCAGTGCAGGTCAAATGCACAGAGAATTATGCAGCAAGCCAAGTTCACCTATTTACAGCAATGATCATCTGCTTTGCCAGAAATGAAGGATTTATAGCAGTGGTGGAGTGGAGTTACTGAGGTGTTTCTTGCTCATATGTGGAAGGAATTGCTCCCAGACGCTCAATTATGTTTCATAATAACAGATCATCTGAGATCACCCTCCACCTTGCTTAAAAGAACATTGTTATTACATGTTATTCTTAGAGCAAATGCAAATGCTGGGCTGTGTGCTGATGAACAATGATGATGTTTGAAGTAGAATGTTGGTATTTGTAGGCGATTGATGATGTTTGTTGGAGAATGAAGGTGCTTGCTGGAAAATTATGATTTTTGTTGAAAAGTTTGAAGTTGGGGATTTATCCTGAATGAGGCTGCCGCTCAGCCCTGAAGCTAAGGTAGCGGGCCTCCGACCACGGTTCGCAAAATCAATGTATAAGCCACAGCCCATCGTTGGGGAAATACAGTCTATGTGTTCTCCTTAGGTTTTCACCTCTATATTCATGCATGGTTTGCTTGTAGGAATTTAGTATGATTTATATGTCCTCATGTAAAACAAAAAAAAGATCATTTCAGCTTGAATGTTTGTGCTTACTTCCACAACCTTCAGAAGTTACACATTATAACACATCTCTTCGTGTTATATGCTTGGCAGATATTTCAAAATATTACTTTGTTTGGAGAATGATGAAGTTTGGTGTGGTCATCATCATGGTAAATATTGAGGAATGTGGAGGTAGAATTGTAAATATTGCCTAGAACTTGATTTAGGATTATAGTTCTTCTACTATAGTTCTATAGTAGACTTCTTGACATGACTTCTTCTCTCACTGGGTGTACTTTTGAAGGACTGTGCATTGGTGTAGTTAAGAGGTTAAGTGTAGAATCCAAACCCTACAGCAGCAAGGCCACTATCAACTGGAGATGTGACTCTAGTGTGCCAGAGATTTTGGGTGATTAAGACAAGTAGGGGGGAAAAGAAGGGAGAAAATGAAAGCAAAGATGAATGTAGATCAAAAACTTCTGTTACAGACAAATATTTGAGACACAATGATCTTACATGACCTGAAAAGCCAGGTCCCATCAGGTTCAAATATGTCAAGCTTTATTAGGAACACAGCGACTGAGCGTTGAAGAAGGTACAGAACTGATATGACATGGGAAGCAGAGACAGAATTCGTGATGTAATGTCTGTTTGAGTGTAAGTGTGTGTTTGTCCCAAATAAAGCTTATCATAGTACTGTATTCATCTTGAGGGAAAACAAATAATCACATTCAAATATACTATTATTCCTAGTTCTCTCTCTTTTTTTCTCACACACTATCAGACACAACTTTAAAACCATTGAAAAAGGATGTGAACAACATCTTGCTATCTTGTTACAATGGCACTTGTAAATTTGTGGGATATGTTCGGCAGCAATTGAACAGTCAGTTTTTCAAGTTGATGTGCTGGAAACAGACAACATTTGCACACAAAAAATAAGAGGGAAATCTGACAAGATAATTTCTAAAACGTATGTTCTTACCGAGTGTTCAAGGTCTACAGCAGTTAGTACCTACCAAAACTGATCCAAAGAAGGACTACTAGTGAAGGGCAATGGATAACCAAGGCTCACTGATGCATGTACAAGGTGGTTGGCTAGACCTTTTTGTCTGATCCCACAGAGCTACTGTAGCACTAAATGTTAATGGTAACAGAAAGGTGTCAGAACACACAGAGCTATTTTGTTGGCATGAAGGGGAACTACATAATAATAGGCAGGTGGTTTTAATGTTATATGTAATCATTGTATATACAGTGGCAAGAAAAAGTATGTGAATCTTATGGAACGCTATTGTTTTCTGCATTAATTTATCATAAAATGTGATCTGATCTTCATCAAACTCAGGGGTATTGACAAATTCAATGTGCCTAAAATAAAAACATGAAAAATCTGATCCTTTTATATCTTTATTGAAAACAATCATTAACAACTTATATTGTTAGTGGAAAAACTATGTGAACCCTTGGAGTTAATAACTGGTTGACCACACCGCAGCAATAACCTCAACCAAGCACGACCTGCATCTGTGAATCAGACCTGCATATCGTTCAGTTGGAATCTTAGCTCATTCCTCCTGACAGAATCGCTTTAGATCTTTTATATCCTTTGGATGACTCATGTCATTCTCTCTTCAAGTCATTTAATAGTGTCTCTATTGGGTTGAGGTTTGGGATCTGACTTGGTCACTCCAAATGACAGATGTAGTTTTTCTGAAGCCATTCTTTTATGGACTTGCTCTGGTGTTTTGAGTCATTGTCCTGTTGCATCACCCAACTTCTACGGAGTTTCAGCCAATGTACAGACATTCTCACATGATCCTAAAACATTTCTGATACACTTTGATTCCTCTTCCCCTCAACAGTTGACCATACCCAAATCATGATGTTTTCTTCACCATACTTTGGTTGATGTGATCTTTTCATGAGGATATGCAGTTCCCATTTTATGCCAGATGCAGTGCTTCTTCCCAAACAGTTCAATTTCAGTTTCATCAGTCTGCAAAACATTTTGCCAATACCATTGTGGAGTGTCAACGTGGTCTTTCACAAATTTCAGGCACACAGCAATGTTCTTTTTACTATGCAGCAGCTTACTTTGAGGGATCCTGTGTTTGTTAAATACTGTAGAATCATAAACACAGAGGTTAGTCCGTTCTGAGGTTGTTTACCTCATTAATGAGAATTTGTTGTGCTCTTGAGGTCATTTTCACTGGGCCCCCACTTCTTGGTAGAGTAGCCACAGTCACAAAGTGTCTCCATTTGTAGACCTGGTAGACTGGTGAATTTCTAAAGTCTATAAAATCACTTTGTAACCATTTCCAACTTCATGTAAATCAACCCTTTTTGATCATAGATCCTCTGAAAGCTCTTTTAGGCTGAGGCATGGTTCACATAAATGTATTCTACTTGTGTAGACAAAACTCAAAATGTTTGAGTGGTTTGTATTAGTCAAAGAAGCTCTGGTCCACACCTCAAAACTCATTTTCTTAACAACCCCCCGGGTATGCAAACATCCATTATCCAATTAGCTTTTATGAGATCATTAACTCAATGGTTCACATACTTTTTCCATTAGCAATATGAATTGTTTATGGTTGTTTTCAAAAATGACATAAAAAGATCAGGATAGTTTTGGGTTTTTATTTAAAGCACATTATATTTGTCAATACCCTTGACTTGATGACAATCAGACAAATTAAGGCAGAAACCAAGGTTCACTTGCTTTTTCTTGCAAGTGTATACACACTGTTTTATTGTACAAAAAAGTTAAAGGGGTCTACAGCAGCGTTTTCAGCACAGCTACAGAAAATTGAACACCACGGCTTTAGTTAAAGTCTTAGAACCACATAATGTAAACCAATTTAAGGACTCTTCCAAGAATCTTTAGAAAAAGGTTCTTCACACACATCTCATTTATAGAAATAGTTCTTTTAACAGCCATGCACTGGTTGGTTCTTCTATGGCATGTAGTGCTATTGAAGTTGGAGCAGTTGTATGTTTTGTAGCTCCTGCCCATCTCCACATCCATTTGAGATTTGATTTCAGAGAGGCCCACTACTGTTTTTGGGCAAATCTGTTTTTGGTGTAGATTGACGCTGAACTTAGAATGATGTTTATGTGGAATTATTTGGAGGGAAAAGTAGTACTCCTCTGTGGGTCTCTGTGGACCTGGCCAAGTCTGCCAAAATAAACGTCCGCAAAATGCAGGAAGAGAAAGTCCCCCCACCCCACCACCACACACACCCCATATCCACAGGAAATCAAACCGCCCGTCAACCCCATCACCCCTGACAACCCTGCCCAGTCTCCCAGGTTACTGCATATTGTTTACTTGTTCCAAAGAGGTCGGGGGTCATCCAGACCACATCTATTTCCTCCCATGCTTCATTCTCTCTCTCCCTCTCTCCCTCTTTCTGTCTCTCTCCCTCTCTCTCCCCATGAGTGAGGGAGGAACAAAGAGGGATAGAAAGGGAGGGGGATGAAATTAGAAAAAAAATACTGAAAGAGAGAGAAAGCGATCAGACGGGGGAGATAAGGAGCGAGGGAGGGAAGAGGAGGATGGAGGGATGGTGGGGGGGGGGTACGTTTCGGGGGTGATGTGTGTATTCGACTTCAGGCTGCCTCCTCTTATGCTAATACAGCCAATTTCCCCTTTTATTTCATTTCTGGAGCTGAAATCTGCGATCTCTGATAAGGTTGCCACGGCGACCGCCTCTCGGGCGAGCGGATGCGGGCAGGCGTGTGATGGAGATGTGTGTGTGCGTGTGTGTGTGTGTGTGCAGGAGCAGTAGGGATGAATAATTTAAAACGGCAGCAGCCCAGAGAGATAAGAGGGCTGGAGCCGAGGACACACACACACGCACACACACATGAACATACACACACACACACACACACACTCACATAGCTCTCCCCAAGCTTCATCTGACAAAGACAGGTGACCCCACAAGGTCGAAGTGGATGGAGGGCTGGTGGTGGAAGGATGGGCAGATGAGAGAGAGAGAGAAAGAGAAATAGAGAGAAAAAGAGAAAGAGAAAGTGAGTGCCTCTAGAGGGTGGAAGATTCTCTTTTTCTTAAAAAAGAAAGAGAAAACGAGAGTGAGAGAAAAAGAGCAAGACACAGAGAGAGAGAGAGAGAGAGAGAGAGAGAGAGAGAGAGAGGGTTTGTGGGATCAAGTATCGATTTGAGAGAGTTTAGGGAGAGAGGGGTCTATTGTGTCCTTGCCAAGACTACAGACACAGTCAAGCCTTCAAACCGCCACATTAAAGTGATAGTTTGGCCAAGAATCAAATTCACACAGTTTTCACCCACTTACCCTAAATGTAGTCGATCAGTCAAGACAAGTTTGCGTCTTTACTTTTGCAATGGGGCTATGAGGCAAATTTTGCCCGTAAGTAAAGGAAGCAAACAGTGCAAACTGTCTCCCTAGCTCATCACACATTGTCCCCAAACCATACTTGACTTGTATAATCACTAATAGACTTTCTTACGTGGTTTCTGATGCTGTATGACATATTGTTATCTATATATATATATATATGAATAAAGGCATGTCATTAGCAGTATTAATTGTCTTTAGTTGAATTTTGTAAATGTTTTTGTTGTACATTACTGTGTCATTTAGTGTCAAAAACCACCTAAGCAAATTGATCTCACGCTTTACACCATTGGAATGCAATCTTGTATATCCACCATAGTTACTTTAGGGAACTTCTTAAGTTCTAACTTGAAGAGAGTGTTCCCTAATTCATTTTGAACCATCTCTATTGGTCTGTTTATTATAAAATTTTGACCCAGTATTCTAATTACTTAAAAAATGTCCCACTTAAAAGCAAGTGTCTTAGACATATTTACAATGCATGGAACAACAGTGTAGCTTCTGGTGATGCATTCACTGTTGCAGCTGGATTACATAAGTGCAGGTGATGTAATTACACTTTAGTCGACTTCTGTTGTTCTAGTGTTCCTGTATGCACTAGTCACAATCACATACTCCATTTACAATTAAAATTTCTAACATCTCACATTTACATCAACATAACGTGAAATAATTTGGAACATAATCATTCATACACATTCCTTTTTCTGTGTAAACGTCTAAACTTCATATCTACATGCCCTTGAACATTAGTTGCAAATATATAGCCTACAAACTTTTGACCAGCAATTTATTCAATGTAGTGTTGTCGTTTACACTGGTCACTTTCATAAACTACATTTCACACTTCCATCCCTGCCCATTCATTCCTCTACACGTCCTCTGTCTCTGTGAATGAATATTTCAATATTAAATCCATTTTAATTTCATTATATATTTTTATTATATAATCTTACTGCTGAGTTTATTGGTTTTACGTGTCCAACACACTGCAGTGTTGAGCCAACATTAACCTAAACTTGATGAACTGAACAGACTGAACTAAACTCAGTACATGTGTGTAATTACAAGGTTATACAACTGCAATGCATCAGTGATTACATAACCAGTAATGTGTTGCATATATTGTTATGTGTAGCTACACAATGATTAAGGGCACATAAAATAAAACACAACGAAACATTAAAAAGTGAAGTACAGCAGTGTTGAATAGGCTTCAGGCACCAAACACACCTTCATTTATCAGGGGAAAAATGTGTAGACTTGATTTGTTGCTGAACTATATGTGGAGGCCTTCATCTCGGTGTGTGTACCTCACACACTCAAGTGAACCTGAAGTCAGAATTAAGGTTCAGTGGCGCTCCCATGCACATAGTCACCGTTTCGTACCAGCCACACACACACCCTCAAAGCCAAGCCGGCGCTACATACGAGTTCAGCTCCACGGCTGAACGCTCGTCACACGCAAACACACCCACACACACTTACTGAAGCGTCTCTTTTGGCTGCGTGAAAGTGTGTGAGACATGCAGGTCCGTTCATTTCAGACTCCGGACAGTCTGCGGCACTGAACTGTTGGCATTCTTGAGCACTGCCGCGACATCATACACTCACATACACGTATTCTCGCATACGCTGCCTCGCCAGGTCGCGCGCAGGTGAGGGGTTCACCCAGAGGTGGGTGTGCACGGCCGCCGCCCATACCTGCCCGGCTGGCCAATCATAAACAAGCCACACACACAGGGTGAATGGCAGCTGCCCGTATATCTGTGATGATCCCAGCTCGAGCGTGACCAGATTATCCTCACTGGCGCCAGACAGACCATACACACTACCTGCAGCTCCACCACCATGTCTACGAATGTGTGTGTTCGTGCGTGTGTGTCTCCAGTTTTACGACTTTCACATACTAACTCTCTGAATAATACACTGCCAGATTCTGATGGCTGATTCTGACTATAACAGCCACTCGCCTGTCAAGGTGGCCGCATGCCTGAGTCAGGGTAGGGGGGCACAGGTCAAAAGGTCACTTCCGAGGCCGTTTGATGTGGGGGGTATTGTTGCGACTCAAGTCGCTTCAATCAACGCAGCAAATCTCAAAAGGAGATTCCAGGAGAAAAGATGGTCATCACTAAAGGACGGTAGGTGTTATGTCTGCTCACAGCATCTCTGCAATGTTCAGGCCGTTTCTGTCTCTCTCCCTCTCTCTCTCTCTCACACACACACACATACACACAACATTTTTTTCAGCATAATGTTGTTTTTTTTCATATAAAGGCATTTTTTCGGTCTTTAACATCAGGACAACAAGACTTGAAAAACCAAATACACACACACACATGCACACATGCACTTTTGTACCTGATTTTTATACACTTTTATATCAGATGTGAAGTTGTGCATTTGTTCCATATATATTTCAGTTGTAAGTGCCTATGCAAATGATTGATTTGTGTAATAATGTTATATATGCGTTATATATATGTAATTACATACATATAATTTACTTTCAAGTATTTTACCTCCACTAATAAGCATGTTCATGTAATAATGCTGTGTCATGTATTATATGTATAAGAATGTGATGTTTCTAAATTTTTAATGGTTACTTCTTTAATGAAAATGACAAATATAAAATAAATAAATACATTTTTGTCATGAAAATGATTGAAAACAAACACACACACACGCACGCACGCACGCACGCACACACACACACACACACACACACACACACACACACACACACACACACACACTTTATTTATTTCAAACAAATTTATTCACGAGTTGCCAGTCCTTGCTGGAAAAGCTTACAGAGGCCACAAGTTGCCTTCGGGCAGTACCACTAATGACCACGTGGTGGCAATAGACACATTTGAAAGAGAAGACACAACGGAAAACGCTTCAACGTTGCCACACGGTGATAAAAAGCCAAAACATTGTATACACACGAACACAAACACACCCACAAATAGATACTGCTGATAACTGAGATGATACAAAAATAGTCCCATTGAAAATAATAAGAACAAGATAAATCTCTGGAGCGATATTACGTGTGATAGCAGTGTCACACTCGGCTCCGCCGGCTTCCTGTGTAATCACACAAGTAAGCCAGAGTCAAGCACAGGAGTGATGGGATATCCTCTTCCCTCTCCACTAAATCTCAACTCTACTCCATGTATCTCATTGTGCATCTCTCTTTTACAACACACCGCAAAAAGAATCTTCCCCAAAATCTACTCAGCTCAGCACTCCCTCCACCATCTTTCCATATGCAGCATTGCTGCTGGGGTTGGTGCCTTCTCTGAACACACTGGAAAAGTGTTCTAATGCAAATGGTTTCATTCCAGCACTGCATGTCAGCTTTTTCTTGCTCATTTCATTCATACTATATTACATTCCATTAAATACGCCTGCAAACCTATGAACCTTTATAATACCACAGTTGGGCCTTTGTATAGTTATCTTACAAATATTTCAGAAATATTGACCTTCCTGATCTTAAAGTCGACTGCACTTGTAGGACAATGCCCACACCTTTATATCCCACCAGAAAGCACACACTCTTACACAGAACATGCAAAACCAATTTTTCTGTCTAAAATTGAGCTGAAATGCAACTGTATAATATGCCTTGTATAGGTTATAGTTGTACCAACAGCCTCTGCTCATCACTGCAGTAGTGTATCATGGCACAGTGCTTTGCTCTGCGGCATCCCCCCCTCATTCTCCCTTTTCTGAAGTTTAACTTTCTCATAAAATGTGCAGCACTTCCAGGCACAAAAAGCTCATCTTCAGTTCCATAATACATCTACATACACCTAGTGTTTCTGAAAACACTTACACTTCAATGTGCTCACTGTTGCGTGTGCCAGGCTATAGCAAGCAGAAGAAGCACTACAGCACATAATACTGTAGAATTCTGCAATGAACTTACACTGTAAAAAATGTGTGACCCGAAGTGCTAAGTATAATTGATGTAGTACATGTTAATGTAAAAAATGATGTTAAAATCAATAACACAATATAAGTGGCAAGTGTATAAAATTATAAGGGTTATATACTGGGCATATAGGAACTAGAATAAAAACGTCAATTGTTACACATTTGCTTGCAGACACACACACACACACACACACACACACACACACACACACACACACACACACACA